>CM032633.1:32945504-33091206 GCA_019097785.1 Fraxinus excelsior
CTTCGCCTGCCGTTCGCAACCTCAGTTCCTACAAGTTCATCACCTTCTGAATCTCCATTGACTTCTCCACCTGCTCCTCCCTTTTCTCCTACAAGTGCACCTGTCGGATCTATCGCTAATCCTCCATCCATCGCTGCTGCACCTGGTGCCTTTCACGTAGTCCGAAATCGAAGCCCGCCGGAAGGAAGGCCACCACCGACAACTGCCACAACCAAATCTAACAAAGCCCCGCATTGATAACTTCCACCGCCAGATCTAACAAACTCCGCCGCCTTTGCTTGCAGATCTATGGTTTGGGTAGCTATGGATTTAAGCACCATTTTAATTGAAACAGTTGATTTTTTCCCATTCAAAATTCCAACACATAAAACAGACCCAATCTATCGTCTAATGCGCCACTGTTAGATCTTTTTCTTTAGAGATATGAGTAGGAGATCTACGACTTGCTTGAGGTGTTGTTTAGTGATATTCACAGTAGACACGACACTCTGCATATTTGGGTCGACTTTGTATTGGAAATTCAAGAAAGGTTTAAGGGTTTTTTTTGTTGGGTGGTGGTTGTTGTTGGTGTTATTGTTGGAAGGTGGTTGTGACTATGGTGGTGGCGGCGGGTATGGGACAAAGTGTATGTAACCAACTATTTGGTCGATCTGTGACTTGTGACCAAGTATTGGTGGGGTGCTGGGATTGGGAGACGGATGTTTGGGTGTCTGTGACCAACTATACGGTTCTCTATTACCAACTATTAAACCGTGACCTTAAAATTAGATAATCCGTGACCAATTAATTTGAAAATACGTGACTTCTGTTATCTATAATTTTTTTTAACTTGTGACCGATTCAAAATATGTGCCCTATAGTTTTGTTAATTAGTGACCATTAAAGTCAATTGTGACTCATGAATATGATCGGTGACCAACAAATTTGGAAATATGTGACCCATGTTATCTAAAAAAAATTTTAACTTGTTGCCAAATTAAAAATATGTAACCTATACTCGTTGGAATCGGACTGGTCGTCGGAAGTAAGTGGCGTCGGAACGATCGCCAGAGTGATAGTCGGAGTAGTCGTCGTCGTTAGAAAGTTACCAAAACAGTCACCGGAGCAGTGGGGTGGGGGGTGTGGTGTGTTAATTATATTATATTACAATTAAATATTTAATTTAACATAATAGTAAAATATAATTAATTAATTAATGAAAAAACTTGATTTTTGCAAGAGGAAATTACAGCCACCCCTACTTTTAAATTACCATTTTCATAAATCCTATAACAAGTTTTACTTTTCAAAAATCAGGTTATAATTAAAAGAATTTAATATTAATAATTATTTACAAATTAAATTTCATCATTTTTCATATCTCACCGTTTCTTTCTCTCTCTATACCGTCACCCCTTCACCATTTTCTCTCTCTCTCTCTCTCTCTCTCTCTCTTTCTCCGCCTGTTTCTCTACTCTCCGTCGCTGTCTTCTACCTCTTCCCTCATCGGCGACGCTGCCGCACGAAGATCCAGTCAGATTTTCCCCTAAGGTTTCGCAGATCTGTTTCTCTCTCTCTCTACCCTCAGTCCCTCACCGTTTTCTCTCCCTCTCTCTCTGGCCTCAACGTGTTTATCTCCTCTTCGTCGATGTGTTCTACCTTTTCCCTCGCCGCTCGAAGCGGTGGATAGTGGGACGGTTGCACTCGAAAATCCAGTCAGGTATTTCCCTAGGGTATCGCAGATCCATCCGTCTCTGTCCTTTATTTTTTTTGAAAACTGATTTCGTTATTGATCTGGTTGCTGCTCTTCCCCTCCCTCAAGTAAGGTTTCTTTTTTGGTTCATTTTTTAGCCCGAACTCAATTGTGACCGTGAGTTAGTGAATCTACATGCGGTGACGATGGCAAAAGGGGTGATGGTGTGGGGGTGAGTTGAGGTGTGTACTGGCGGCTGCGGTGGTGATTGTAGCTGATTGGGGTCATGAAGGGGCGTGACGAGGCGGTGGTGGTGGCGGCGATGTTGGTGTAGTGGTGGTGGTAATAATGGTGGTTGCGATGTTTGAAACGGTGATTTTATTGCTAGGAAGTGACAGTGGCGGCGATGGTTTCCGTAGTGTTGTGTTGGCAGTGGTGGTACGTTCTGTGGTGTTGGTGTGAACGGCAGAGACAACGGTGTTGTGTTGGTGTTGGTGGTGGTCACAATTGATTTGTTGATTGTGACCAATAAATTGGTTGGCATGTGACTAGTGAAGAATAAATTGTGACCAATAAATACAGTGTGACCTACAAATTTATTAACTTGTGACCAATAAAAGTAATCTGTGACCTATAATTTGATGTTTTGTGACTATAAAATAAGTTGTGTGACTTATAAATTTCGTTATTTGTGACCGATGAACAAATTGTGACTTTAAAATTTTTAATTTGTGACCGATGAACGATGTAATTTATAAAAAAAATTAATTGTGACCTTAAGATTTTTGATTTGTGACCAAACTGCATAGACTTGTGACCATTATATATTTATTAATAAAATATATAATAAATTAATTAATTCATAAATAAATTTTAATGCAAACCTGATTTTTGAAATTTAAAACATTAATCCTTAATTTTGAAATGGTGATACTTAAACACCTTATTTATGTATTGTTCCCTAATAATAATAATAAATGCAAGGTGGACCATTTTTTGAAAATTGGTTTTAATTAGTTGGTTTCACCAACTTTTGACCAATTATTTTAATGGATCCCATTAGTTGGACAAAAGATTTTTTTGGTCGGTTGTATTCTATCCCATGAGCAGATTAATGTAATGTATTTATTTTCTTAAAAGCAATTTAGGGTGAATAAGAAATTAAGGTTAAAAGATGACTACTTGAGATTGAAATAAATTGAGAAAAAAAATTGTTGGGAAATTGGAAAATGATAATTCCACATAAAAAAAAAAATCATTTTATATTGCTCAAGTTTGAGACTTATATTTGGGTCCTAAGGGGGTCTTTGAAGGGGAGATGATCTACATGCTAGAAGGTTGAGCCAAAGCCCACAAGCGCATGCCGTCGTTGACTATTTCGGCACTGGTCATGGGATTGGGCTCAAGCCAAGTTGATATATATTTTTTGGTAAAATAATATTTGAAATATATTATTTTATTATTATTTAAAATAATATATTTATTTATGTTATTTATTTTTCCTGAATTTTTTGTACGCGACACATGGCTTCTTCTAGAAATTGGCGATTGACAATGGAACTGATTGTTCAAACATAAACATACGCAATTTTTCGACTGTTGTGTCTTTGGACATAACTTTTCAAAGTCTATAAAAAGGTCTCCATGCCCTGAATTTTATTCATTCCAAAATCAATTCTGATTTTTTCTCTTTTACAAATTATATTCCTTCATCCATACATTATTTCATATTTTGCATTTCTGTTTCGAATATTATTTTCGTGCATTTCAGTCCTCCAATTTTAGAGAGGAAAATTGTTAGTACGTTCGTCGTATCTTGTAATTTTGAGTGCTACTATTACAAGTCGATGTTGTTTGTATTTTAGGAGATAAGTGCCTAAATACCGTCAGCACCAATGCGAAGCATTGTCATTTTAAGGATAAATACCTGAACTCTTACCTTCGACCATTATTATTTTATTTTGTTCATTTTGAAAGTTGATATTCTGTCCAACTGTTTATTCACCGCAAAAGATTATTTTAAATTATAGTACAGTAAAATCATTATTTGCCAACACATTTTGCACAAGGAACTTCAAACATATAGACAGTTTGTGTTAATAACCCTAATTTTCTATATAGAAAATCGAGACAATTCTTAGCTTAACGATGTGGTGATTGATTGGAATACAGTATAAGCAAAGATGTTGCATTTTGCCTATATAGTCATCTTTTAAACTAGATAATAATGAAAAATGAGATCGTTATTCTTTTCTGAAAGAACGGTTTGAAATTGGAAAAAGAAAGACCTTAAGTATATGTTGTACATGTGAATAGTGAACACTATTAAGCTTGAAGAAACTGTGAAACCTTGATGAATAAAGAACAAATTATTGAGACAATATTCTTCAATGAATCAAAACAAACATGTTTGAGTCTCCAATTCGTCTAACTCCATCAATTGATTGTGCTAGATTTCTTTTGTGTCGACTTGCCTTTCATGGTCATGATGATGAGTCTCAATTATTCAAATAATCAAGATAATTTTCTTGCACAAGCTTTGTTTCCAGGGCTATTAGTTTGTAAAATGCTACAGAAAGTCTCAAATTAACATCATGGTGATTATCAAAAATATATTATAAACGCTACAACTAGAAAAAATCGATGTTATTGTGAAATACATTGGTGATGTATTCTTTCCAATTCTGCTCGATAAATCTCAAGATGTCTATGTAAAATAACGAATAATTATTTTTCTGCATCACGCAAATAACACGAGACATGTAGTTGTAGTTGAACATTTTATTGGAATTGAATATTCCACTATGAATAGCCATTGTTGCAAGGCCAAGGTTATAATGGAGCGAGCAATATTAAAAAATTTATTGGTCACAAGAGAATCTTTGTATTTTCAAGTTTATTATTTTTCCACCGACTTCAATTTGGCTTTGTAACTATAGCAAAGATGCATATGCAAATTACATCATTTTTAAATTTAGTTCTAGGCCTAGTTTGGTGTAGATTAAAATAAGATTTATAGTAACTTCTGATAAAATTGATGAAATGTATAATTGAAAAGTCTTATGAAATGTTGTTAAAATTAACCGTTGACTTTTATTTGAGATTTTTATTAACTTTTAATCTACACCAAACAAAGACTAGTGTGGTCAATATTGTTGTAACATCTTTTAAGCATTGTGATCTTCTTTGAGAGAAGCAAGTGGCCATATTTTTGAAGCACTTAATAATGGTGAGATTTCAAGTAGACGGGTCTTCATAGAATTACACGTTTGTATTGCATTATGTATAGCCTAAAATAGGAGTCGGCGAGACTGTTTTATATGCTTATATGGTATGTCCACCCACTCAAATTACAAGACACGTATTTTAGGTTAGCCCCTGTTTCGTACACATTAAAATTTTCATTTTCATTATTCTACTCATTTTCAACCACACATTTGTTCAATAAAATAAGATTTTCTAACATCAATAACTTTTCCTTCCTTTTTCACCACACATTCTCCATCAATCTACTATTCCAGAATTCATTCTTCCAAAATAATGTGGCTCAAACATCTCTCTCTCTATTTTCCCCAAAAAATTCTTTTATTTCTGATTTTTATCTTCCTCCCACTCTTTTCATTGCTCTTTGGGAAAAGATGTTGGCTCCATAAGCTGTTCTTTTGATTTGGTTCTTTTCCTCAAAATTGTTTAGTTTTTATTTGAGATGTCATCACTGCCGCTTGTTTTCTTTCGTTTTCAACGATGTTATGCAATTTGTCTATCCTCAAATTTCTTAAGAAATTCTTTGATGGGAGCTAAATAGATTCTGTATTTACATGGTTTAATTGCTAAAATTCTTATTCTTTGCTATATGTCCTGAGATTGCTTTACACTAGTATTTGCTTATTATAGTCACTTTGTTTTATTTACAAGCTTACAACTTTTTAGTACTTCACGAATTACCTTAACAATTAAATTACAATTTTTTCTAAGGTAAGTGAAACGATGTAATCGACCTGCTTTTTCAATATACTTGTGTTCTATTCCATATGAGCTACATAGTCCATCATGGATTAATCTTCTCAATGATTTTAAAAGGATTTATCCGGCGGTACCATGGACTTGGATTTATCTGGAATCGATTGGTCTACTAGGCTTGATAACATAGGCCACCTGGAAACGAGAAAACTCAGGTCATGCATACGCAATTGACAACATGGTTGTGTGCAAATTCAGCTTGAAAAAGTTTTCGATCTCAAGACTTGACATGATCACCAACAAAGCTATGAAGCATATCGCCGAAGGAACAGTTAACCAACCCAATCCACCCATTCTGCCTATTAGTTTGGGAATGATAAGCGCGGCTAAAGGATGTTTCTAATATTTTCTTTAATCAACAGAACTTTCCGCAAATTAACTTTTTACGTAGAAGTAAGAAATTAACAAATCATCCAAATAATAAAAAAGTTTTTTAAGCACAACCAAACATGTTCAAACTCGAAACATATACCTCATTATACAAAATTTAATAAGTATAGAGCAATTGCACTTGTCTTATAGCCATAGCCATCTCTTTAGCTAGCACAGGTTAGTTTGCTAACCAAAGCGAAGGAGCGCATACCCTGTTCACCCTTGTGCATTTTTTCAGAGCAACACATGGCTCCTTATGTCATGAGACTCTGCTAAATATTATATTATACAATAAATAACCATCAATTAATAAAATAATATAATCTCTCTCTATTTTTTTATTTTTTATTTTTATCATTTGTCTTCTGGAATAGAAAGTAGGGGCTCTCTCTGCCGTCCATCCTCCAAATCTGCTGATATTTTCTTCGATGCTTTAGGACTACGATAAATTGCATAGAGTACTAGCTGGGACGTACCAAGTACAAATCCTATAGCATTTGGTACCTGTCACATTTGCATCATTTTAATTTGAGAATAAACAAGTTTGCTTGTAAGTAACAAAGTGAATTTGCAAGTAAACAAGTATTTTGTTAATCAAATATAAAAACTAGCATGTTCTTCATTTTGATGGTGTCACCTATCTTATTGTTTAAATAAGTAAATTTCTTAAGTTATAATAAATAAATAAAAAAGTAATATTTCAAACTTCAAAAACAAAATGATCTATAAATAAGTTTAAATTACTTAAAAGTTATGCCAAACACATTTAATATTGTTTGCCAAATTGGATTAGCATGTTTTTTTATGCTCAAAATTATATGCCTAAAAAAAACAAGTTAACACATCTTATTAACAAAAAATTAACTTAACTAAATAAGTATCATAATTGACACATCTTCAACTGAAAATGCAAGGTATTGTTAAGTTGTGAAGTCTTCTATACCTACGCGAAATTCGTACAATTTTAAATATCCACCATAAAAAAGAGACATAGCTCATAGAAAATCAGGCTTGCGAATTTTTTTTTTGTAAACGTTTTTCCATCATAGTAAATTATTGTAATGACGAAAAAGGGCGTTGTCTCATATCGAAATTTATCTCTATAAATTTTAAATGTTCTTTTGTGTCTTTTTTTTTTTTACTGCAATTTTATTACTCTCGATAGTACTGAATTAGGGTTTCTAATTCTCAATAGCTATAAGATAGTGCACTGTAAATGAAAGCCGCTCTCAAAATGATAATAGAACAACCGGAAGAAAGTCATATCGTACATGTGCTTATAAGTCGAATGGCCTATATTTTTCCACCTCTAATTGCTCTTGTAAACTTTCTTTCTAACAGGTGAGGTAGTTTGAACATCCTATTTGAAATAAAATGTTTTGATGATAAGAGGGTCCATAGGCAAAAATCACTTGAATCTTGTGGGGGCAATGAAGGATAAGAAGCCACTTGATTATGGGTGTAGGCTGTCTCTCTCATGGCTACCAACTACAAATAGCTACCTTATATTGCCAAAAGGCACGAAACCCTAACTCAAAATCTTGGGGAACAATCATGTAATGCATGCGACAATTGGAAGTGTCGTTTTATGAAAATCTGGCACGACCCCATTTACACTGCTGGAGTTGATTAAAACCATAAACAGGTCACGTCAAAAGTAGACCGATCAATATTTGATTTATGACTCTAGAAGTGAGTAGAAGAGCCTAGATTCGAGTCTGGCTAATATAAAATAATTTTAAGTTTTTGTTTTTTTTTTTGGGAAATAAGAATTCGATGGATTTTTAATCCTTATAATTTGTTGTTATTGGATAGATATTTAATTAAAATAGGTAAATTCAACTTAATTCATTTATTAAGTCGCAAAGGATGAAGTGATCTGAATTGAACTAGATATGAGAAACTGTCGGGTTCAACATGTAAAATCGAATCGCCAAAATGTACCGCTTTCCCATCCACATCAATTACAAAACATATCTTATGTGTGCACATTTTTTAAATAATTTAAAGATTAAACGGACAATAAATGAAAAAAATTAATTTAGATTTTTTTTTTTTTGGCAGAATTATTGTTTTGTAATAATTTATATAATTTTCATAGTATAGACTAAATTTTAATAGTGAGGGAATGTGAAGAACTTACTCCAAGGAACCAGTCGTTTACAAGGCACGCATAGAAAGTCCAAATTCCTCCATTTAAAAAAAGGAAAAATGAGAGAAGAAATGGCATATACTCCACACTCTTCATTGTCACCACATTTTTCTGCACATTTCAATATGCAACTTGTTAAATTATATACATACACGTCTCATTTTTTCCAATAACTTGTAACGACGATAAATTGTCTTGTATAAGTATTATTGAAGAAAAAATTAAAGTTAAATATATTATAGAGTAATGCTATTTGCAATCGCTCTTTACTGTAATCGTTTCACGTTACATAAATGTTTTTGTTAGTGATTTGATGCATTAATGTGATAATTTTTTATTATATCATGCATCAAATCATTATTTAATTGAAATATCAAAATTTAATTGCTCTGATAATCAGCTTATCTAAAAATTTAAATATTTATCATAATTAATTCTACCATTTAAGTTGAGAAAAGTGTTTAACCAAATGAAAATCTTAAACTAAGGTGAATTATAGGTTCAAGATGATTGGGCTATAAGGATGCCCACAAACACTTCCACTATTGTATTATTATTCATTTTATAGGATAAAAGAAACCTTCAAAGCAATTCATATCTTGTTTTATGAGTTTGACAGCGCAACACTTATTAGAGAAGAAAGAAAGCGAAATTAAATCCCTGTTTGAGCCACATTAATTTTCTAATTCTCATTCTTTTACTTATTTTCAACCACACATTCTTCAATAAAATAATATTTTTCATCATATCAATAACTTTTTCTTCATTTTCAACCACATACCCCACATCACATCAACAGTAAAAATGCATTCTCACTCTCAAAATGTGTACCAAACAAGCTCTAAATAAGATATTATTGATTCTTATGTTTACTTCTATCAAAAACTATATTTTCGACGTAACTTGTTTTTCTAACATAAACATATATCATTCTTGTTTGGTTTAATTTACAAAATTGATCAAAATTTAAGTCAAAGTCGTTAATTAATTTTAACCACACATTTTATTGGATCTGCAATTTTTCAACTACACATTTCGTCAAATTTTATCAAAATCTAATATTTATGTTGTTGCTAAGGAAAAAGAAGAAATTAAAATCTTATATTGTTGCTCAGTTTGGTCAAATTTGTGCATACCAAAGGTGTTCTCAAGTTACTTACCATAGCTGCAAGAGGTGAACCATACATGATAACATTTAGGCCTGAACACATAATACCGGTTACAACGATCCTCATGTCCTCTTGCAGTAAAAAATATGTTCCTGAAATTGCCGCAGCTAGAAAACCAACATCCAGAATTGCAGCAAGTATTGCAGTTTTAGCCTGTTACAACATCATCAATGAAAATTATCAAATTAAATTGCAGAAATTTACTTATATTCAAATTTAAAATTCAAAAGAATCATTTACTCTAAAATAGTGGCAGAGCTAGAAAATAACGTTAGGGTAAGCTGAAATTTTAAAAAAATCGAATGAACTCGCACCATAAGAGGCCAAACTCATGGCGTTTACAACAAAAAATATATGACACTCAATGAAATAAAAGAAATTTAGATGTCTTATTTTAAAATATTCTAGTTGATCTTTTTATCTTTTCTTACCAAATAGAAAATCAACGCACGCCTTAAAAAATATAAACTGACCAAATCATGATCGGAATAAGTAAATAATAACCATCCACCAATAAAAAAAAACTAAGAAATTAGTTTATGAATACTATTCTAAATAACTTTGATGATTAGTTCTTCCAAACAACTAAAAGCTTTGGTCGAAACACTCAATCAATAATACATTACTATATGTTATTGTCTCAAAATACTATTTAGTGTGGACGCCAATCTTCTATATCACTTCATTTCATGGCGAGTAAGGAATTCTATCCAAAGTGAGAAAATCGACTAAGAATTACAAGGGTCCAAAGAAGTTATATATATATATATATATAAAGTTATTTATTTTGATCATAATGTCTATTTCATGATCAATAAATATGAATAAGTAATATATGAAAACATACGTAGAAATAAAAATTAATTACTTTTGAGCTTAGAAAAACATATAGTGTCTTTTTAGATCTGTTCAATACAAATTATCTAAAATAAAATTTACTTAATTATCCTAAATAAATTTAGTCAAACATGCATTACATAAATGCCTAAATTGCAATAAGATATTAATATCATGAAAAGATTAGTTAATAATTGTAGTCTCTTTTTTAAAAAAAAATAAAAAATTGGATAATTGAGCATTGGACTTGGAGTGGAATTCAAGCTAGAGTTGAGCTATCACAAATATTTGGATAAAATTGAACAATTTATTCTAAGCTCCCCACTACTTCTGCCCCTGCTAAAACTAGCTTAGTTTCTTAAAGAAAACTTTATTAAACTTATTGCGGATGGCAAAGCATGTTATGGATACTTTTCCAGAGTCAAAACTCTTTGATAACTCCAAGAAAACGTCTCCAAACAAGAGAACCAGAACCGCACTGCACATACAAAAAGAAAACTCACAGATGTTTTACAGAGCACTCATACATGTGAGGCACACACATAATTTTTTTTTAATATACACATGGTGGGGCCACACATGGGAGTGACCTGGTGAGCCCTTGTGAATTAATCCCCTGTAAGAGAACCATGGCTTACCCTCTTCTTTGGAGGTGCAAATGCAAGAAACAAGATGACATATATGCTCTCAACAACCACACCAAAACCATTAACAGTAGCTACAAGATAACTGTCTGGCTTTGTGATTCCATAGTAAGTCCATAGAGATGAACCCAGCAGTGTGCAAATATAAGGAAGAGACTCAAACTCTTCTGTTGATCCGTCCTTCACAATCCTCCAAAATGTCTTCCTGCATAAACATTATTTTTTTCAAGAACTCATCATCTCTCTCAATCTGAAAGAGTACTGCCTGTATATCTTACTTACACTGGAGAGAGAAACATAAGAATGGAGATTATGTTGCCTGCACAGATATTTAAACAAAAGATTGATAAATAATTAATATGCATTAGAGGGCCTTGTCATGGGTGAAAATCTCTTCGTCCCATTGTAGCTTTCCGCTAGAAAATACCTGTACAAAAAGAAAGTCTTCTCTTTGTGCTACAAGGAGACAGAAGAGGAGATTTTTCACCCATAACAAGAATATAAATGGAAAATTCTTAAGAAAATTGATACCTATGATACCAACAAACAAACTTAAAGCCTCCATGATGAGGGAAAAAAAAATTGTTGGGAAATTAAATGGAGAAGTTCAGAAGTTTGAAGTTTGCTTTCCTTTTTTATTTTCCTTTTAGAATTTATAGCCTATACAAAAGCTAATGATATTCTCATATGACGCGTGTCTAACTATAAAAAAAATCCCAAATCTCGGTGTGATTCATGAAAGATTTTTTTCGAATTAAACATATTTTTTAAGGCAATTTTCTTATATATAATAAGTAAATGTCATATTGTACCTACCAATATTGGGTCAAAATAAAAACAGTAATAGTGGAATATGTGTATATATTTTGCACATGATATCAAGTAGATTTTGACCATGTTTCACGGATCGCAGGTTTGGTTCCTGAGGTACAACGCCTCAAGGCCGCTTTCCCCTCGTTCTTAGGCCGGTAAGCTCGAACAACTAACATATATGCACGCTATGAGTAGGATGTTAGGAAGAACACTTTCATATGATCATATCATTAGTGCACTATTTAATAAAATAGGCATCGCGCCTAGCTATTTGCGTCCTTGCCGTGCCGATTGGAGAGATAAGCATTCTCGTTGCGTGACACCATGTCTCGCAAATGAACTCCTATAAATACAAAGGTTCACAAATTGCATGTTAAAAAGATATGTTAAATACGTCGTTATTTAGGTATAGGTCCCATAATTAGCTTATATTTTCTCCACACGTTTTTGTGGGCTCTAGTCTTTATTAGATAGCACCTTTGTAGCCAAGCATGCGATGACATCTAAATAATATTAACATACGCCATCATGATGCTCAAAACCTTATGAAAATTTTCGACAAAATCAAGGAAGTAAAAGAAAAGTTAAATTTCGATATTATTGGTCTAAAATGAAGTAAGGTATTTGTGTTCTTCTCTTTCAAACTTGTTCAAAATTAACCCAATCAAGCAGGTCAACTAAACTAGCGGCTTCTATGTGAGTCAAAAATAACCTCTCTATTATTAAAGAATAGGACAAGAGGATTCTCTTTAATAACTACTTCCTTTAATATAAATAGCCAAAAGAGTTAAAAATGGAAAAGAAATAGTCCCCACCCTTGTCTTTCTCTACTCATGACCTTGTCTAGTTGCATCCTCCAAATCCCAATCCCGACCCCGACGTCGACCCCATTTTTCAAGCTTGTTCCCCCATCCCCGGTTGATCTTCCACTAGGAACGTAAACAAGTTGGGTCAAGCCTGCTTGGGGCCAAAAATTAAGGCTCGGGTGCAGCTCAAACAAAAAGAGGCTAAGAAAAAAAAATTAAATTTACGTGAAAAATATTTTATTGTGAAAACGTGTAATTGAAAATGAAAATGAAAAAATAAAATTGAAATAATGATTAGGCTTAAGCTTCTCAACAAAAGTCTTTATTACAAATCTAATGCTTACAAATTAATCTGTGGCTAGGAAATTTTCAGATGTGCTAATGATCTTAAGGGTAGTTGCAGCGTCTTGTCCGAAATTGATTGTCGTAGGGACAACGTGGTCCAGAGCTGAAAAATCATCTCAAATTCGTGGGGCATTATTATATTTGAAGCCAATTGATATTATTAGTATTAATCATCTAAACTGTTTATAATCTTTTTTTGTTTTACTATTGAGGAAATGTGAGAGAAACTAGCTTCGCCATCAACGACAACCATCTAAATAGGTAACATGTTTAGTGTGTGAGACTCGATAAACTTAATATTCATTGTCTCCAAACATGTTCAGTACAAAAGCTTGGCTCCTGTTTGATTTAGGTAAAAATTAGATTTTTTTATAAATTTTGATAAAAGTGGATGAAATGTGTAATTGAAAAATTGGGACTGAGTCCCATAAACGTGCAGCCTCTTTGTGCTACCGGAGATGAAAGAGTAGAGTTTTTTCCACTCATAACAAGATATAAATGGAAAATTCTTAAGACAATTGATACCTATGATACTAACAAAGAAACTCAAAGCCTCCATGATGAGGGAAAATTTTTGTTGGAATATGGAGAACTAAATCGAACAGAATACCAAAGAGAATTCGATACACAAGGTTCCATGTATACTAAGATAATTATTGGTGTTCACCTCTTTCAAACCTTGCTTGCTTAAAGTTACCCTAATCAAGTACCTCAACAAGATGAGAGCATTCTACCGAGAGCTATGAATAACAACTTTATTATGAACGAAAATGTCCGCACTAGGTAAATCTCGCTATATATGTAGTTGCACGCAAACCACACAGGAGAGGTAAATCACATTAGGCAAGCCTGGTACGATGAGTTCGACCGAGGAAGTATTGGCAGGAGATTCGAACTCGGGACTTTCGATCTCCGCGTTCATCTACTCCATCAACTCGATCACCCCAAAAGGGTATGTCCGACTAACTTTTATTTATTACTTACTTTGTTTCATATATAGACAACCTAATCTCAAATCTTTCAAAAGCATATGATTTGCAAAACAACAAAAAGTGGGTAGAACTCGATGACTCTCTAACATGTAAATTAAAATTCATTGGCTCATTCCTTCACCAATTGGCTATTATTTTATAACTTTAAAGGGCATGTCAATTTAATTGACAACTTGCAATTTCCTATTCTATTTATTTATTTGTCATTATTCTTGATGTCTTATTTCAAGCATGAATCACATGGCATATATTTTAAGAAAATTAGTGCATGCAGTATCCCGTCTTTTCGTCAATGTGAATTTGATCTCTGTTCAACTTTTAGTGACATTTCTTTACTCAACTTTTCATTTTTATTACACTTAGCTCCTCAATGACAATTTCCATCCAATGACAAAAACAATTGCGTACGTGAACGTGAAATAATGTTAGAAGGCTAAAATATATTAGCATAATTAAATATTTGACATAGAAAAGAAAAGTAAAAAGACGTCTACTTTTTTGACGTCCACAATCCGCTATCCATCTTCCACCCATGTCGGAAGGCAATTTCTAGGGGCGGGAAATGTTTTCCTTTTATTTTTGTTTGAAATAAATATAAAATTGTTGTTTCAAGTAAAAACACTTGTTTCGTGCATTTCACATAGCATTTTAACGATCAAAAGAAAAACATGAGCCCCAATTGCTATGAAAATAAAAAGGTTGGAGATTCATGCGAATAAAAATTCGTTGAATACCCTATTGCACACATTTATAAAAGGTTGGGAACTCTAAGTGCTATATCTCATTCCTTTTCTTGTATTACAACTTGTTTGGTTTAAATAAGAAGAAAAATAATTAATGAAAAAGCCATATATTTTTTTATTGTCCACCAGGTAGCCATGGAAATCACGATGTCGTAGCCTAGGGATCCACCCATTTTTTAAATTCCTGGCGATTACCAGGAAAGATATTTCAAGAATACGGTTTTTAGATAATTCTTTGGGAGGACATAACCATAAATTTACTTGGTCAACAATAATAAATTACAAGATCATACTTTTTGTTAACACCATCGAGAATGCTAATATTGACCTCGTAATTTGGCAAGGCTTAACCATCAACAGATTTTAACATCTCTTTCGTCCACATGTATATTGCAACAGAGAGTTGATGCATCTGAGGCATCTAAGAACCTAATAACCTAATTGACTCGAAATGCATGGTGTACTAAAAATATTTCGTCTGTTGAATAACAAAATTATATATTTTGTTTGACGAAAATAAGAAATAAAAATATCATTGGTTTGTGGTCGGAATGCTTGAAGGATGAGCTGTTTCTTTCAGATCTTATTATTGATTAATTGTTAGAGGTTGTCAACATTTTTTTTTTTTTTTTTTTTTTTGAAAATGATGAAAACGAGTTATGAAGTAGATTTCAACCGTTCAAATTAAAGCTAAACAACACCAGATATATTTATGAAAAGTTGGTTTCATTGACAAGACCAAATGAATTACAGTTTAGTTTAAATTTGGATATTTTAATTACGGTTTGAAACCAAATTAAACTATTTTCAAATAAAAGAAAATATTTCTTTGCTTTTGTTTTTCCAAATTAAGTACTTTATATCAAGTAGGTAATGAATAAATTATTTTTGATGAGTCTATATCATGCTTTTTTTTTTCTTTTTAGGGATAATTGCAGCAAAAGCCCCAAACATTTAAAACAATGGCACGGTTTCCCCAAAATTTTGATTTGTTGCAACCATCACCCCCTAACCTTTTGAAACGTTGCAAGACCCAAGTGAAACCTCAAACCAAAACCATACAATTGGAAGAAGAATTTTCTAAGAAATTATTTGAATCTTTACAAAGACGGGTTGGTCTTGGATTTGGAAACGGAGCGTGATTTCTTGGACTTGAATAGCTTTTTGTGAACAATTTTGATGCGGCCTGCTGCTGCCCTTGGAGTTTAATGCTTGGAGGCAAAAGAAGAGAACGAGTGGTTTTGGTTTGGGGTTGACTTTTAAAAAAAATATTGTTTGTTAATTAATTATTTAATGTGATTAATATATAGTTACCATTTTGCCCTTTTAAAATCGATTAAAATGTGGTCAAAATTAATTTTTTGAGTTAACTAACCTATTTTGGATGAAAATTGTCCAAAAGGGCATCACCTGCAACCAGGGACGAATCCATGATTTTTTGTAGGGGTTGAAAGTACTTAACAAAGTCAATTTAATAAAATTTACATGTACTAAAAAAATTCATTAAAGAACATTATTTATTTAAGTCATTCCCGACAAGAATTTGAAACATAATATTCATCTATAACATAATCTAGATCAATTTTCTCAGCAAGTTCTCTTTTAACAAGAAAGTCATCCTCCATTGTGTTGCGAAATGTCGTATTCACATGTTTCATTGTTGAAAATGTCAGCTCGGTGCTTACGGTAGAAACGGGTAATGTCTATACAAGACGAATCGATCTAGTCGCCATAATATAACTTTCCAACCTTCCACTTTTAGTCAACTGTCTGCATAACTCAGCAAGTGTAGATACATGAAATCGAGACTCACCTTCATAACTAACTCATAATGTGATAACTCAAATTGTAATATAATAATATCTTACTTTGAAAAATCTTGATGATAGAATTTCTCTACAAGTGTGCAAATTTTATTATTGTCAAATGATCTAAATGAATCTTTAGGATCCAAAGCAGCACCGAGAGAAAGGAGTTCTACTGATATGTTATTAAATCTTGTACTTTGAAAAACGCAAGTTCGACCCTAACAATACCTAGAGAGGGGTGAATAAGTATTTAATGCGGAATTAATAATTAATTAACATTCAACAAGTCACAAGTTAATTATCTCTAGATGATTAAAACATACAAGTCAATTGTCCTATATCGAATTACCGCACTTTGTATAATAAACAGTAAATTGTAAAGCAGTAAAACAAAGAACACCAATATGATGACTGAGAAACCTAACTGGGTAAAAACTCCGGGACCAAACCAGTTACCTCCACTATAGACAATGTGGGTTACAGTTCAATTCCAGACTAGCCCCACTAGCTGTTGTATACCTTGCAACTCCAAGACCTGCTGCTCATTCCAGCCTTACGATTTGCTACCATAGATACTATCCAGTCAACCTACTAGACTTCCCGATCTACCTCATGTAGCCTCCTGATCTGCTGTACTTACAGTCTCACAATCTTCTCCCAAGATATGCTGTAGCAGTCTTACGTTCTTCTATACACGTCTCTTCCAAGTGGAATTCCAAGAATCTCCAATTTTGTGCTCTTCCTGCCTTGTAGTCCAACTTCTCTCAACCTCTAGAAACTTCTAAAGTTCAGCTGAGAAAGTACCTTCTTATGACCAATAAGAAGTAGGTGTTTTGGATTCCTCAATTTGATGTTTTCCCCAAAACATGGTTGCCAGATCTCAAGAATGAATGTTTAATTCCACCAATGAATTCTTGCTCTTGGATCTCTAAAGCATGTAATAAATATGTCTCTCAATGAAGGAATAATGTGCCAACCTTTTTTTCTCCAAAATTGGGTTGCTTGATCTCAAGAACAATATGTATGAATAAATCAAAGATTAGTTTCTTAGATCTCTCAAAGATGTAGAGAATATGATGTGCAAGAGAGGCACAATGTAGCAACCCTACAAAAGTCGTCCAAAGCCTTTGTATTTATAGTTGGAGTTGTTTAAGTACTATGAGCCGTCTAAAACTCTCCAAAATCGCGAAATAGGTTTGGACGCACAGGTAGGTCACTCAAGCAATCTATCGGCGAACGTCGGGCGACAATGTTATTGCATTGGTCACTCGAGCGAGAGCCAACGACAGCTGAGCAGTTGTCAGTATTTTTATCATAACTTTTTCTCCCAATGTCCATTTGTAGTGATTCAAATTGCATTGGAAATTAACTCGAATGGCTACAATTATGATAAGGTAGACTTGTCCAAATTCCAATGTTTGATATATGAAACATGCGTTGCAAGTGACGACTGAGAATTTGGAACATAACTTGTGCGGCTCTTTGATACTCTTTAGACTTCTAATTGCATTCCTTTGATCATATGTGATCTTCTTAGACATATTGGATTCCTTCAAGGACTATACTACCAATCCCAACTATACGATATTATAACTAACTCCTTGACTTTTTACACATGTTTATTTCAATCATTTTGTTCACAGAATTGTCAATTACATAAAACCTAACATACTTAACTCCATCATTACAAAATCTATTGATTCGTTGTAGACATCATAGTGATAAAAATACTCAGTTGTAGTTTTATCACTAGAATGACCAGTGTTATACAAACCTTCTAGATTATGTATTGTAATATCATTTCTTGAGCAAAAAAATTTCACATCTTGAATAAATTCTTCCCAACCGTCATCTCTCAATTTCTGAAGCAATTGTTTTGTAGTAGACACAAACCTTAAAGTAGTCAAGATGTCTTGAGACTTTTTTTGAGGGGTTTGACAAAGAACTTCAGTGATTCTGATAATTCTATGAATCAAATGCAAGATAAAGATGAACTTAAAACTCACCAACTTTTTGTAAGTACCATGAGCTTTAACCAAAGATATGTCATTTGAACAATGATCACAAATATATTCAAGCACTTTGCGGGTTGCACCATACATATCTATCAAGCTCTTTACAGAATCATAATGTCAACTCCAATAAGTAGATCCCGATCGCTGCAAATTAACCATTTATTGGCTCCTTTTCTAGATTCGAGCTCCCCAGCAACCATCATACGCTGAATTTCCTCTCTATGAGAAGCTTGCAACTCAGTAACTCGTTTAGGAGAAAAAAGTAATGATATTAATAATCTTGTCTAAATGAGAAAAGAAATTCCAAATGACAGGGACATATTTAGTTGTTGCGACTAATGTCAATTGTAACCGATGGGCAAAATAATGGACGTAGTATACATATTCACAATCTCTAAGAGATAATACTTGAAGTCCATTCCAAGCACCGCGCATATTACTAGCACCGTCATACCCTTGTCCTCTCATTTTGTTCACCTGAAGTTCATATTGAACAAGAACACCACATATGTTGTTTTTGAGATTTAATGACGTGGTATCACTAACTCTTTTGATTGCAAAGAAACGTTTTATCAAACTACCATACTATTCACAAACCTCAGGATAATGGTCATCTGTTCTCGATTAGATGCATCTTATGTTTCACCAACAAGAATACAAAAGCATTCATCCCCAATTTTCTCTCGAATCATTCGTCGTACTCTATTGGCCATAATATGCAAAATTTCTTTCTGAAAAGTTGGAGCAATGTATTGGGCATTTTGTGGTGCGTTTTTCAATACAACTTTACTAATTTTTGGATTCAAATCTGTCGCGTACTTTATTAGTTGTATAAAATTCTCACGATTAAGAGAATATGGAGATTCATCGTTACCTCTGAACCCTAAACCTTAAAATGCTAGCTATTGAACACTTTTAATTGAAGTCGTTATATGCAAATGACGTTTCTGAAGTTCCTCTTCCAATACAATATGCATCACCTTGTCAATATGTCTACACGGTCTGATTAAATCTTTAGCTCTAGTCTCACAGAGTTTATGATATGATGAATTAGCATAAATAACAAATGCACACATGTTTCCATCCTTAACCCTCTTCCAATTATTATATATTTCAATAACCAATCCCAAACATCTAGACGAATTGTCATCTCTCTGAAAAAAAAATAATAAAAACAATATGCACTTTCAGTTGAAGGAGAATACTCCAACCAACGAAATTCAACGAACCAATTTTTCTGAAAGCGACGTGCTTGGTTTTTTCCTTCAATCCTTGGATACTCGTTAAGTTTCGGCTAATAAGGTCCAACTTTTATATATGAAATTCTAATCTCATCTCGTAGATTGACGGGATTTTCAAACATTTGCTTTCGTTTTCCCGGATCCCGTTCAATACTAGTAAATGATTGCAATTCAAGAATTAAGACTGATGAATGTTCGATTTCTGGAGATGAGATTAGAGGGGCTTGCATAGGAGCTGAGACTGACGGATGTTCAATTTCTGGAGATGTACTTATACTTTCACTATATTGCCCCGACTTTTTAAAGAATGAAAGTATCGTCTTTATTCTCTTTGATGAAGGTTGAGCTTCCATTTGTAAAGGCTGAAAATAGTAGAAAGAATAAATGAGAGATATTTAAAATAATATATTTTTCAATTTTCCTATTTCTGCCCACAGGCCATAGTAATAGAATTTATAGAGAACACATTACTCTTCCTGCCCAAAATTATTGTATCCTATATTCCTATTTCTACCCAAAGATCCTATTTCAGTACTTCTCACAAAATCAGCAATAAAACAACAACATTCGAAAGCAGGAAGCAAAAAACAATAATAATCGTGACTACGAGTCAGCGATGGAGAAAGGAAAGAAGGCATACCAGTCGCCGACTCCTTGAAATTGGAAGCAAAAATGAACCCTGCAACCTAGCCTATTGAACACTCCAAGGCAACAAGGCACACGCCTTTCCTTGCTTGTATCACAAACACAAAGGCCAAAGCCATCAGAAATTCAGAACCAGAACTAGCAAGAAGAAAAATGGAAATGCAGCAAGAAGAAAAACCAAATATAAATTACTAATTACTAAAGTAACTAAATTAATCAGCAAGAAGAAAAACAAGCATGTGGCATGTGGGAAATGAGATTACAATTTGAATTCAATTTTAATTTTTAGGGTTGAAAGTTTGAAATTGAATGAATGAATCAGCGGCTTCAATGAGAATGGAATGAGTTTTTGATATAAATTAGTGAAAATTAAATATAACCAAATTTTTTAAGTTATTATTTCAAAAATCAGATTTAAAATTTGTTTATACAAAAATCAGATAATTCAATATTAATAATAATATTATAAAAGCAAATTAATTTATATACTCTCAATACCTCCCTCCACCACACCAAATATCATCTCAAACCCTAATTATTTTCCCCCATCCATTCTCTCTCTATGTTCTCTCTTTTCCATCATTTCTCTATCATCTCTATCGACCTTGTTCACATTGCCTCTCTCCTCTCATTCTACACTCTGGTAGCGATGCCTCCATCGGAGCGCCACCTCCTATGTAGCCTCTTCTCATTCTTGCACCACCTCCTCATGTAGTGACGCGTCTATCTTTACCGTTGTGTAGCCTCCTGGATAGCAGCGCCTTTGTCTTCGCCGTTATGTAGCCTCTTTCAGTAGTGGCTTGAACAACGCTCCAATAATGATGTCGTCGTCGTCGTTGTGTGGAGGCGTCTTCGCTGCCTATCTAGTATAGAAATCTAGCTTTAGGCCAACGGAGAAATCTAGCTTTGGATCTTAGTAATTATAAGCTTCAGAGTTTTTTTATGATGGTGGTGGTGGTTGTGGCGATGATTTATAATTTTAGATATGATTTTTTTGGTGGTATTTGGGTGGTGGTGGTTGTAATGTTGGTTACGGTGGTGAGGTGGCAATGATGTTGGAGATTTTGGTAAAGTGGTAGTGATGCTAGTGGTGGTCGCGATGATGGTTGTGGTGGTTTTGGCGGCGACAACGGTGGTGTGATGGTGGTCCTGGCGGCAACGGTGGCCATGGTGAGGTGATGTCGTAAATATTAGTGATGGTCACAGATTATTTGATCGTATGTGACCATTAAATTCATATTAATTCGTGACTGATAAATAATATGTGACCAATGAAAAATGTAAATTGTGAACAAAAAATAATTTGTGATCTAAAAAATTGTTAATTTGTGACCGATAATTTAACAATTTGTGATGTCTACTAAGTTGTGACTTATAATATTTGTGATTTATGATCGATGAATAAGTTGTGACATTTTAATTTTTTTATTTGTGATCGATGAACAAATTGTGACTTTAAAATTTTTTGAATTGTGATCGTAAAATAATTTGTGACCTATAAAATTTTTGGTTTGTGACTGTAAAATAATTTGTAAATTATAAAAATTTTGATTTGTGACCAATAAACAAATTGTGACATATAAGATTTTTGAATTGTGATCGTAAAATAATTTGTGACATTTCAGTTTTTTATTTATGATCGATGAATACCTATAAATTTTTTGAATAATAACCGTAAAATAATTTGTGACATGTAAAATTTGTGATTTGTGACCAAATTATATGGAATTGTGACATTAATATATTTAATTAATAAAATATATGTTTAATTAATTAATTTATTTATAAATAAAATTTAAAAAAATTTGAGATTTGAAATTTTAAACCTTAAAAAAATCTGAAATTTGAAATTTTAAACTCTCTCTCTTAAATTTGAAATGGGTAAAACTGATTCTCTTGCTTATAAAATTTTCCCTATAAATTATATAATGATTTTTAGTTTGGGTTGGGTTATAACTTATAAGTGAATGGAAAATAATAAAACATTAGGGGTTTAAAAATTGATTTTAAAAAATCAGGTTCAAATTTTTATTATTCAAAAATCAGGTATTTTATTTTACATATAAAACCCTAAATTTATCTAAACCCTAAAATACATTTCTCTCAACTCTCTCCACCGCCTCCAATTCTCACTCCTTCCCCTTCTCCTTCTCCCTCCCCCTCCCCCTCCAGCTCTCTCTCTCTCTCTCTCTCTCGTCTCTCTACGTTGGCGCGACCTTCAAAGCAGTGTCGCGGATGCTGCGGTTTAGTGGGTGTGTGGGCTGCGGTTCAGTGGGGGTGTGTGTGTGTGTGTGAACGCGCGCTGCGGGTGTGTGGTGGTGGTGTTTGCCATTCAGTTTCTGTGTGTGGGTGTTTTTTTAATTTTTGTTGTAGTGGTGGTGTTTGCGTCGGGGTGTGGTGGTGGTGTTGATGTTGGTTGTGTTGTGGTGCAGATGTGGTGTGGTGGTGATGTTTGTGGTTGTGGTGGTGATGGTGGCGGCGGGGTGATGGTGGTCAAAAGTGGCTAGAGTTGTAGTGCTGATTATCTGTGACCAAGTATGTGGTTATCTGTGACCTAAAAACTTGACAATGTGTGACTGAAAAATAATCCGTGACCAATAAAATTGAAGATATGTGACCAATGAAATTAACTGTGACATATAATTTTTTGAATTTGTGACCTCGAAATCCTCATTGATTAATTAATTTGATGACCCATAATTACGTATATGTGATCATTAATTGTACAATTGTGACCTAATTAATAAATGTTTTTAATTAATTATCTAATACCTGAGTTTTGAATTGTTATACTATTTACCTGACTTTTGAATTGATGTAAATGATACACCTGAAATATGAATTTTTCCCTAAGTGAATTGGATTTTATTTTTGGCCTTTTTGGTATTAGGCTGAATTTTCTAAGTGGGCATGTACCCAAAAAAAAAAAATTAGCATTGAAGAAAAGAGAAACAGCAATATTTCAAAACCTCTTCACAAGGTACTAAGGTACTAAAGGGTCTTAAATTGGAGATTGAGAGGATTAAGATGAGGTCGAATTATTTCGTATATTACAAGAGTATTGAGATTGAAATAATGGATCTATAAAACTAAGTATGTCACATCATTATATTTATAATCTTAAGCTACGTATAAAATTTTATGGATTATTCTACTTCACCCGAATTTTTTACCGAATTTTTTACCGAATCGCCACATGGCGGCCGCCTATTGGGGGGGCGCCCGCCTGGGTGACCAGGCGGCGCCCCCCCCCAATAGGCGGCCGCCATGTGGCGATTCGGTAAAAAATTCGGGTAGTATAACAAGGTCCAAATTTTATTAGTGTTGTACGGGGTATTTTATACTCATTCAAATTAATTTCACAAGGTACACAATATTTAGGGATGATGTTGGTCGAGGTAATGAAAGATGGCGATCATATTTCGTAAGATCAAAAAAATCATATTTAAACTAAAGCACATAAGTTTCTATTATTCTATGTTGCGATGGGCAAATTTCCATGTTGCAATATTCTATTTAAGATTATTATGTTAAAGAACAAAGATTTATTTTTGGAGAAGTCTATTTGTACAAAATAGATTACATAATTTTTTACCTAATCAACACGTGGCGGCCCCCTATTGGCCAATAGGGGGCCGCCACGTGTTGATTAGGTAAAATATTATGTAATCATATTGGCCAATAGGGGGCCGCCACGTGTTGACTAGGTAAAATATTATGTAATTTATTCGGTACACGTAGCATCACTCTTTATTTTTATTTTTTAACAACATGAGTTGTAGCCTATAGTGTAAATTTATATCGTTATATTTAAATAAATATATTATGTTTTACCAGACGTGTTCAATTAATTCGTTACAAAATAAGTTTGAAATCTTACATACATGACCTTAGCACTTAAATTGTGTTTAATACTTATATTCAATTTTGTATAGCTTTGTTTTAACATGTCGCTAATTTGAATTAATTATGTGTGAAAATATGTGCACATTTCTTACTTTTTAAATATTTCATAATTAATAATAGTGATTAGCAGGTGTCCAAAGTAACATTTTGTATCAGAATTTTATGATGCCTCTATTCTTTGAGTAGTACTAATTCCCAGTGTTATAAAAGGCATAAATGCGTGGAGGTCAAGCTATAGGTTAGGCGAATTTAGACGAGACATATGCATGTGTAAAAAAGTGTAAAAAATCGTCTTCTTATTTTAATTTTTAATCAATTAAAAATAACACTTACTAAACATTTAAAATAGATTTATATGAACTTTATACATTTTTTCAAAGTTTCCAACAAAAATATAAGTTTCAAATTTAAATGCAAAATAGTAAGTAAATAGCATAGTAACTTAAATCTGATCTAACTTTTTATTAGACTCCAATTCAATAACTTAAATTTTTGGGTTTAAGACTTCAAGAGGTTGTTTTAAATTAGGACAAACTGAAGAAATTAATATTTAATAATTTTTAACTTCAAAAAATTGTAAAAAAAATAATAATAATAATGCTGGCGCACATAATTGCGCCTAGGTGCGCATAGAGGTCAACAATTGTCGTTGACCACTAAATAAGACGTCAAGCCACTTGGTTTGGCGTTTTGACCTTGTATCATGCCAAGGCGTGTTTTAGCGGCCGCCTAGACTCGCCTTTTAGAATACTGATAATTTCATGTTATGGTTTAATATGATTGAAAAGTACTATCTTGCAACAATTCCGACGTGTCTTTTTTCTTATAAATCTTTTTCTTGTACGACAAAAGTTGAAAATCTTTTTCTTGTACGATAAAAGTTTAAAGAGTTTTACTTCAATCATTGGCACCGGAATAGATGAAAAGGCTGGAGTGGCAATTTGCATGCCATAACATTCTTCAATCTCATCAGATTCGTCAGAAAGACTTTCATCAGAATCGTATTCAAGAGCAAAGATGGTATCCTGCGTTTGTTCATCTTCTTCGGAGAATAGTGATTCGAGATCATCATCACCATAGTCAATCTTTGTAGCTGTGAAAATTTGATGAAGAATTTTCTCCTTTTTCTTGTTAGGACAGGCTTTTGCAAAGTGACCTTTCTTTCCACAGATAAAACATCTGTTTCCTTTTTTCTTTGAGAACTTACGCCTGAAAAATCTTTTCTTTTTCCGAAAAGGATTAAGGGGTGCCTCTTTGCGAGAAAACTTCATTCTCCTTTTATGAAGTTTTTTCTTTCCTCTACAATCACAGTCCTTCATAGAATGTCTGCATTTGATCTGCAAATAAGGCTTATCGCAAGCCTTCTCCAATTTCTTTCCTGTTGCATTTATATCTTTGAGGAAAGCATTTTGATTGCAAAGCTTTTTCAACGTTTTCATGATCCAATTATGGAGTTCTCCAAAAGATGTAGCATTTAAAGGCTGTCCTCTCATTTCCATCGTTCTCAGTGTTTCTTGACCAAGAGGTTGAGGAATTGATTCCAGATAAGCTTGTTTGGTATTGGTATCATCCATACCACCAATAAGATAGTATCGTTGTGCAGCATTTCTGAAGTGTTTTTCGAGGTCTTTTGGATTGTATGAGCAACACTTTAGTTTGAAGAATTCTTCTCTGGCAATCTCCTTGTCATGATCAGATTTTCCACAGAATTCCCAATATAAAGAGTTTATGAAAGAATCTGTGGTGTTTGACTCCTGGGTAAATTGTAATTGTCTGTATTCACCCATAGAATCATACCAATCTCTGAGGAATCCTGTCATCCTTGCCAAGAAAGCTTTAATGACCTTTGTATGAGTCATGCTTGGCTTCTGAAGTTCAGCAGTACACCAGGCTTTCATTTCTTGTAGTCTGTACTTCCATTGTGATGGAGGGACGTCATCAAAAGTGAACTTAGTTGAAGAAGTACTACTTGAAGAATAATAATTTTTTGTAACATGAGGTTCTGTCATGTCATCATCAAGTACTTCTGGTTCATCAACAGTAGGTTCATGAGATTGTCCTGCTTGATCAGCCATATAGAGAGGAGGATTATCATTTTCAGACTCATCAGAATTTCTTTCAGTCGATTCAACAGACTCGGAATCAGAACTGATATCATTTGTTATAGAGGGAATATGAGAGGAATATGTGGTTTGGCTATGAGTTTGTTGAAGAAAGTTGGAGATAGGATTTTTTATCATCATTTGAGGTTGTTCCAACGGTGGAGATTCTTGAGAGTGAGAGGTTTGTGTTTGGCGAGTGATAATAGATCTGATCTTTTTCGAGGGTATAAATGGTTTTTTCTTTTGTTCCCATTCTTCAGGAGTGAAAAGGGTGGAAGTGGATCCTTCGTATGTGGAGGAATATAGAGGTCCTGTTTGGGAATTGGAAGAGGTTGAGGGATAGTATGGTGTGGATGGTGGGATCATTGGATTTGACTCAAGAGAGGCAAGTTGTATTTTCAGGTTTTTGATTTCTCTTTCTTGAGCATCGAATGGTGTCTGATTTTGTAGACGGTTCATTATATCGTTGTGAAGGATTTCGATTCTTTGTCTACAGGCTTGAAGAGGGGTTAGAAGAGTCTGAGTCTGCTGTTGTAGAGTTTTTTCAATCCTCTGCTGACTTTGGTCAATCTTTTTCAACAAAGCATTTTGTTGTACTGCATTTTCTGAATGCCAATTTAAAGCTGCCTCTGCTGCTGAAAGAGGTTGTATCGATCCATCTGTCCTCCTAGTGCTTGAATTTTTGATCTTCCAAGAATGAGTAGAATGATCCTTTTCAAAGGTTTCTAGAGGAGGAAACCCTTCCTGTGTAGGAGGATGAAACATCAGCATAGAAGAAGGAGAGGATGGCGGATTGTTGTCCCAATCCCATTTCTTATGATATCTGCTGCAGTCATCATCATCATCATCCCATCCGGTAGGAATTATGGGATCATCATTTCTAAGTGGTGCAGTATATTTGACATAGTAGTCAAATTTTCCTGACGGCTCTCCAAGTAATCCAACTTCTGGATCTTTGTCATAGAAAGCTTTATGTAACTTTCTTTGACTGTTTCGCTTGGATTTCCTTCTTTGAGGAGGAGAATCATCATCATTTATTGATAAACAACTGGTGCATGAGCAAACATCCCAGAAGATGTGTCCAGTGTCATCTGTTCTACTATATACTGGCCTTCCATTTGCATCAAAAGCATAAATAGGGATGCTTTCTTCTGCATATGAAAACTGTGTAGGAAAGCAAGAGGGTCGTTTGGAGACGACATCTCTTTTGAAAGCGATTTCAACTTCACCACTGGGCCTTTTTCTGAAAAAAGGTTCTGTGGATTGTATTGGAACAGAATTTTTGTTTTCTTTGTGAGCTTGTTCATAGCTGGTGATCCATGTTTCAGGGATGAGTTTGAGTAACTCTGCCCTAGGAATTTGCCTGGGAACATATGTGCAGCTAGGAACATGGTCTGATTCTACATGGAGAAGTAGAGCATCATCAGTTCCTTGGGATTGTGCAAAATCAAGGGAATGATTTTGTATCCTGTACACCATCTGATAATGAAGAGTAGCTGCATACGTAACAGAAGATGGGACTGCTCCAACAATTTGAACTTGAACTTTCAAGGCAGAAAGTAACTGCGGGTCTGATATGGGCATGTTGAAATTTGGAAACATTGTGACCAGCACAGTTCCAGCATTGAGAGTTGTTTCTACAGTTCCTATACAAGCATGTTGATACTCAGAGAAGCGAGTATCCAACAAAGCAATTCTTGAAACTGTAGGAAGACCTTTTCTTCCATGAAGGGTTAAGGCAAATCTGACAGCTCCAAAGTGGAGATGAGTATACCCTTCAGATAACCATACTTTTGGAAGGTGAGTAGGTAATTCCAGTGTAACAAACTGTTCTTTTTCTGTAGCGGGCAAAAGATGTTGATCAAACTTTGATGCTTGAACAAACTCTTTGGCTTGAGATTTTTGTGGAGAGATAAGGCTACGGACAGTTTTAGAAATAGACTGACGAGGTTTTGTGTAAGGGAGATATGGATTTACAAGAGGTAGATCTGTGAGTGGGACTTTATCAGTTTCAGAGAGATAGGATATCTCGTAGAGATATTCCATCTTAGAAGCATCAGATTTTCTAAGAGAAGAGGATGAGGAAGAGGGTAATATACATGATTTAGAGTTTTCTGAAGAAGACATGATTGAGAGACGTTCTTCCTTAATTTCTTCCAGCACTTAGTAACCATAAATTATCATAATATGAAGCAAGATAACAACATGGCTCTGATACCACACATGCGGAGTGACAGCAACCTACAGCAATTCGCGGTATTCCAGCCCACAAACAGCCTAACATAGGCTTCAACAAAGGGCCGGACTTTTGGACTTGCCGTAAATCACTGTAACCCCGGACGGATCATACGGTCGGTAGAGCACTTTCTGATGCAGAGGTTCACCATAAGAGGTGCAACTGCAGAGCATACTCATGTTTTCTACTTAGATCTTACTTCATATCACTCAAACCTATGATCACTTCGTACTTTCTGAAATTAAGTAAGAACTGGAAGAGAATTTAGAAGAACATGGGAAATATAGAAACACACAAGTTTATTGATAACTCCGAATACTACAAGGGGTTTTCAAGATGGTTTACAATGAAGGGGGAGCTCTCCTTATATAGGGGAGAGAAAATATTAAAATACACACATGTGGGACCTACGTAATCTTATTTTACATGCGGGACCCACGTTATCTTATCACTTTAGACAAATCTTATCTTATCTTACCTAACCTTATCATAAACCTTATCACAAATCTTATCCTTATCTTGACATGATTACAAAAAACAAACAACTTTAATAAAGTGCCTTTAATAAAGTAACTTTAATAAAGTAGCTCTGTTGTCGCTTTCTTCATGGTGTGTCCAAATTCATAGAATCTTCTGGTTGCGATGGTAACCCGTACTGATTCAACCAAGGGGTATTAATGTCCTTTTCATTTGGCCACGGATCTTGTGAATCTTGGAAAAGACTGTTATTTGTTTGTTCATTTGTCTGACTCGATTCTTCATCTTGCAAATTTCTTTTACTAGATTCTGCTTTTCCTTTGTCTTTAACCCTAGAATTCCACCAGGGTTCAACACGTAGTTCTTTTTCAATTCTTTTAATTTCTTTTTCAAGAAATTCTTTTTCTTTCTTTACGCTACGGTCCAAACTGTCAAGAAACTTTTTTGAAAGTTCGAGCTGCTTTTCTCTTTGCTGTCGTCCTTCTGGAGTCTTTTCTGAAAGTCTTGACGTTTCACCAAGGCTTTGTGTCGGCCTTCCTTGATACAATTGTCCCCATTGCCATTCAAATGCATAGTCATAATCTGGATCATGTGTAGTGAGATATCTTTGAAGATTCATCTCTTGATAAACTTGAATATCCTGCTGAATCTTCATAGTATAATCTACTGGCAAAGCTTCCCATGGTGCATCATCTTCATAAGCTGGCCAAATTTGAGGAGGGATTGTCTGATTAATTTCTGCCATGCGTCTTTGAAATTCTCGAAATTCCTTTGGATAATGCTCCCAATTTTGATGCATGTTGAATGGTTGAACTGCATATTCCTTGACATGAGAGAAATGTTCATATGATCCTGCATCAGTGAAGTAACCTTGCCTTTGAAAAATTAAGATCACATAAACATTGTCTTTAGAAGTTCTGAGATCTTTGAATTTTAAAGAAAAGGCTTTAAACATTTTTATCCAGTGTGACATTGGATAAAACCATTCAAAAAATCTTTTTGCAAAATGATCAACTGTTCTGTGTGGAAAATCCAGATGCATTTGGCAAAATGAATCGATTGCATCAGTGACGTGAAAAGAAATTCCAATTTGCCAAAGTTCTAAAAGATACCAAAGAAAACAAAGAGTTTCTTTTGAAAATTTAAGTGCAGTATGTTTTGGATCAAAACGGAAAAGTGTGAAAAATGGATAATCTGGATGAAATCCAAGTCCACCAAGTGTTTCAATTCCAGTTTTCCTTATCACGATGGACTGATATCTGAGCATAAGATCTTTGGATCTGGTTTTGAGAGTTTTGGTTCTTATGAGTTCAGTGAGTTCAGGAGGGAAGACTTCGATGTGAGGATATGGATTTGAAGATTTTCCATCCATCATGTAGATGACGGGAATGGGTATAGATGGAGGAGTGATTGAAGAGATTTTTGGTCTAGAAAGGAGATCTGGTAACAGATTGTGTTTTCCTTTGATATGTTTGACATCAAAGTCAAAGTTTGAGAACCATTCTGCCCATCTGAGAAGTTGAGAGTTTGGGATCTGCTTTTTCTTGAAAGAGAGCATTTTTGGAAAGGCTGTCATATCCATTTCTACCAGGAATTTATGTCCAATAAGATGGAACTGGAATTTTTCAATTCCCCTTTTTACTGCAAGAATTTCCTTGAAGGTAGAATGATAGTGCTTCTCTGACTCTGAGAATGAACCACTTTTGTATCCACAAATTCTTCTTTTTCCATTACTTTCTTCAAGTAAAACTGCTGCCCAAAAACAATCACTTGCATCTGTCTGGAGGATGCGTTTTCCATCTGTAGGAATTTGTAAAGCCGGGAGATCATTGACCTTTTGTTTAATGGTTTTGATTGCTTGGGTTTGAGCTGATGACCAAGGAGGAGAACTTTGTTTGAGCATGAGTTGTAGTGGTCGAATGATTGCTGAAAGATGATCAATAAAATCTGCCATGTAATTGACAATTCCAAGAAATTGTTGAACTTCTTTTCTTGTCAAATTTTCATCTGGAAACTTAAGAAGTTCCTGACCAACATGAGGCTGAAGTGAATACTGACCATCCTTAATATGCATACCCAAGAAATCAGCTTCTTTGACTCCAATAACCATTTTTTTCTGAGAAAGCATAATGCCATAATGTTTGACAAGATCAGTGAATTTGGATAGCAGGTCAGCGTGAGATTCTTCATTTTCAGAGAATAATAAGATATCATCAATATAGACCAAAGCTGACTCCAGTAATGGATTAAAGATCCTTGTCATTGCCTTTTGGAAAAAAGAAGGTGCAGTTTTTAAACCAAATGGCATAACCGTCCATTGGTAATGATGATTTGGGATACAGAATGCTGTTTTGTGTCTCTCTTCAGGTTTGATTCCCAACTGCCAGAAACCTGCTTTGAGATCAAATTTTGAAAAAATTGTTGCCCTGGACAGATTTGCAAACATTGTTTTTCTGTCTGGAAGAGGAAATTTATCATCTGCTAGAAAAGCATTCAGTGGCTTATAATCAATAACCAGTCTGAGTTTTCCTCGAACCTGTTCACTTCGTTTGTTAACATAGAATGCCTGACACGCCCACTGTGAGGTTGTTGGCTCAATAAGTCCTTCAGCCTGGAGTTGAGCAAGTTCTTTATTGGCTAATTGAAGGTGTTCTGGGTTCATTCCAAGATGACTAGCTTTTGTGGGATTGACATCTTCATTCTTTTTGAAAGGAAGGGAAATGAAGAAGTCTGAATTTTTCCAGAGTGGGTTTGTGCATTTAGTGAGGAAATCTGAGTGAGATTCTGCACAACAATCTCGAATTAATATGTCTGTGATATTTGGAATGGTCATGGTAAAATATGTGGTCATCTGTATGTAGGGCTGAAAATAGGATTTGTATCTGAGACCATTTGGGCGAGGAATGACATTCTTTTCCCACAATTGTTTAATAATATCCCATGCAAGGATAATATCCTTACCAGGTAAAGTAGAACCTAGTAACTTGTGAGAAATACTAAGTTCTGGAAAGAACTGAATTGTGACAGGCTTACTGATTATTTCAGTTGAGTCCCATCTTCTGTTACGTATGCAGCTACTCTTCATTATCAGATGGTGTACAGGATACAAAATCATTCCCTTGATTTTGCACAATCCCAAGGAACTGATGATGCTCTACTTCTCCATGTAGAATCAGACCATGTTCCTAGCTGCACATATGTTCCCAGGCAAATTCCTAGGGCAGAGTTACTCAAACTCATCCCTGAAACATGGATCACCAGCTATGAACAAGCTCACAAAGAAAACAAAAATTCTGTTCCAATACAATCCACAGAACCTTTTTTCAGAAAAAGGCCCAGTGGTGAAGTTGAAATCGCTTTCAAAAGAGATGTCGTCTCCAAACGACCCTCTTGCTTTCCTACACAGTTTTCATATGCAGAAGAAAGCATCCCTATTTATGCTTTTGATGCAAATGGAAGGCCAGTATATAGTAGAACAGATGACACTGGACACATCTTCTGGGATGTTTGCTCATGCACCAGTTGTTTATCAATAAATGATGATGATTCTCCTCCTCAAAGAAGGAAATCCAAGCGAAACAGTCAAAGAAAGTTACATAAAGCTTTCTATGACAAAGATCCAGAAGTTGGATTACTTGGAGAGCCGTCAGGAAAATTTGACTACTATGTCAAATATACTGCACCACTTAGAAATGATGATCCCATAATTCCTACCGGATGGGATGATGATGATGATGACTGCAGCAGATATCATAAGAAATGGGATTGGGACAACAATCCGCCATCCTCTCCTTCTTCTATGCTGATGTTTCATCCTCCTACACAGGAAGGGTTTCCTCCTCTAGAAACCTTTGAAAAGGATCATTCTACTCATTCTTGGAAGATCAAAAATTCAAGCACTAGGAGATCAGATGGATCGATACAACCTCTTTCAGCAGCAGAGGCAGCTTTAAATTGGCATTCAGAAAATGCAGTACAACAAAATGCTTTGTTGAAAAAGATTGACCAAAGCCAGCAGAGGATTGAAAAAACTATACAACAGCAGACTCAGACTCTTCTAACTCCTCTTCAAGCCTGTAGACAAAGAATCGAAATCCTTCACAACGATATAATGAACCGTCTACAAAATCAGACACCATTCGATGCTCAAGAAAGAGAAATCAAAAACCTGAAAATACAACTTGCCTCTCTTGAGTCAAATCCAATGATCCCACCATCCACACCATACTATCCCTCAACCTCTTCCAATTCCCAAACAGGACCTCTATATTCCTCCACATACGAAGGATCCACTTCCACCCTTTTCACTCCTGAAGAATGGGAACAAAAGAAAAAACCATTTATACCCTCGAAAAAGATCAGATCTATTATCACTCGCCAAACACAAACCTCTCACTCTCAAGAATCTCCACCGTTGGAACAACCTCAAATGATGATAAAAAATCCTATCTCCAACTTTCTTCAACAAACTCATAGCCAAACCACATATTCCTCTCATATTCCCTCTATAACAAATGATATCAGTTCTGATTCCGAGTCTGTTGAATCGACTGAAAGAAATTCTGATGAGTCTGAAAATGATAATCCTCCTCTCTATATGGCTGATCAAGCAGGACAATCTCATGAACCTACTGTTGATGAACCAGAAGTACTTGATGATGACATGACAGAACCTCATGTTACAAAAAATTATTATTCTTCAAGTAGTACTTCTTCAACTAAGTTCACTTTTGATGATGTTCCTCCATCACAATGGAAGTACAGACTACAAGAAATGAAAGCCTGGTGTATTGCTGAACTTCAGAAGCCAAGCATGACTCATACAAAGGTCATTAAAGCTTTCTTGGCAAGGATGACAGGATTCCTCAGAGATTGGTATGATTCTATGGGTGAATACAGACAATTACAATTTACCCAGGAGTCAAACACCACAGATTCTTTCATAAACTCTTTATATTGGGAATTCTGTGGAAAATCTGATCATGACAAGGAGATTGCCAGAGAAGAATTCTTCAAACTAAAGTGTTGCTCATACAATCCAAAAGACCTCGAAAAACACTTCAGAAATGCTGCACAACGATACTATCTTATTGGTGGTATGGATGATACCAATACCAAACAAGCTTATCTGGAATCAATTCCTCAACCTCTTGGTCAAGAAACACTGAGAACGATGGAAATGAGAGGACAGCCTTTAAATGCTACATCTTTTGGAGAACTCCATAATTGGATCATGAAAACGTTGAAAAAGCTTTGCAATCAAAATGCTTTCCTCAAAGATATAAATGCAACAGGAAAGAAATTGGAGAAGGCTTGCGATAAGCCTTATTTGCAGATCAAATGCAGACATTCTATGAAGGACTGTGATTGTAGAGGAAAGAAAAAACTTCATAAAAGGAGAATGAAGTTTTCTCGCAAAGAGGCACCCCTTAATCCTTTTCGGAAAAAGAAAAGATTTTTCAGGCGTAAGTTCTCAAAGAAAAAAGGAAACAAATGTTTTATCTGTGGAAAGAAAGGTCACTTTGCAAAAGCCTGTCCTAACAAGAAAAAGGAGAAAATTCTTCATCAAATTTTCACAGCTACAAAGATTGACTATGGTGATGATGATCTCGAATCACTATTCTCCGAAGAAGATGAACAAACGCAGGATACCATCTTTGCTCTTGAATACGATTCTGATGAAAGTCTTTCTGACGAATCTGATGAGATTGAAGAATGTTATGGCATGCAAATTGCCACTCCAGCCTTTTCATATATTCCGGTGCCAATGATTGAAGTAAAACTCTTTACGGGAAAATATGAAAGGCCCATAACAGTTGCCGCACTATTTGACACCGGTGCAGCTTGCTCAATTCTCAACCCTGCTATACTTCCTGATCATATGTGGAAAAATCATCGACAAATTTTCCAAGCAGCAAATGGAGATCGTTTCTCAACTGAAATAATCAGTAAGCCTGTCACAATTCAGTTCTTTCCAGAACTTAGTATTTCTCACAAGTTACTAGGTTCTACTTTACCTGGTAAGGATATTATCCTTGCATGGGATATTATTAAACAATTGTGGGAAAAGAATGTCATTCCTCGCCCAAATGGTCTCAGATACAAATCCTATTTTCAGCCCTACATACAGATGACCACATATTTTACCATGACCATTCCAAATATCACAGACATATTAATTCGAGATTGTTGTGCAGAATCTCACTCAGATTTCCTCACTAAATGCACAAACCCACTCTGGAAAAATTCAGACTTCTTCATTTCCCTTCCTTTCAAAAAGAATGAAGATGTCAATCCCACAAAAGCTAGTCATCTTGGAATGAACCCAGAACACCTTCAATTAGCCAATAAAGAACTTGCTCAACTCCAAGCTGAAGGACTTATTGAGCCAACAACCTCACAATGGGCGTGTCAGGCATTCTATGTTAACAAACGAAGTGAACAGGTTCGAGGAAAACTCAGACTGGTTATTGATTATAAGCCACTGAATGCTTTTCTAGCAGATGATAAATTTCCTCTTCCAGACAGAAAGACAATGTTTGCAAATCTGTCCAGGGCAACAATTTTTTCAAAATTTGATCTCAAAGCAGGTTTCTGGCAGTTGGGAATCAAACCTGAAGAGAGACACAAAACAGCATTCTGTATCCCAAATCATCATTACCAATGGACGGTTATGCCATTTGGTTTAAAAACTGCACCTTCTTTTTTCCAAAAGGCAATGACAAGGATCTTTAATCCATTACTGGAGTCAGCTTTGGTCTATATTGATGATATCTTATTATTCTCTGAAGATGAAGAATCTCACGCTGACTTACTATCCAGATTCACTGATCTTGTTAAACATTATGGTATTATGCTTTCCCAGAAAAAAATGGTTATTGGAGTCAAAGAAGCTGATTTCTTGGGAATGCATATTAAGGATGGTCAGTATTCACTTCAGCCTCATGTTGGTCAGGAACTTCTTAAGTTTCCAGATGAAAATTTGACAAGAAAAGAAGTTCAACAATTTCTTGGAATTGTCAATTACATGGCAGATTTTATTGATCATCTTTCAGCAATCATTCGACCACTACAACTCATGCTCAAACAAAGTTCTCCTCCTTGGTCATCAGCTCAAACCCAAGCAATCAAAACCATTAAACAAAAGGTCAATGATCTTCCTGCTTTACAAATACCTACAGATGGAAAACGCATCCTCCAGACAGATGCAAGTGATTGTTTTTGGGCAGCAGTTTTACTTGAAGAAAGTAATGGAAAAAGAAGAATTTGTGGATACAAAAGTGGTTCATTCTCAGAGTCAGAGAAGCACTATCATTCTACCTTCAAGGAAATTCTTGCAGTAAAAAGGGGAATTGAAAAATTCCAGTTCCATCTTATTGGACATAAATTCCTGGTAGAAATGGATATGACAGCCTATCCAAAAATGCTCTCTTTCAAGAAAAAGCAGATCCCAAACTCTCAACTTCTCAGATGGGCAGAATGGTTCTCAAACTTTGACTTTGATGTCAAACATATCAAAGGAAAACACAATCTGTTACCAGATCTCCTCTCTAGACCAAAAATCTCTTCAATCACTCCTCCATCTATACCCATTCCCGTCATCTACATGATGGATGGAAAATCTTCAAATCCATTTCCTCACATCGAAGTCTTCCCTCCTGAACTCACTGAACTCATAAGAACCAAAACTCTCAAAACCAGATCCAAAGATCTTATGCTCAGATATCAGTCCATCGTGATAAGGAAAACTGAAATTGAAACACTTGGTGGACTTGGATTTCATCCAGATTATCCATTTTTCACACTTTTCCGTTTTGATCCAAAACATACTGCACTTAAATTTTCAAAAGAAACTCTTTGTTTTCTTTGGTATCTTTTAGAACTTTGGCAAATTGGAATTTCTTTTCACGTCACTGATGCAATCGATTCATTTTGCCAAATGCATCTGGATTTTCCACACAGAACAGTTGATCATTTTGCAAAAAGATTTTTTGAATGGTTTTATCCACTGTCACACTGGATAAAAATGTTTAAAGCCTTTTCTTTAAAATTTAAAGATCTCAGAACTTCTAAAGACAATGTTTATGTGATCTTAATTTTTCAAAGGCAAGGTTACTTCACTGATGCAGGATCATATGAACATTTCTCTCATGTCAAGGAATATGCAGTTCAACCATTCAACATGCATCAAAATTGGGAGCATTATCCAAAGGAATTTCGAGAATTTCAAAGACGCATGGCAGAAATTAATCAGACAATCCCTCCTCAAATTTGGCCAGCTTATGAAGATGATGCACCATGGGAAGCTTTGCCAGTAGATTATACTATGAAGATTCAGCAGGATATTCAAGTTTATCAAGAGATGAATCTTCAAAGATATCTCACTACACATGATCCAGATTATGACTATGCATTTGAATGGCAATGGGGACAATTGTATCAAGGAAGGCCGACACAAAGCCTTGGTGAAACGTCAAGACTTTCAGAAAAGACTCCAGAAGGACGACAGCAAAGAGAAAAGCAGCTCGAACTTTCAAAAAAGTTTCTTGACAGTTTGGACCGTAGCGTAAAGAAAGAAAAAGAATTTCTTGAAAAAGAAATTAAAAGAATTGAAAAAGAACTACGTGTTGAACCCTGGTGGAATTCTAGGGTTAAAGACAAAGGAAAAGCAGAATCTAGTAAAAGAAATTTGCAAGATGAAGAATCGAGTCAGACAAATGAACAAACAAATAACAGTCTTTTCCAAGATTCACAAGATCCGTGGCCAAATGAAAAGGACATTAATACCCCTTGGTTGAATCAGTACGGGTTACCATCGCAACCAGAAGATTCTATGAATTTGGACACACCATGAAGAAAGCGACAACAGAGCTACTTTATTAAAGTTACTTTATTAAAGGCACTTTATTAAAGTTGTTTGTTTTTTGTAATCATGTCAAGATAAGGATAAGATTTGTGATAAGGTTTATGATAAGGTTAGGTAAGATAAGATAAGATTTGTCTAAAGTGATAAGATAACGTGGGTCCCGCATGTAAAATAAGATTACGTAGGTCCCACATGTGTGTATTTTAATATTTTCTCTCCCCTATATAAGGAGAGCTCCCCCTTCATTGTAAACCATCTTGAAAACCCCTTGTAGTATTCGGAGTTATCAATAAACTTGTGTGTTTCTATATTTCCCATGTTCTTCTAAATTCTCTTCCAGTTCTTACTTAATTTCAGAAGGTACGAAGTGATCGTAGGTTTGAGTAATATGAAGTAAGATCTAAGTAGAAACATGAGTATGATCTGCAGTTGCACCTCTTATGGTGAACCTCTGCATCAGAAAGTGCTTTACCGACCGTATGATCCGTCCGGGGTTACAGTGATTTACGGCAAGTCCAAAAGTCCGGCCCTTTGTTGAAGCCTATGTTAGGCTGTTTGTGGGCTGGAATACCGCGAATTGCTGTAGGTTGCTGTCACTCCGCATGTGTGGTATCAGAGCCATGTTGTTATCTTGCTTCATATTATGATAATTTATGGTTACTAAGTGCTGGAAGAAATTAAGGAAGAACGTCTCTCAATCATGTCTTCTTCAGAAAACTCTAAATCATGTATATTACCCTCTTCCTCATCCTCTTCTCTTAGAAAATCTGATGCTTCTAAGATGGAATATCTCTACGAGATATCCTATCTCTCTGAAACTGATAAAGTCCCACTCACAGATCTACCTCTTGTAAATCCATATCTCCCTTACACAAAACCTCGTCAGTCTATTTCTAAAACTGTCCGTAGCCTTATCTCTCCACAAAAATCTCAAGCCAAAGAGTTTGTTCAAGCATCAAAGTTTGATCAACATCTTTTGCCCGCTACAGAAAAAGAACAGTTTGTTACACTGGAATTACCTACTCACCTTCCAAAAGTATGGTTATCTGAAGGGTATACTCATCTCCACTTTGGAGCTGTCAGATTTGCCTTAACCCTTCATGGAAGAAAAGGTCTTCCTACAGTTTCAAGAATTGCTTTGTTGGATACTCGCTTCTCTGAGTATCAACATGCTTGTATAGGAACTGTAGAAACAACTCTCAATGCTGGAACTGTGCTGGTCACAATGTTTCCAAATTTCAACATGCCCATATCAGACCCGCAGTTACTTTCTGCCTTGAAAGTTCAAGTTCAAATTGTTGGAGCAGTCCCATCTTCTGTTACGTATGCAGCTACTCTTCATTATCAGATGGTGTACAGGATACAAAATCATTCCCTTGATTTTGCACAATCCCAAGGAACTGATGATGCTCTACTTCTCCATGTAGAATCAGACCATGTTCCTAGCTGCACATATGTTCCCAGGCAAATTCCTAGGGCAGAGTTACTCAAACTCATCCCTGAAACATGGATCACCAGCTATGAACAAGCTCACAAAGAAAACAAAAATTCTGTTCCAATACAATCCACAGAACCTTTTTTCAGAAAAAGGCCCAGTGGTGAAGTTGAAATCGCTTTCAAAAGAGATGTCGTCTCCAAACGACCCTCTTGCTTTCCTACACAGTTTTCATATGCAGAAGAAAGCATCCCTATTTATGCTTTTGATGCAAATGGAAGGCCAGTATATAGTAGAACAGATGACACTGGACACATCTTCTGGGATGTTTGCTCATGCACCAGTTGTTTATCAATAAATGATGATGATTCTCCTCCTCAAAGAAGGAAATCCAAGCGAAACAGTCAAAGAAAGTTACATAAAGCTTTCTATGACAAAGATCCAGAAGTTGGATTACTTGGAGAGCCGTCAGGAAAATTTGACTACTATGTCAAATATACTGCACCACTTAGAAATGATGATCCCATAATTCCTACCGGATGGGATGATGATGATGATGACTGCAGCAGATATCATAAGAAATGGGATTGGGACAACAATCCGCCATCCTCTCCTTCTTCTATGCTGATGTTTCATCCTCCTACACAGGAAGGGTTTCCTCCTCTAGAAACCTTTGAAAAGGATCATTCTACTCATTCTTGGAAGATCAAAAATTCAAGCACTAGGAGGACAGATGGATCGATACAACCTCTTTCAGCAGCAGAGGCAGCTTTAAATTGGCATTCAGAAAATGCAGTACAACAAAATGCTTTGTTGAAAAAGATTGACCAAAGTCAGCAGAGGATTGAAAAAACTCTACAACAGCAGACTCAGACTCTTCTAACCCCTCTTCAAGCCTGTAGACAAAGAATCGAAATCCTTCACAACGATATAATGAACCGTCTACAAAATCAGACACCATTCGATGCTCAAGAAAGAGAAATCAAAAACCTGAAAATACAACTTGCCTCTCTTGAGTCAAATCCAATGATCCCACCATCCACACCATACTATCCCTCAACCTCTTCCAATTCCCAAACAGGACCTCTATATTCCTCCACATACGAAGGATCCACTTCCACCCTTTTCACTCCTGAAGAATGGGAACAAAAGAAAAAACCATTTATACCCTCGAAAAAGATCAGATCTATTATCACTCGCCAAACACAAACCTCTCACTCTCAAGAATCTCCACCGTTGGAACAACCTCAAATGATGATAAAAAATCCTATCTCCAACTTTCTTCAACAAACTCATAGCCAAACCACATATTCCTCTCATATTCCCTCTATAACAAATGATATCAGTTCTGATTCCGAGTCTGTTGAATCGACTGAAAGAAATTCTGATGAGTCTGAAAATGATAATCCTCCTCTCTATATGGCTGATCAAGCAGGACAATCTCATGAACCTACTGTTGATGAACCAGAAGTACTTGATGATGACATGACAGAACCTCATGTTACAAAAAATTATTATTCTTCAAGTAGTACTTCTTCAACTAAGTTCACTTTTGATGATGTTCCTCCATCACAATGGAAGTACAGACTACAAGAAATGAAAGCCTGGTGTATTGCTGAACTTCAGAAGCCAAGCATGACTCATACAAAGGTCATTAAAGCTTTCTTGGCAAGGATGACAGGATTCCTCAGAGATTGGTATGATTCTATGGGTGAATACAGACAATTACAATTTACCCAGGAGTCAAACACCACAGATTCTTTCGTAAACTCTTTATATTGGGAATTCTGTGGAAAATCTGATCATGACAAGGAGATTGCCAGAGAAGAATTCTTCAAACTAAAGTGTTGCTCATACAATCCAAAAGACCTCGAAAAACACTTCAGAAATGCTGCACAACGATACTATCTTATTGGTGGTATGGATGATACCAATACCAAACAAGCTTATCTGGAATCAATTCCTCAACCTCTTGGTCAAGAAACACTGAGAACGATGGAAATGAGAGGACAGCCTTTAAATGCTACATCTTTTGGAGAACTCCATAATTGGATCATGAAAACGTTGAAAAAGCTTTGCAATCAAAATGCTTTCCTCAAAGATATAAATGCAACAGGAAAGAAATTGGAGAAGGCTTGCGATAAGCCTTATTTGCAGATCAAATGCAGACATTCTATGAAGGACTGTGATTGTAGAGGAAAGAAAAAACTTCATAAAAGGAGAATGAAGTTTTCTCGCAAAGAGGCACCCCTTAATCCTTTTCGGAAAAAGAAAAGATTTTTCAGGCGTAAGTTCTCAAAGAAAAAAGGAAACAAATGTTTTATCTGTGGAAAGAAAGGTCACTTTGCAAAAGCCTGTCCTAACAAGAAAAAGGAGAAAATTCTTCATCAAATTTTCACAGCTACAAAGATTGACTATGGTGATGATGATCTCGAATCACTATTCTCCGAAGAAGATGAACAAACGCAGGATACCATCTTTGCTCTTGAATACGATTCTGATGAAAGTCTTTCTGACGAATCTGATGAGATTGAAGAATGTTATGGCATGCAAATTGCCACTCCAGCCTTTTCATATATTCCGGTGCCAATGATTGAAGTAAAACTCTTTACGGGAAAATATGAAAGGCCCATAACAGTTGCCGCACTATTTGACACCGGTGCAGCTTGCTCAATTCTCAACCCTGCTATACTTCCTGATCATATGTGGAAAAATCATCGACAAATTTTCCAAGCAGCAAATGGAGATCGTTTCTCAACTGAAATAATCAGTAAGCCTGTCACAATTCAGTTCTTTCCAGAACTTAGTATTTCTCACAAGTTACTAGGTTCTACTTTACCTGGTAAGGATATTATCCTTGCATGGGATATTATTAAACAATTGTGGGAAAAGAATGTCATTCCTCGCCCAAATGGTCTCAGATACAAATCCTATTTTCAGCCCTACATACAGATGACCACATATTTTACCATGACCATTCCAAATATCACAGACATATTAATTCGAGATTGTTGTGCAGAATCTCACTCAGATTTCCTCACTAAATGCACAAACCCACTCTGGAAAAATTCAGACTTCTTCATTTCCCTTCCTTTCAAAAAGAATGAAGATGTCAATCCCACAAAAGCTAGTCATCTTGGAATGAACCCAGAACACCTTCAATTAGCCAATAAAGAACTTGCTCAACTCCAAGCTGAAGGACTTATTGAGCCAACAACCTCACAATGGGCGTGTCAGGCATTCTATGTTAACAAACGAAGTGAACAGGTTCGAGGAAAACTCAGACTGGTTATTGATTATAAGCCACTGAATGCTTTTCTAGCAGATGATAAATTTCCTCTTCCAGACAGAAAGACAATGTTTGCAAATCTGTCCAGGGCAACAATTTTTTCAAAATTTGATCTCAAAGCAGGTTTCTGGCAGTTGGGAATCAAACCTGAAGAGAGACACAAAACAGCATTCTGTATCCCAAATCATCATTATCAATGGACGGTTATGCCATTTGGTTTAAAAACTGCACCTTCTCTTTTCCAAAAGGCAATGACAAGGATCTTTAATCCACTACTGGAGTCAGCTTTGGTCTATATTGATGATATCTTATTATTCTCTGAAGATGAAGAATCTCACGCTGACTTACTATCCAGATTCACTGATCTTGTTAAACATTATGGTATTATGCTTTCCCAGAAAAAAATGGTTATTGGAGTCAAAGAAGCTGATTTCTTGGGAATGCATATTAAGGATGGTCAGTATTCACTTCAGCCTCATGTTGGTCAGGAACTTCTTAAGTTTCCAGATGAAAATTTGACAAGAAAAGAAGTTCAACAATTTCTTGGAATTGTCAATTACATGGCAGATTTTATTGATCATCTTTCAGCAATCATTCGACCACTACAACTCATGCTCAAACAAAGTTCTCCTCCTTGGTCATCAGCTCAAACCCAAGCAATCAAAACCATTAAACAAAAGGTCAATGATCTTCCTGCTTTACAAATACCTACAGATGGAAAACGCATCCTCCAGACAGATGCAAGTGATTGTTTTTGGGCAGCAGTTTTACTTGAAGAAAGTAATGGAAAAAGAAGAATTTGTGGATACAAAAGTGGTTCATTCTCAGAGTCAGAGAAGCACTATCATTCTACCTTCAAGGAAATTCTTGCAGTAAAAAGGGGAATTGAAAAATTCCAGTTCCATCTTATTGGACATAAATTCCTGGTAGAAATGGATATGACAGCCTATCCAAAAATGCTCTCTTTCAAGAAAAAGCAGATCCCAAACTCTCAACTTCTCAGATGGGCAGAATGGTTCTCAAACTTTGACTTTGATGTCAAACATATCAAAGGAAAACACAATCTGTTACCAGATCTCCTCTCTAGACCAAAAATCTCTTCAATCACTCCTCCATCTATACCCATTCCCGTCATCTACATGATGGATGGAAAATCTTCAAATCCATTTCCTCACATCGAAGTCTTCCCTCCTGAACTCACTGAACTCATAAGAACCAAAACTCTCAAAACCAGATCCAAAGATCTTATGCTCAGATATCAGTCCATCGTGATAAGGAAAACTGAAATTGAAACACTTGGTGGACTTGGATTTCATCCAGATTATCCATTTTTCACACTTTTCCGTTTTGATCCAAAACATACTGCACTTAAATTTTCAAAAGAAACTCTTTGTTTTCTTTGGTATCTTTTAGAACTTTGGCAAATTGGAATTTCTTTTCACGTCACTGATGCAATCGATTCATTTTGCCAAATGCATCTGGATTTTCCACACAGAACAGTTGATCATTTTGCAAAAAGATTTTTTGAATGGTTTTATCCACTGTCACACTGGATAAAAATGTTTAAAGCCTTTTCTTTAAAATTTAAAGATCTCAGAACTTCTAAAGACAATGTTTATGTGATCTTAATTTTTCAAAGGCAAGGTTACTTCACTGATGCAGGATCATATGAACATTTCTCTCATGTCAAGGAATATGCAGTTCAACCATTCAACATGCATCAAAATTGGGAGCATTATCCAAAGGAATTTCGAGAATTTCAAAGACGCATGGCAGAAATTAATCAGACAATCCCTCCTCAAATTTGGCCAGCTTATGAAGATGATGCACCATGGGAAGCTTTGCCAGTAGATTATACTATGAAGATTCAGCAGGATATTCAAGTTTATCAAGAGATGAATCTTCAAAGATATCTCACTACACATGATCCAGATTATGACTACGCATTTGAATGGCAATGGGGACAATTGTATCAAGGAAGGCCGACACAAAGCCTTGGTGAAACGTCAAGACTTTCAGAAAAGACTCCAGAAGGACGACAGCAAAGAGAAAAGCAGCTCGAACTTTCAAAAAAGTTTCTTGACAGTTTGGACCGTAGCGTAAAGAAAGAAAAAGAATTTCTTGAAAAAGAAATTAAAAGAATTGAAAAAGAACTACGTGTTGAACCCTGGTGGAATTCTAGGGTTAAAGACAAAGGAAAAGCAGAATCTAGTAAAAGAAATTTGCAAGATGAAGAATCGAGTCAGACAAATGAACAAACAAATAACAGTCTTTTCCAAGATTCACAAGATCCGTGGCCAAATGAAAAGGACATTAATACCCCTTGGTTGAATCAGTACGGGTTACCATCGCAACCAGAAGATTCTATGAATTTGGACACACCATGAAGAAAGCGACAACAGAGCTACTTTATTAAAGTTACTTTATTAAAGGCACTTTATTAAAGTTGTTTGTTTTTTGTAATCATGTCAAGATAAGGATAAGATTTGTGATAAGGTTTATGATAAGGTTAGGTAAGATAAGATAAGATTTGTCTAAAGTGATAAGATAACGTGGGTCCCGCATGTAAAATAAGATTACGTAGGTCCCACATGTGTGTATTTTAATATTTTCTCTCCCCTATATAAGGAGAGCTCCCCCTTCATTGTAAACCATCTTGAAAACCCCTTGTAGTATTCGGAGTTATCAATAAACTTGTGTGTTTCTATATTTCCCATGTTCTTCTAAATTCTCTTCCAGTTCTTACTTAATTTCAGAAGGTACGAAGTGATCGTAGGTTTGAGTAATATGAAGTAAGATCTAAGTAGAAACATGAGTATGATCTGCAGTTGCACCTCTTATGGTGAACCTCTGCATCAGAAAGTGCTCTACCGACCGTATGATCCGTCCGGGGTTACAGTGATTTACGGCAAGTCCAAAAGTCCGGCCCTTTGTTGAAGCCTATGTTAGGCTGTTTGTGGGCTGGAATACCGCGAATTGCTGTAGGTTGCTGTCACTCCGCATGTGTGTGACAAATTGCTAAGTTTGTTCGAGACTTAAAAGTTCGAGTTTTCAGCAATAAAATTTAAATTCAGGTTTATGTTGGCTACCCTGCATACATTTAAGTGTTCGGAAGACTAGTAGTATTTTTAGTTTACAGGGTCACAAGAGAATAAATATATCATTTGTTGCGTATTTTTATATCGCAAGTGTACGATATCGTAACAAGTAATATAGTGGACCTAAGAGTCCGGATTATCATTCCCACAAGGACTATATGACACGACCTGTTCCAGATCACCCTAATGAACCCGAAACGTAACGTGCGCCGATGGTAGAGGCTGACTAGATGCCAGATCCACCACCAAGGCTGACTACAAGTTATTACAAAATATCAAAAACCATATGTTTATGAAAAATACAGTGCGCGGCCCCAAAATAAATATTTTGTGCTCTACTAAAATGCATCACATTGTGTGGCTAAAACTCTGAAATCATCAGGCTCCTCAATCTATCAAGAACCAAGACTACCTGTAAGGAAAATTGTGGAAAATATGAGCTAATAGCTCAGTGAGTGGAGAAGTTCAAAAATAATTATGCATTTCCCTTCACATTTTTTATCAACATCAAGTTTACATAATTTAACAATCCACAACATAACAACATATAATAATAATAATAATAATAATAATAATAATAATAATAATAAAACGGTGAGATATCTCATAACGCTGAAAAATGTCATCTCATAATCATGATATAATCATCAACTCAAATCCATATCATCATTTCATCTCATCACATGTAATCAACCAAAAATGTACCCTCTGATTGAAATCAATAATCCGCCCCTCGGGCTAATTACTTTCATCACGGCCCGTAGGCCCCTCCGTGATCGAAAGTAGGTCTCGAAGACCTCTTATAATCAATACTAGAACACGCACAAGGCCACTCAGTGAACTATAGGTACACCATCAGACCCCTTCATCAACGATCAATACCCCTCAGTGTAGTATAGAACACGGCCAAGGCTACTCCGTGAACTAGAATAAGGATATAATCATGGGTACTTTTCTGGTTGATTTCAATATCACGTATGTCACATTTCAAGTCACAAATAATCCATACACAATCTTTCAAATCCATACAAACCATAATGAAGGAATATTTCCAAGTCAACCATGTAATTGTACAATTAATTCACTTACCTGCACAAAATTGATAGTAATATAATTAATTAGCCATACTTGGAAAATACTTTAATTTTTCAACTCACAAACTATTTACTAGACGATTTATTTGGTTGGTAGGCTGCTCGATCTCTGCGCTACCCCCTGATAGAATAATAAATTTATTCGGGTCAAAACTTAATTTACAATCTTAACAATAATAATAGAGTAACAATTTCACTTCTCTTTACCAATTTACCCACCAATTACCAAATATATTAAATTCATTATTCATCACATGTATAATCCCCATAGATACTTTAATTCAATACTTAATTTTTATGTTTATCATTTAGTTTCATTTAACTTGTAAAATTTGAGAAAAACCAAGTTTTGACAAAAACAGCACTAAAATTCCAGAAGTTAGAAATCTGTCACCTGTTTAATATGCTGAAAATTACTGCAAACTATGGACAGAAATAGCACTTTCTGAAAATAATTTTAAAAATAGCATTTTCTCATGATTTTGTCCGAAAATTGAAAAAAAAAAAAGGAAAATTCCAACCTCAAATCCCTAATTTAAGTATTTAACATCATATACTCAAGAAAATCAAGGAATATGTTATGTATTTGACAAACCCGTTTCCAAATCTCTACTTTCCTAAACTAAGATCTTCAATTACACACTTTTTTTTTTTTGTTATACTCCTACTTAAAACCTCAAATAAACATCAATAACTTCTCATTCTTGGCTCAATTTCGAATTTAGGGAAAATTTCTAAAAACCCTAAAATCTAAAATCATTATGAAATAAATAAAATTTAGGCTTACTCTATGGATGAAGAACGAAATTGAAGATGATAGCCTATCTCTCTTCCTTTTTTTCCTCTCTTTTTCCCTCTTTTTTTTTTCCTTTCCTTTCCCTTTATTTTTTTTTTTTTTCTCTCGTGCCCGGTTCTGCCTCTGTTCTCACAGTTTCTTCTAAGCAAAGGAAAGAATTGAAAAGACAAAGTCAAAAGTTGATGGATAACTATAGCCCAATTGCAAAGTCAAGTCCCCACTTTTCATACTAAATCATACTTAGTCCTTTTATTGCTAATAATAGAACCTAACTCCCCAGATTTTTTTTTTCCATATATTATCTCTAGTCCTCCAATTTTTAGTAATTACCAATTAGACCCAAACATGAAATCTTTAACTCAATTAAATTCTTATTTAACTTTTGACTATCAAAAGGATGAGGTGTAACACTATACTTTAATCTTAATCTACTTTTCTAACTCTTATTTGATGGAAGAAAATCAAATAAGGAATTGTGATAGTTGGAAAGATTGATTCTCTTAAATGAATTAAATGCCTAAAACTAATGAAAATTATGATGAAATAACAAATACAAATAGATCAAAGATTCATGTATATAAGATGTATTAGGGCAAAACAACTTCATCTAATGATCACCTTAATTCTCAATTCAAGATTCTAGCCTAACGTAGTGTTCGGTCGAATTCTCCTACCGTATTCAATTTACCCCTCTTGAGTTCTCATTGAGCCTATTTAACTAATTCAATTTCATATCTCTATGCGAACTACCCTTAGTTAAACGAGTTATGGCATTGGGAATTCATATAACGACCGCAGCACTTAGTATAGGTATCTCTACACGTTATACCTCGTTACCGGATTTTATTACACGTTCTAAGTCTCAAACTCACCTCTCGATTGTAAGAAACTCAATAGATCATCAAATTATTGATCAGGTAATTCAATGCATTGCAATCATAATAAAATCAACACATGGAAGAATAAAACTCAGAATTCATTGATTAAAGAACTAAGGGTCTCAATAGATTACATTATTTGCCCTAATAATGAATTTAGCTACTCATAATCAAAACAATGAAATAAATAACTAAATTCAAATACATCACCGGATTTAAATGATAAAAAGATGGAAAATAATCAGCTCTTGCACCAAGATCTTCTTCCACTTCCAATCCTTGATTTGAACTCGAATCATTCCTCTTCGATCTTGTGTTTTTCTCTCAATGTTACAAAGTGTGGAACCCTCTTTTCAATGTGTGGGAACCTCCTTTTCAATGTGTCCCTAGGTCTATTTATACTTTCATATACGTTCTTGGCCAAGTTGGAGTCTTTTTGTGGAGTTTTCGCGGCCCAAACAATAAAAACCTAAAATCTGTGGCGGCGGCGGCGCTTGAGGGCTACAGGATAGCGTTTGAGCACTGAAAATCTGTTAAAAATTCATTTTCTGGCTAGTGCAGCGCTTGAGTGCTGAGTTTATAGCGCTTGAGCGCCGAGTTTCTGTCCACTTTGCATCTGCTTCGGTATTTTTGTCATAACTTTTCCTTCCGATGTCCGATTGAGGTGATTCAAGATTCTTTAGAAATATAACTCGAAGGGCTACAACTTTACTAGAAATGGCTCTTCTTCAATTCGAACGTTTACTAGGCCAAAAATGGATCTCAATCTCCAACTAAAACTTTGGACATCCTTGTGCGGTTGAAAATTGATTTGTTTTCACTCCTTTTGATCTTTAGTTGCATCCATTTGACCTCTAGCATTCTCGAATCTTCATCGTGAGTTTCGACACAACTTTTGAGTATTTGTATTTTAGTCCCCAAGCTTTGGATCTTGCCTCTTTTTCGCCAATTTTGCATTCTTTTCTCCAATTCTTCATCTTCCATCGAGTTTCACCTCATAACATATTATATCATAAATTAGGCTATAATCTCATTAGAAGAACGACAAAATGTCATTATTTTGGAGCCTAAATAAGTGTATAAAATACACTTTTCATCATTCTACAAGTAATGCATCTCACGAGGTAAGTAACCACTTAAAAATAATATACAATTACATTTTGTACCGTAACGTAACTCTCTCGACGTGTTAACTAGATAGATATAACACTCCTATAGAACATGTGATCCCACATGGACCAAGCCAAACATTAGGGAAAAAGGTAGTTAACTCTGTTCCTTAAAGTATAAGCTCATGTTATCCATTACCAACAATGTATGATCTCAAGACTCTCAACTCTAAAAGGGCAAGTTTGTAACGGAAAGAGGTAACACAAGTGCATCGAACCACCCCATTCAGACTTACCAATTCATGACTACTCCAAGAATAGGCTTTACAACTGCTGCATTCTGTCAAATGAGTGAACCAGCTGTTGGAAATATTGAATGAGAAACATTGATGAATGAAAATCAATTGAGAAATATTGAATGAGAAATATTGAATGAAAAACCGTTTCTCCTCCATCCCTCCATCCGTTTGAAACTCCTCATTCATTTTCATTAATATTGTAACTCCTCATTCATATCACTACATTCATTACATTAAAGGGCTGGCTCCTCATCTATGGCTATAAATAGAGGAGCACTAGTGAGGAAGAAAAACACACCTACAACTACAACAAACACAAAGCACGACAAAGAAAAAAAAAACAGCTTCTTTCTTTTCATTCCGGCAGCTTGAAGCTTTATCTCTTTTCTTGTTTTTTTTTGCTTAAATTCTTTGAGAGTGGAACACAGCGGGTTCGTAGACGGTTAACGTAGTGCAACGTGAACCGACGACCGATTGTATCTTGGGAATCGAACACCGATCAAAACCTCGTGCACCCCAGTGAGGCGGCGAACTCGATTTAAGGAAACCGTGTGAACACGGGCCTTCGGTTTGATTGATATACTTTGATTCACCATCATTTAATCCAAGAAGCTTAAATCGAATTCCTTTGGTGGATCAAATTCTGTTCATCGTTTCGAAAAAAAATTGTTCTATCTTCATTTTCCTTTCTTTCCCAGTTTCTGTAGCTGTTAATTTTCTGTAGCTGTTAATTTTATTTTTTTTCAATGCATATGGTTTCTAAGTTATGATTAATATTCACATAAATGCATTAAGATAGTTTTAGTGGAACAAACTGGAAAAGAAAGAATAAAAGGGGAAAAAAAATTGGGAAGTTACGTCTCTTGCATGGTTTAAAATAGATGGTTTTGCATGGTAGGTATAGTAGTTTTGCATGGTTTTAGATGGTTTCCAATTATTGGTAATAATTGTCCAAATCATTGGTAATGATTGGATACTTATTTAACAATTATTTAGATTATTGTAATTGGGTAATGATTATATGATTATTTGTTAATGATTATGTGATTATTTATGTCATTTGGTTATATATGATTAGATAATGATTATTTAATTTTTTGACAATTATAATTCATGTTTAAATAATTGTTAAAGTTATTGGAAATTTGACTATATAATTTGCTCTCATTTTCAATTCTGAATTTTTTCCGAATTGATAACATAGATTCTGAATCTATTTCTAGTTTACAAACTCACTATTGTTCTAAACTTTTTGTTGTCGTTTTTTAAGGTTAAATGGCGTCACATGGAAATGACGATGTGAACAACAACGCTGTTGGTACCGGTGTACCAAATCCCGCAATGATCGCTGTCAACCCTGTGGGGACCTCGACTGGCATTCCTCCTGTTGATGGGACTATTGGTGGCGGGATTCCTCATGTTGGGGTGAACCCCACTTTGCCTACGGCTGCGGTCTCGGAAATTCAATTTGGCACAATACCCTTGCCAGTACCTAGGGCTGCGGCCTCGGTACCTTTGCCAACGTTTCCACCTCAATTTTCGATGAATCATGCAATTCGACCAGATAAGTTTGCTGGCACTGATTTTAAGACGTGGCAGAATAAGATGATTTTTTATCTTACTACTTTGGGCCTTGCTCGTTTCCTCACTGAGGATGCCCCTGTCGTGGCCGAAAACGACACTGATATGCATAGGCGTGCGGCTTGGGATGCATGGAAAAGTGCTGATTTTTTGTGTCGCAACTATGTCTTGGATGGACTACAGAATTCTCTGTATCACGTGTATGTGGTAAAGAAGTCTGCCAAGGAGCTTTGGGAGTCCTTAGAAAAGAAGTACAAGTCCGAGGATGCTGGGTCTAAGAAATTCTTGGCCAGTCGGTGCATGGACTTCGAAATGGTTGATTCACGTTCAGTGGTGAGCCAAGTGCAGGAGTATCAAGTGCTTTTGCAAGAAATGCAAGCTGAGGGTCTGACTATGTCAGAATCTCTACAGGTGGCTACTGCTATTCACAAGCTACCTTCTCAGTGGAAGGCTTTCAAAAGCTATTTGCAGCATAAGAGGAAAGAGATGTCTTTCGAAGATTTAATTATCAAGCTGCGCATTGAGGAGGATAACAAAAAGGCTGAACGTAAGTCAGGGAATTCTTACTCTGAGAAGGCTAATGTATTGGAACACGGTCAAAGTTCTGGTACTAATAAAGGTCAATCCTTTAAAGCCAAACAAGGTAATGGAAATTGGAAAAAGCAGACCACGAAAGGGTCTCAGTTGAAACCTACCGGTGGGGTAGGTAAGAAGCCTAAGTTCCAGTTCAATGGAAAGTGCTTCTATTGTGACAAAGTTGGGCATCGATCAGCAGATTGCCGTCAGCCTCGGAGGGATAACAAGCAGCGCCCTCAGGCTAATATGGTTGGAAATGAGAGAGATCATCTCTCAGATGACATGTCTGACCTAAATCTCACGGCTGTGATTAGTGAGGTTAACCTGGTAGGGTCTAACCCCAAAGAGTGGTGGCTAGACACTGGGGCCACTTGCCATGTTTGCTCCAATAGGAGCATGTTCACTACGTTTGTACCAGTTACAAATGGTGAAAAGTTGTTTATGGGAAACTCTGCAACCTCTGAAATGCTTGGTAAAGGCAAGGTGATCCTGAAGATGACCTCTGGCAGAGAGCTTACTTTGACTAATGTGTTGTACGTGCCGGAGATTCGCAAGAATCTGGTCTCTGGGTCTCTTCTGAGCAAGAATGGTTTCCGCATGGTCTTTGAGGCGGATAAGCTGGTGATTACCAAAATAGGAGTTTATGTTGGGAAAGGCTATATGACTGATGGCCTATTTAAATTGAATGTAATTGCTGTAACCCCAACTATTATGAATAATGAGAAAACTCCTTCTGTTTACTTACTTGAGTCTCCTAATTTTTGGCATGGTAGATTAGGTCACGTAAACTACAATGCATTACGTAGACTAAGCAAACTAAACTACTTGCCTAGGTTTCAAATTGATTCAAATCATAAATGTGAAACCTGCGTTGAGGCTAAGCTTACTAGGTCTTCGTTTCATTGTATTGAAAGAAGTACCGAGCCATTGGGACTAGTCCACAGTGATGTGTGTGACTTAAAATTTGTCCAAACAAGAGGCGGCAATAAGTATTTTATTACTTTTGTCAATGATAGTACGAGGTATTGTTATGTGTACTTGCTTAAAAGTAAAAACGAAGCTATCGATAAATTCATTCTTTATAAGAATGAAGTTGAAAATCAACTTAGCAAGAAACTAAAGGTGCTACGAACTGATCGTGGTGGTGAGTATGAATCACCTTTTGGTGAATTTTGTGCTAAACATGGAATAATTCACCAAACTACTGCACCTTATTCACCTCAGCAGAACGGAATTGCTGAGCGTAAGAATCGAACGCTAAAAGAAATGATGAATGCTATGTTGATTAGTTCTGGATTACCACAGAACATGTGGGGAGAAGCTATTCTTTCTGCGAATTACATTTTGAATAAAGTGTTAAGGAAGAATATGGATAAGACTCCGTATGAACTTTGGACAAGTCGAACACCTTCATATAAATACTTGCGAATGTGGGGGTGTCTTGCCAAAGTTGTGGTGCCTCCTCCTAAGAAGGTCAAGATTGGACATAAGACAGTTGACTGTGTGTTCATTGGTTATGCACAAAATAGTAGTGCATACAGGTTCCTTGTGCATTATTCGAATGTACCTGATATTCATCCGAACACGATTATGGAGTCTAGGAATGCACAATTCTTTGAGAATATATTTCCTTGTAAAACTCCTAAACAGTTAACTCCTGTTAAACGGACTATGGAATCTTCTGCTACTGGCAGCAGTAAAGATCCAGTTGAAGAAGGTGAGGATGAGCCTAGACGGAGCAAAATGACCAAAACTTCTAAGACGTTTGGCCCTGATTTTCTCACATATTTGATGGAGAATGATCCTCAAAGCTATAAAGAAGCTATATCTTCTCCCGATGGTCATCTGTGGAAATAAGCCATCAAGAGTGAAATTGATTCTATCCTACAGAATCATACCTGGGAATTAGTAGATCTTCCACCGGGTTGTAAGCCTTTGGGCTACAAGTGGATCTTCAAGAAGAAGATGAAAGCGGATGGATCTATTGATAAATATAAAGCTCGGCTAGTAATCAAAGGTTATAAGCAAAAAGAAGGCTTAGATTACTTTGATACTTATTCTCCTGTGTCGAGAATAACCTCTATCCGAATGATAATTGCTATTGCAGCCTTGCGAAATCTGGAAATACATCAGATGGATGTAAAAACAACTTTCCTAAATGGAGACTTGATTGAAGAAATCTACATGGAGCAACCAGAGGGGTTTTTAGCTCCAGGTCAAGAAAGGAAAGTCTGTAAACTGGTTAAATCACTTTATGGTTTAAAGCAAGCACCGAAGCAATGGCATGAGAAATTTGATAATGCTATGCTTTCTAGTGGTTTTCGAATCAACGAGTGCGACAAGTGTGTATATGTCAAGGACACTAATGATGGATATGTCATATTGTGTCTGTACGTCGATGACATGCTCATTGTCGGCAACTCTGATAAGATTATCAAAGCCACTAAGAATATGTTAAACTCAAAGTTTGACATGAAAGACATGGGTCTCGCGGATGTTATTTTGGGAGTAAAAATCACTCGAATATCAAATGGACTTGCGTTATCTCAATCTCATTACATTGATAAGATACTAGACAAGTTCAACAAGTCAGATACGGCTGTAGCCAGGACTCCAGTTGATTTGAGTCTCCACTTATCCAAGAACACTGGTGATGGCGTGTCACAGTTAGAATATTCTCGGATAATTGGGAGTTTAATGTATTTAATGACTTGTACGAGACCGGATATAGCATACTCAGTTAGCAGATTGAGTCGCTACACGAGTAACCCAGGTACGATCCACTGGAGAGCCATTTTCAAGGTGTTACATTATTTGAGATACACTCGTGATTTTGGACTGCATTATTCTAGATACCCTGCAGTAATCGAAGGGTATGCTGATGCAAATTGGATATCTGATATGTCAGATTCCAAATCTACTAGTGGATATGTCTTCACTCTTGGTGGTGCGGCTATCTCTTGGAAATCGTCCAAACAAACTTGCATCGCAAGATCTACAATGGAATCAGAATTCATTGCTTTGGATAAAGCAACTGAAGAAGCAGAGTGGCTTCGCCAGTTTGTTGAGGATATTCCAAGATGGTCAAAGCCTGTGCCTGCAATTTGTGTTTATTGCGATAATCAATCAGCAATTGGCAGGGCACAGAGCAATATGTATAATGGTAAGTCTCGACATATTCGAAGACGACATAATACCATTCGACAACTGCTCTCACAAGGTATTGTCACTCTGGACTACGTGAAGTCAAAGGATAATATTGCAGATCCGTTAACCAAAGGGTTAACTCGAGAGCTAGTGGAAAAAGCATCGAGGGGAATGGGCTTGCAGCCTATGACGTTGAAAGGTATCGTAGTGGAAACCCAACCTAGCTAAATGGAGATCCCAGGATCTAGGTTCAAAGGGACAACTAAACCATGTATATCTGTGTAAATCACTGAGAAGGTTCTCCTTCTACTCATTCCTATGGTGCTCACAGTGATTGGAAGATGCAGGTTAAGCTATGCTTTTAATGACCCTTAAGCGTTGTTGTGAAACACTGAGTTAAGAGGTCACCTATGTGAGTGTGAAGTGGGGCCGCTTCTATAAGGATTGGGAAGGCTACATCCTTGAACAAACACTTACAGAACCACGCGACGTGTTCATGGCCAAAACGAACACAACATTGAGAACTACGATGTGTCTAGAATGGTCCTGTGTGAGGTCTATTGTCTTGGTTTACACAAATGGTGAAACAGTTCAAGGCATCAGATCCACTGGTTTGCTAGTAATACTCGATAGATTTTCACAAGGGAAGGTTCAAAGCTAAATGCTACCTATCCTATGCAGGATTGATTCGTTCTACTCTATCTCTCACGTTTTTCAAATTTTCATTCATGTGGGGGATTGTTGGAAATATTGAATGAGAAACATTGATGAATGAAAATCAATTGAGAAATATTGAATGAAAAACCGTTTCTCCTCCATCCCTCCATCCGTTTGAAACTCCTCATTCATTTTAATTAATATTGTAACTCCTCATTCATATCACTACATTCATTACATTAAAGGGCTGGCTCCTCATCTATGGCTATAAATAGAGGAGCACTAGTGAGGAAGAAAAACACACCTACAACTACAACAAACACAAAGCACGACAAAGAAAAAAAAAACAGCTTCCTTCTTTTCATTCCGGCAGCTTGAAGCTTTATCTCTTTTCTTGTTTTTTTTTTTTTGCTTAAATTCTTTGAGAGTGGACAACAGCGGGTTCGTAGGCGGTTAACGTAGTGCAACGTGAACCGACGACCGATTGTATCCTGGGAATCGAACACCGATCAAAACCTCGTGCACCTCGGTGAGGCGGCGAATTCGATTTAAGGAAACCGTGTGAACACGGGCCTTCGGTTTGATTGATATACTTTGATTCACCATCATTTAATCCAAGACCAGCAACATGGCAGCAAAGTAATGGACAAGGAGAGAGGAAGAGCTTCAACACTTCTAAATTTTCAGACATGAACCATTCCCATGTCTTCATAGGATTTTGTAAGATGAATCCCAGTAAATAGAAGCAAAACAAATTGCAACAAGAAGAACTGAAACATTAAACACTTTTTCTGGGATTTCATTAGATTAAACTTCAGAACATAATTCGATAGAAAAGCCAATACAAAGGCCGCTTGAAAATACTCTATTTGAAAGATCAGGGACTATTGAAAAAAAAAAATTGATGTTCAATGACTGGGGCGAAGTTCGTTGAGCACTCAAATAATTACCCAACGACTACAAATTTGAATATAACTTAGTATTTGTTTGTGAGAGATTATTTGAAATGAAAAATAATTTTTTTAAAAAATGTGTCATTTAGAGAGTAGCAAAAATGATGAGTTGACTGTAAAAATATTTTACTAAAAGGTGAGTTAAATGTTTCAATAACCATCCAAAACTCATACCATGGTCACAATTTATCAACTGAAATTTCAAGTGCTACTGCTTCACAATGTTTTCAAATAAATCGTTAATCGTGGAAAGCAAATGTTACTGTTAGCCAGATCTGACCTACGTTTACATAAAAATCTTCTCCATTTTTTGCTACCTTATAACTCTGCTAAACTGAAATTTAATCCATCTTGTTCCAAAATTCATCAAATTCCTTGGAATTTTCTACAATCCGGTGCCAATAAACCCTACTCCCATTCTCCGTAAAAATGTTCAAGAGGTAAGCGTTTTATTTATTCTCTCTATGGCACACACCTCTGTTTATTGCACTCTTATTTCTATTAATCATGATTTCCACTCTTGGTTTTACATGAAATTTGATGAGTATTTACCTGTATTTTCTGGGTTCTTTGTAACTGCCCTTCGTGTAAATTGGAAACGATAATATGCTTCGTGTACTCCATAAATTGCTTATTTTCTCTTTGAAAGATGAAACCCATTTCGTAATTTTGTTTTAGGAGTTTGTTTTCGATAGTAATCTGGCTTTTTATTATTCTGAATAAATCAGCGGTCTCTCTTTTTGGATATTTCTAGTGGGTTTTACTGGCTTCTGGGTAATGTGTGTGTATGAGTGTATAATTGCATTATGCATATATTGTGGGTCAACTTCAACATTTCTGAAAAGTGAGTATTTATCTATTTGTACCAAATAGATTACATAATGGTTTACCTAATCAACACGTGGCGACCCCCTATTGCCCCCCTCTTGGAGAATTTGCCTTTTTGTTGGTCTATTTACTTTTTTCTTGTGTCGAACTAAAAAAATGATCCCTGTGGCACATACAAGATTCTTATAGAAGGGCTTGATCAGAATCGTTTGATGCATAGAGCAATGTTATTTTATGTAAAAGAAAATCTTGTAATTTGGGCTGAAATGACAATATATTTTGTTGGGAGCAAGTGTGGAACCGGCTGTGACGAACTAAAATATCTTGTAACTTTTTTGGGAACAAGTGTCGAACCGGCTGTGGTTTCCTCTTTTTCCTTTCTGATTGATTAAGGATCATCTCCAAAGTTACACTATAAACAATTAAATTCTTTTTAGTTTCATTCCATTTGATTTTATGTTGACTACTACTCGAAGTTTACCAATAATATTGTTCCATTGATTTTCCTTGCCGTTGGATGACCTTTGATATACTCATACCACCTAAAATGATTATTCCTGTTATTTATTTTCGGTGGGTTCTACCTCGAGAAACTCATTGTATGCTATTTTTCTTACGTTATTTCTTCATTTTACAATATACTCACTTTAACATTCTCATCTCAGCTTCTTTCAATTTGTCTAATGTAGTTTGACATGCTAGTGGCATGCTGTTGACACGGCAAGCCCATTTCACAGGAAATGAAATAAAAAATATATGAGGAAGCTAAACTGAATATTACAGAAAATTTTCGCAATGTAACAATGTGGAGGAAATGATGGAGGCAGGGAAAGAAGATATGGATGAAGAAGGGAGAGGAGTGTCAGGGATTTTGGAGATGGGGGAAATCAAGAGGAAAGTTTCGCTTCTGGAAACAGAAATGATGTGGTTCCAGGAAGGGAACAGAAGGAGACACAAAATGGAGAAGGTTTTGGTTCTGGAGAAGATGAGGATGGGGAAATAGTAGAAGAGGAAGATGGGTGAAGATGATAGTCTAGGAGACAAGAAAAGGGTGGAAGAGGTAGAAGAGAAGTGAAGAAAAAAAAAAACGTGAATATGAGATCTCTAGTTTTCCATTTCCTGAGATTAGCTAATCTGTAAATTATTTTCTCCATCATTCAGGTCCACGTAATCACAACCTGTCATACGCTATCAACGCTATTTCTTTGTCAGCCTTTTTAGCTTCCATTTTTTGCCAGTCTATAATTTTCAAGATTTCGTCTCCTATAGTCTTTCCCACATAATCCTCTAAAGCATGCTTTTGTTACCTTTGTAGAACTTCGAATATCTTCTCTCCATGATGATGTCTACTTAACAATTGGATCCTCTAGTTTTCCTTATCATCTCCTCCTTTGTTTTGTTTATGTACTCATTCTATTCCACTTGACATTTGGTGTATTGTTTAAATATCAAGTAGAGTCTTTCCAAACAGCTTATCGATTGAGGTTTCTTTATGTCCCATTACTTTGTCGTGCTATCCTTAACACTCTCTTCCACCTTTAATTGTTGCTTGAAACCAATACCTGACCCAAAAGCATGTGTTGTGAGGTTAAATTCTCTGCATGGATAACCATATGGTGTCTACTACAAGATTAATTTGCCCTCCTATTCAAGAAAAATATATACGACTCTTATTCAACCCATTTATAGTTGGTGTACATCCATGTTCTTGTAAAGCTGGTCATTGAAGGTCACATACCAAAGAGACTTTTAGAATTGACTTTCTGGCATCATTCCTTTCACCAAAACCAAATCTGCAATGTATCTTAGCAAAGCCCCATCTTGCTGAATGCCAATAAAATCTCTGGGTAAAATGGTTTTCTCCTATAGGTATATTTGAACTAAATCCTTCATGTATACTCAAAATTGAGCATATGAAGCAATCTCCTAATCTTATTTGTATGTTTCCAATGTCTTAGTTGTACTTGTTTTACTATTGTTGAGTGTTTTATATTGATGTTGGCTACTTTAACTATTTTTAATATAATAGCGTGCTTGTATATGTTTGAGAATTGTTGACAGTACTGGTTTTTATGTTATAGCTACTTATCTACTGTTTGCCAATAAATGCCTATATTGTAATAACTTATACAGCGCCTCTTCTATAAAATATTTAGGTTCTCGCCTGAAGAGGTTTCTGCACAAAATCAAGTGAAAGCATCTGTGCAGAGGAAAATCCGGCAAAGTATTGCAGAAGAGGTTTTGAAATATTGCTGTTTCTCTTTTCTTCAATAATTGTTAAATGTGAATAATTTCTTCTGCAGTCAATTTAGATTTAATTAAAGGTAATGTTTCTCTTCATTGAAGTACCCAGGACTTGAACCTGTGTTGGATGATTTGCTCCCAAAGAAGTCTCCACTGATTGTTGCTAAATGGTACTTTTTTGTAAGAAAATATAGTCCCTGTTTGAATCACATTATAATTTTCATTTTCATTCTTCTACTTATTTTCAACCACACATTCTTCAATAAAATAATATTTTTCATCACATCAATAATTTTTTATTCTTTTTCAACCACGTATTCACTATCACATCACCAAAAAAATGCATTCTTTCCATTTTAATGTGCATCAAATAGGGACTGTTGCATAACTGGTTTTCTTGTACTTCTAGCATATTATTCTCTTTGATTCAATTTCTTACATTGCATTTCATTATCTTTTGAAGTCCAAATCATCTGAATTTAGTTCTGGTGAACAATGTTCCTCTGTTCTTCAACATACGGGACGGACCTTATATGCCTACACTACGGCTTCTTCACCAGTGTAAGTAATTCGTGTTTGAAATGTGCAATCATATGCCGTTTGTGTTCTGAAGTAAATAGACTGGTGTAGATGCTGGATAGATTATTAGAACTAGCCGAACCACTCTTTTTTGGTGATTACTTGAGTTCCACGGGTTAATATTCTGATTGGTCTCTAAACTTCATGTAAGGTTTTCAGGAGGTTGCTGAACTTCAAAAGTTTCCCCCATTAGTCACTGAACTTTATAAATTTAATCTCATACATCACTGAGAATTTTAAAAGTTTCCCCGTTAGTCGCCGAACTTTACAAAATGTAATCACATCCATCACTCAGTGACTAAAGTGAATACTTCTGTAAAGTTCAGTGATTAATGAGAAAAAAAAATTTGTTCAGTAACCCTTGAAACCAATTAGGTAATTAATCAATCTTTATATATCTTAGTCTTTTTCTTTCTTTTTTTCTTTTTCTGTACCCATTCACCACAATTTTATTCTCTCCAATATCGCTAAACTTTAAAAAAAAAAAGAAAAAAAGAATAGCCTTCTATTCTCGGGTTAACCGATAAGGTTGTCTGCTTACCTCTCTAAGATCAAAGAAGTAATAGATGATAGTTCTATAGGCTGCTTCAGCTATGATCGTCTTTCAATTAGGATATATCTGAATAAAAATAAAAAATCTATTAGATTCTTAGTTGAAGATGTGTATGAATTTCAAAGTTGGATATCATAAAGTAATCAACGCGGAAGGAGTTCTCTTTCGAAGTAGTTGAAAGCATGGACCACTATTGCCTCTTTTATCTTAAAAAATGGTCAGCAAACAATCTTGTCAGTTATCCTCGGGATAAAGACTTCTGAGTTTGACGATGCTAGAAAGAAAAAGACTAAAAAAGCATAAAGATTGATAAATTAGTTGATTGGTTACTAAACTTTGTGTAAGGTTTTTAAGGGTCATTGAACTTCAAATGTTTCCTCGTTAGTCACTGAACTTTACAAATGTAATCACATTTGTCACTAAGAACTTCAAAAGTTTCCTTATTAATCATTGAACTTTACAAAATATAATCTCATCCATCACTTAATGACTAATGGGAAAACTTTTATAAAGTTCAGTGATCAATGGGAAAACTTTTGAAATTGATTGACCCCTAGAAACCTTACGCAAAGTTCAGTGGCCTATCAGGTAATTAACCCTAAGTTCCACAATAATGTTCCAAAGAATATGAAATATCTTAGTACACATAAATAGAAAGTATAACTGAGAAATTCTGAAAGAAGACATTATAAAGGTGCCAGTAATAATATTTAATCAATTATTACTAAATTTTTTTTATACATGTATCAACTTATCGAAATATATAATCAACCCATGTCGTCGTTATTTATATTGTGTAAACAAAAATCTCTATCCCTAACAACATGCGAGGAAATATATTTGGCCAAAAATACCCATTCATAGACTTGTAAAATTTTGTTATTTCTTTATTTTGACGAAGTCAATATACTTGGCACAGACAATGAAAAAAATTGGCTATTGAAGGGCCTAACATGTAAATTATCTTTTGTCCCATCTATGATAAATCAACTGTTACTTTTCACATATCTGATCATTTATGTCAATTGCACGTGTGTAGTGATTTTCATATTAGAATTTGATTAAAGCTGTGAAGTGATCAAATATATGTCTATTATATTTAAATTGAGAGATCTGAACTTGGGTTTGGCTTGGTGATAAATCACAAAGTAGGTAACCCTTTGAAGGTAGTGGGTTGGGATTAAGAAATATATAATTTATTATCATGAAATAATTTACCCGTGTAGTGCTAAGACCTTACAGATTCTTATCTACCCTGACGTGAGGTTGGCATGTGAAAAGTAGATGTTGCACGACAAAGTTAGTGCCACTGACAACTGTTATTTAGTGACGATTAGTTACTATCTTTTGCTTTTTCATTAGCAGGTTAAATATGTGGCTTATTTTACTTTGGCTTAGGCTTGGTAGTACACTTGAAGCTAGGCAAAACCTTTGAAAGCGGCTCTGGATTTGGCTAAAAAGAGTATTTTCTAGAGTTAAGCGTTGAAGTACACTGATTTTTAACGAAGTAAGTTTTCTAGAAGCCCACAAGGGAAGGACTCCAGTCTGGTTATGTGGTATCAAATGGACCAAGAGAATGCTGTTGAAAGAGTTTAGTTCATTCTAGTTCAAGATGTGAAACTTTCTTCAATTCCTGAATTTACCCTTGAAATTCGCTATATTCATTCTTATCCATCTCTTGATTTCTCGAATCCTATAAGTTCAGGCCATTAACTCAATTGAAATGGTAGTAGCTCGTTTTTTTGCTAAATTGCCTTACCTTTTGTTTCCCCCCATAAAATGATCTAATAAATCAATTGAATGACAACAAACTTTTCTTGTTTCAATTTTTTAAAAATATATCATCATAAGTTCATCAGGTTTTCAGTTAGCAGGTTGTTTATACCAACCACAGCGGAATTCTGATGGATTAGCACCAAAAAACTGAAACCACAAAACACCAAAAACATCATATACAAATATATAGGTGGGTAGCCTCTTTTTCCTCAAAGGTAAGCTTGTCACTGCTGTGTGACATAGCCAGTTGTGAGGCTTCTTAGCCCTGGGAAAACCAGAGAAAGTTGGACCCATCCCCCCCTGAATCTGAGTTCCCTTTTTTTGTTCTTTTTCTTTTGCTGTCTATCTTGCTCTATAGTTTCCAAAATACTCAAATTGACACATAAATTTTATCGTAGCCCACAAAGTTTTCACGTAAATACCTAAAACTGAATGTCACTTTCTCTCTTATTTAATTGTTCCCAGTCAGGAATGGCAACAAGTTACATAGTCATGGCAAATGTTCACTTATCTCAGTTTATTTTATGTTCAAGGCACCATTTTTACCATTTATAGTCAATTGCATGGTTAGCAAATTTGGTTGTCCTATTGGGAAACAAGAGCAGCATTGTTACTTTATTTGAGATGTTTTAAGAAAAAAATAAAAATGATATGGTTAACAAGTCTCACTAACCGTGTTATTCCATAGAGTAATGCTACGTCACAACACAGAGACATTTGATGATAGATCCAATAAAATGGGTCCTATACCCATACATTTCATTGACCTATCCCTTAGTGTCATTGTATTTGCCACATAGACTGATGTTGCATAGCATTATTCTATTCCATTTATCATTTTTTTCTCACGCTCTCTTTCATATTTGTCTGACAGTATCATATAGCTAGTAATGGTGCCCTAGATTATGGTTGTGATATTGAAAAAGTGGCTTTTGGAGAATGTTATTATTGTGCATATAATTGAGATTTTCATAATTAAAAATTGATTGGATGAGAACTACAAAGTTGTCAGGCTAAAAAGACAGATCGATGCTTCTGTTTATGATAGCTGGTGCGCCTGTGGGGGTGGGGGATTTGTAAGTTATTATTTCATGGGACCTGGCAGGTAACTAGGATGATGCATCAGGGAGCATGGATTTTAGCAAGTGCTATAAGTGAGTTGTGATGTTGATATGGAAGCTTTTTTCTTTTTCTTTCCAATTATAAGCACCCTTTGCTGGGACTATTTCTGTGTGGGATGATATTGTCTTATCCATTTCCCAAGTTGAATCTTGGTTCAGACCATATATTCATTTCCTTTATCCTTTGGCGTCTTTTATAGTTCGAGGAGGGGCAGTGTGCTTATTGAACAGTCTTGAAAACCCCCCACACATCCCTTTTTTTTACCTGCTGAGCGTGGGACGATGCTCTCTACAGCTCTCCCTACCACAGCCATTCCTTTTTTTCCTTTGAAATCTTTATTTTCCAGTTATTCTTCTTTTGTTGAATTGAGTAAAGAAGTTATAAGATGACTCTGGGAGAAAACTGCAGAGCGCTATTAGTTTCGTTTTTCTACAACTCGCTGGTGTGATTTATTTCATTTGTTACCTAAAGGAATCAAACTGAATTTTAAAAATTTGTGGACATAATGTAAATTTTTTATTATTATTTATGGTTATGCCTTGTCTATTTGCAGATCCAAATGCAATGAAAAAATTACAAGTTGACAGGGGGGCTATAAAATTTGTCATTTCTGGTGCCAACATAATGTGCCCAGGGCTCACTTCTCGTGGGGGTGCCTTAGACGAAGAAGTAGAGGCAGAAACTCCTGTGGTACGTCTTACAAGAATGAAATATTTTTACTCTATTAGAATTATGTTTTTGGTTTACCCCATCAATTGCTTCTCAAGTGACCATTTCAATATCATCGCTCTCGTGTGTCTTCTATTTTAATTTATCACCTGCTCTGTGTTATTAACTATCAGTCACAATATTTGACTGTTTATGCCTAAGGCTATAATGGCTGAAGGGAAGCAACATGCTCTGGCTATTGGATTTACAAAAATGTCTGCGAAAGACATGTAAGTTCCTGTTTTTGTTTTTGTTTTGGAATAAAGTATTTTTTGTGGACAATGAAATTGGAAGCCTAAAGGCCCTAAACACAGAATCTTAAACAAAATGAAAGTATTTTTTGTGGACAATGAAAGTGTGAATTAATTCCCCCTCTCTCCTCTTCTCTCTCTGTTCACCATAACAAGGAGAAAGAATAGGTAAATATAAATAAAATTGCAAATTTTTGGAAGATGTTGGATTGACGAACATACTTAGCCAGCAAACCCAAAAATGTAAAATAAATAACAGTAGCAAGTTTACAAAAATAGACATTTTCAGTTGCTTATACCCGCCATGATCTTGTCACTGCAGTCGGAATGTCAACAAAGGAATTGGTGTGGATAACATGCATTATCTTAACGACGGCCTCTGGAAGGTAATTTCTTTTGACTTGTTGCCTGTTGTTCAGTGCTTCGTTATTTCTTACGAGTCTAGCATTGAGAATATACTCATCATCCTGATTTTGCGGTGAATAAACCTCGCAACTCTGAGATTGTTCATCGTAAATGAACAAATGAACCACAGGCATTGACTTTTTACAATTTTTCTCTACTTGAAATTGAATTACTTTTAACCACGTTTAGTCACTTGGTTAACCATGGTTTTTGTTTTTGTTTTTTTTTTTTCTTTAATTCACAGATGGAGCGCCTAGATTGAGGCTTGGGCAAATCAGGAGGAGTATCCCACCTATTAGATGTTGATCATACTGAAGTTTGGTTTTGGTTGAGAACATTTTAATTAACAATGTTTCATCTCAACATTTTGTGTGTTTCTAAGTAGCAAACATGGTACAACGTCAAATACCATCAAAAGCTTTTTAAGCTAAAATGTGTAATAGGGAAGAGTAAATTCCTCTCGAGTGAGTGATGGTTTGGCATGTTATGGGTCAAGGTTTTCATTAAAACATGCCAACAGCAGGGTAATTTTTGTGTTTAAGATGTGGCGATTGTGCTTTTTTGCATTATATTCTTACTTTCTTTTCTCGACTTTCTGCTATTTACCTCATATTTATTTTTGAGTGACGTTATCTTAGCACCGTTGAGTATCAATCTATGGCAAATGTGCCTTTTGCATTATATTCACACCTTCCATTTTTTTAAGGCCTGTTTGGTACAGATTCTTCAAATTTTATAGTAAATCAATTCTCATTTTCAACCACACATTTTTCAATAAAATAATATTTTTCATCACATCAATAATTTTTTCTTCCTTTTCAATCATACATTTTCTATCATATCACTATTCAAAATCAATTCTTCCCCTAAAAAATTCCTCCCAAACAAGCTCTTAATGAGTAATGCTATTTTGCATCGTATAGCATCAAACTATGGCATGGTGCTTTTTGCATTATATTCACTTACTTTTCTTGACTTTCTGTCATTTCCCATTTTTGAGTGATGCTTTCTACACCACATAGCATCAATCTATAGCAAATATACTTTTCACGTTATATGCGTCCTTTGTCTTCTCAACTTTCTACCATTTCTCTTCCATTTTTTTGAGTAATGTTATTGAAAACCATTTAGCGTCAATCTAGGTTGCCGTGAGGGTCCAAACTTAATTGCCCAATGAAATTTAAATGAATTTTAATTTATTAAATTTGCATTAATAATTTTGACTTTATTTTACTTTCCTATCCCAACTCTGAATTTTATAATTATGAAAATGTATTTGTAATAGTGTTCTTTTTTTTTTAAACTTCAAGAATGTATGGTTAAAGACGATGGAAAATGCATATAATAATAATAATTAAGTCCCTGTTTGAAACCCATTTTTAGGTGAAGAGAAATTTTAGAATAGTGATTGATGTGAGAATGTGTGGTGGAAAAGTGATGAAAAATTTTTAATTTGTGTGTAATATTATTTTATTTGGAGAATGTGTGGTTGAAATGAAGAATGAGAATAAGAAAGAAAAATAGAAATTAAAGGAAACTGCAAATTTAGCTGGACTTAAAAATTTATTTATAGGCAAATAAATAAGTTTTAAAATAGAAATTGAAAGCAATAGCTCCTATCTAATTATAAAATTTCACTTACAAAGTGAAACAAAAAAAAAAAAAAGTAATTACTAAAAGTAAGTTAGATTTACTTTTACTTTTTAAGATTTCAAAAGTTGAATATAATCCTATACCATTGAAGCACATCTCCATATATTTATGTAGAGAAGGCTTAAGCAGAAAGGATTCTTACATACTGTAATTTGCTGTCTGCACAGATATAAATCTGAGGAATTACTGCAAATAAACATTCCCAAGAAGATCTATGTGCAATGTATGGATTCATAAAATGAATCTAAATAAAAATCACCTAAGAAAAAGTATTTGAACTAAAAATTGAGGAACCCAAATATGAAAAGGTACCCACAACACAGAGAGAAGAAAAAAAAAAAAAAAAAAAAAAAAAAAAAAGGACCTATACCCGTTGACGATGGAAGAAGGAACCCTAAACGTTGAACATTTGCTGCTTTATATAGACAGACAAGTTCAATTTTAGGGTTTATAATAATTAAAATGACATTTGTACCCTTATGCCTTCCCCTTGAAAAGAGAAATCAGAATTGGGGTTCCAATCTTTTGTAAGTGCAACAATTATGTCCTCAATCTACCATTTGTTACAATCATGCTTCCAACCTTTTAAAATTATAACACTCATTTTCCTAGCTAACAGAGCAGATCAGGACTGAATTAAAAAATAAAAAAAATAAAAAAATAAAAATTAAGCTAGGCTAATATTTTTAAAAGAAAAATTCACATAATATTTTTTTAACATATAAAGGAAAATTCTTGCCCAAGCCGCCTAAATTAGCCAATTCTAGCCATGAGTAAAATATTTATTTGAATGTTCAATGGTCACGTGACACTTAAGTGATGTCAGGAGCAGGTTGAAATAAGGGACTAAGTTTCATGAATGGTGAAGTGTGGATTCTATGAAATGCGTGGTTTAAATTAGATATTTTCTTTGATTTAAATTTTAATTTACTTTTTAAATTGAATCAAACAGAGAATTGTAATATTGAAAAATATTGAGAACATTTACTCTCCGTGATCAAACAATCCATTTGCCTATTACAAACTTTATGAGATAGATGTCAAGATAGATTTGATGCGTGATATTAATTGTCATATAAGTTCATGTTAAACTCATCATATGAGCGGACACGACCCACCATATCGTAGAAGTTTATAATTTTAGATTCAATCAATAATTCTTACAAAATCGCCTTCAACCTCGTTGGACTTACAAATGGAGAAGTGATCATGGCCGAAAATAAAAGAGAAAATTAGAACATTGAAATGCACAAAAATTGGAAAGGGCTTAAATCCTTTGTTTTTCGAATAAAATTCTCAAGTAAGTTGACACTTTAATTATATTGAGCTCTTTTCATTGATTTTTAACTTGCATGTTTTTAGTGTAGAAGGCAGGTGATTTAACCACAGAAATATAAATGAGAATCTAAATTCAAAGTAATGATCTTTGGAACACATTTGCACGTAATAAAGTTACAAAATCAGTCGGGGGGAAAAAGCCTCTGCAAAATTTTACTAAAGTACATGGTATTATCGTGAAATGGTTGAGTTGATTTGAATACTACAGCAGCTGAGAGACTTACATTGCCAGGATCTGACAAGGTAATCAAATGATGTCTGGTTATATAAAAGAATCCTTAATGCCATCCGAAAAACATTTTAAGCATTGATTGCTTGGGTGGCGAGGTTGGGCTAAGAGCTGGTGCAACTGCATATGGACTTTGGGCGACTGAACTAGGCACCGCCCCATATGAGGCTGAGCCACCAGCGGAGGAGGGTGCAGGGGCCTCAACAATTACAAAATCATATCCAGAATCAGAGATGGAGTCCTTAGAAGATTTTTCTTCCTTTCCGTCTGAATCTTTGTCTGAATTGTTCTTTTTATCTGAGTCTTCGTCATTCTTATTATCTGAATCTTTATCATCATCCTCGTGCTTCTTTTTGTCTTCATCTTTGTGTTCGTCTTTCTTTTTGTCTGAATCTTTGTCTTTGTCTTTCTTATCTGAAGGAGTGTACGATTCTTTTTGGCCCGTTTTCCCCAAATCTTTGTTTTCTTCTGGTACAACGGGAGAGTATTTCACATTTGGATCTTCTTTTGGAACTGGGAATATGAAGCCTGAAGCATAGGGCACACCTGTGGATGGTATCCATACATCACCACCAATGAACTCAGCTGCTGTAAAGCGTTCAACCCGGTTGGATGGAAGTTCCTTAACCCCTGGCCATTTAACCCTCTGTACCTTAGATGCGGCAGGCCCTCTGTTGTTGAATTCAGCATAAAACAGTGTTTCAAGAGCAAAAGTCTCGTTCCATGGTAACCACCCTTGTGGTTGGATCAGATCATCAAGATACGACTCCATGATGATGGTTCGAGAGTATTCTTTCCAGGGTCGGCCAAGGTATGATTTGAGCGTGTTGCGGACTGGAAAGTATGCGGGATCAGCAGTGAAGGTACAGTTTTGAAGGACAAGTCCAGTCGGCTGGCGCACGTCCTTCCTGCCTTGTGCTGTTACAATGTTTTGCTGATTGTCCATAGGCTTTCGAACCACCAATGTGCAGCTCTGGAAGACAGCAGCACTATCGCCAAAAATGAAATCAACAGTACCGGAGATCACACAATCCCTATAGAATTGGCGGTACGTGTGTGCATAAAGGGTATCTTGGTAGCCATCCATCTGACAATTGTAGAAGATTGCCTTGTCTGCGCTGACACGCAATGCCACAGCCTGATGCTTTTCAGCACCAGCAGAGTTTTCAAATCCAACATCTTTGGCCATGAAATTGTCGGCTTGTACGGCTGCAAAAAATGTATTCTTGTTTAGTATTGCAAATCTCGTACGCATGCGTACAGCACATATATAAATGAGTGTTTGTTGTTAAATACTTAATATCAAGTAAAAAAAATGATTCTAGACATGTAGGGGATGTTGGGTAAGCAGCAGTGTCTACTCCAATATAAAAAACATACCAGCAAATCAGCAATAGATTAAACGACATACCGACTGTTGCTGTTTGGTATGTGTTAGTTCCATCTATGAAGTTCAAATGTCCAGTTATCTTCGTCTTTGTCGGTCCATCGCCAATCACGAACAAATAAGTCATGCTGCTGTTGAAGTGAACCTTCTCTTCATAAACACCCTCTTTGATGTAGAGCACGAAAGTCTTGTTGCCATTTTTTGGGATGTCTTTCAAGGCTTCATTAATCGTCCGGTACTTCCCTGATCCGTCCTTTGCTACAACAAGATCAGGCTTGATTTTCTTAGACTTGGAACTAAGAAGTTCACGCCTTTCAATGTCAATCCAATCAGGAATTTCACCGCGATGTCCCATGATAGGAATGTCTTCGAAAAGGAGACGACGACTGTTAAATCCTTGAACACCTAAAGCCTCGAGCACGGACGAGATTTCAGTCACCATTGCCAAGCCATTGCTTGTTAATTCCATGGCCTTTTTCAAAGCCTCCCTCATTTTCTCCTCTGCATCTCCAGGGACATCTTCAAAACCATCAAGGCATGTTTCTTGATATGTGATGGCTCCACTAAGCCAAATCTTCAAATCAGACAGCATGGCATTAAAACTAGCTACATCAAATTCCTTAAACTTGTTATATGATCTCCTGAGATCGTTAACTGCACGATTTGCTAGCTCGTGGCAGTTATCAAGAGCTGATTTTGCTCGGGGATCACTTTGAAGCTTTTGCAAGACAGTCGAGTTCTTAGCAGCATCTTCGATATACTTGATTGTCGCTTCAAAAGCAAGCTCGATGAGTTCTTTGGGGTCATCAGTGTCCTTATCCGAAGATTTGAGGGTATCGATGCAAGTTTCTTGATAGTCTGTCGATCCGCAAATAGTTTGGATGGCCTTTGAAGATGAAGATAAATCCTGGCGATCAGAAGTGTCGGTTTTATCTTCCCGGGTACCGATTGTAAGAGCAACCACCATGGCAACCAATAATATGGGAGATATACTTAGTGTGGCAATTTTTTTCTTATTTGCCATTTTTTAGTCACAAAACAAAGCTCTCCAATTGAATCACTTTCTGAAATGGAGAAGGGCCTATAGAATTACTTGACCCTCTCCTTTCCTTGCAAATTATGAAAAGCAAGAACATAAACTGTTGGCTTGGAGAATATTAAAACGACAATACTTAATAGATGAGGAGTTAAAACATAGGCTGAAATTCGTACAGGCAGTTATTTCTGTTTTAAGGAATTTGAGGTTTTGAGGGAAGCAAGAAAGGAAAAAACCAGACATTAGGCCAAGAAAATAGGAGAAATTAATGTTTCATAGACAATGTAACCCACACCTCTGCCATATATAGATTAAACAAATGAAGGAAATAAAATGGTTAATTATTTTATATCATATTAAGACCAAATTTTATTGTTGTGGTGCTTCGGAAAAAAATCTAAATTTTCGAATGAGTCGATGGTTCAATATAACATCAGAGTATAATGATTAACAATCTACTTATCCTCGAAAAATCCTGGGATAATGTTACAACTCTTCCCGTTTAAATTTTGTCACAAATAACGGTATTGTTCAAGAAATTATCCCTCCCTTGTCAGCTTATCTCTGCCTTCTGATTGTGAATAATTTGAAGCCGGTGATGGATTCACAATATGATTTTTTACTTGAGATGCAATAAATAACTCTGCGTTCCAGTACCGAAGGTAGAGAAGGAGATAAAGTGGATGGAGAATATGAAGACCAGTGTAATATAAGTGACCTACCCCCAATCTCTCTCTCCAACCTTCGCTTCTCGTATCCTCCTTACTAATAAGCTTTCGACATCTCCTTTCTTCATTTCTGATATGCTTCTGAGTATTGACAGACAGAGAAGAATAGTTCAATGACAAGTATCTTCGAATCAGAAGAGCAGTGGCTTTTCCGGTTGGATTCTCCTCCGAGAACCTAACTATAGTCACAAATTCATTTCTTCAACATATCCGTCTTCCCTTTTTCCGTCCTATGTTCCTTCTTTAGCCTTTAAGCCTGACTTTTTGACCTGATATTGCATTTGTCACCCATTCGACAGCTTTACCTGTACCCAGTAGTTTTTCTTAAATTTATTGTCACGCTTCATATTCCTTGTGACTGTTACTAATATTCTTGACCTCATTCGAATAACAAAACACTCTCTTCCAGCACGATTAAAAACAGTTCGAGATAACCATCTACCTTCTTGAGGCCAGTAGTGATTCATTCTCAGAATTACATCTGATCATTGCACCTGAATCGCCTGTTACTTATCCGGAACGCATTTTAGCAAGATGCTTGCACGGGTGGAGTGATCAAAGCAACGGCCCTAATCTTTGATTGACCTCTTCATCTGAAGAGAGAAGCTAGCTTCCTTGCTGACGGAGCTCGAGCATCATTCCTTTGGTCACAGTACAGATGAGAGCTATGAGACATTTCCCGGATTTAAAGTACGACAATAACAAAACCATTCAATATCGAGAGGAGGAAGAATCATTGGAGGCTTTGAACGAGATAAAGATCAGCAAATAATGGCATCCATAGCTGATCATACCTAAAAAATTAGCAATTATTATTTACTTAAAACACAATAATAAACATAAATCCAGTGCAAAACCCAATTTTCCAGTATTATTCTATTATTTTCAAATTTTTGCAGTGATTTTGACAACAATATTGAAAGTAAATCTAGTATTTGTGAACTGTAAAAGTATGACGTTTGTACTACTTTTATCAAGATCACATTTATATAGGCAGAATCAAATAATACGAGAGTCCAAATACTCAAACAACCAATTTAATTCGTTTAAAGCTCAAACAAACTGTATTTACTACAGAAACACAAACATGGCAGTATAACCGGTAAGGACTAAATAAAAAGAGAGGATACGTTCTAACGGCTTCAAGAATGGTTGGTTTTTTTTTTTTTTTGGCGCAGCCAATGGGAATCATTTAACTAGTTATAAATTCCAAGATTTTTTTTTAGAAGTAGCCACAAGATCGACACTGAAGCCCACAGTTTCCTCTTCTGGTATCTCACTAGGGCTCCTGAATCATGATGGGAGAATTTCCATCAGAAGTTGACATTTTTTTTATTGTTCATGGGTTTTTGACATAAAGGCATAGATATATTAATAAATCTGAAAGAATTCTTGAAGAAAATATTTACATATATGCATAACCTGAAATCTTGATGACATGATAGCTGAAATGACAGATGAAATAATTCCACAGCTCACACCAACATAAACTAGAATCCTTTTCAAGTTCCACACATTCTTGAATTAATAGTAGTTGGAAACAAAGGCTTTACTAATATTCTGAGGCTGAAAGGGCCAACAAAAGAACTACAGAAGATTCGAATCAATAATTGATTAATTTATCAAGATTGAAAAAGAACCAGGCATTCCCATTATAACAATGCAGAAAATTCAGAAAAAAGATTTAAGGAAATTGCGGGAAAGTGTTTGATTTGATTCTAGCATAAGGGGCTATCTATCTTATTAGTGTTTATTTTTTGTATGAATCGAGATTAGAGGAGATGAACTTTTAGTTATTAGGTAGTAATGCAGATTACAACTCAGTGACCAATGAAACATTTAACCCCAAATTACCCCTATCACATATTTAATCTTAGGGTACAAAAACAGTTCTTGTGCATAGTGTTAGAATATTTCGAATGCAGAGAATAAGATTTCCAGAAGCTGACTTACTAAACAGATTGATGATCGAAACAGTAATAAACAATTAGAAAACAATAAGACCGAATGCATAAATGAGTTCAGAATTCGGAATAAGAATGATCGAGGCGAGAACTAAGCTCTCTGTCCTTAAGACGTTTTTACCCCGTCACACGGTGCTTACGGTATGTGGTAAAGTGTCTCCTAAGATACAACGATCACACTTGCAGAAGCAGTACTTCGACTGTAAAACAACGAACCAGAACGAAAGTATTCTATGTTTTTCTAATGCAGAAAGAAAGAACGAGTATGTATGTATGTAGAATGAATTCATGAATTTTCTCTATGTATGAAATGAAAGCCTGATAACCATTCAAATAGAGGAGAGAGTTGACGGTTGAGCAGTTTCCATACAACTCACCACTCACGCCCACTAAACGCATAATGATGGGTCGGTTAATAAACTGGAAGAGGGAGGGGATTAATTAAATTCAGATAAAGCTTAAATAAATTTTATCCAAAAAAATTAATATTGACACAGGCCCAGCCAATCCCAAGCCCAAGCTCAGGCCCCAAGACCCAAGCTCGTGCCGAGCCGAGCATACCGGTCGGACATACGTCTGCAGCGACGGTGCGCGTGCGTGTGGCTTTGGATTAGTCTAGACATTATCTAATACTCCCCCCTTTCAAAAACTATTGGTACCCCTTGGGGCCCAAACTTATTTCCAAATTTGAAGTTTATTAAGTAGTTCAAGGTTGTGTTTGCAACTTATGTGAGATTGGAATAGTTTTCCAATTCTTTCTCATTTATTCCTCTTATTTATTGTCCAACTTTCAACCATAATTTCTTATTCATATTGAAATGGCTTTTCACAATTAAATATTATACACTCATCTACTCGAAACGTAGAATTTAATTGAACATTAATTTCGATAAATCGAACATCGGGCCCCACTTAAAATTGTGGTCAAAATTGACCCACTTGTGGCACCATTTCCAACAATCCCCCACATGAATGGAAATTATCATGACTATGTAATGCAGACACGAACAGAAAGTATAGGCGAAAGACTTATTGCATCAGGAGAGGTAGCTTTTAGCTTTGAACCTGCCTTAGTGGAATACTATCGAGTTTACTTGGATAATTAGTGAACTGATGTCTTGAACTGTTCAGCCGTTAGTGTAAACCAAGGCAACCGTATCTACACAATGACCTTTCTATTCAATTCTTAGGTTCTCATAGTTGTGTTCATTTTGGCCCTGAACAATTATTGGATTCATAAGTGCTTTAGAGAATTTTAAGCCCAAAATTCTCATAGAAGTGGCCCCACTTCACACTTATATAGGTGATCTCCTATTAAAAGTATTCTGTTGTACTTTACTTGGTTTATCAAGCTATAGGAATCATTAAAAGTTATGAATTAACCTTTTACATTCTGCAGACAGCACTTTTTATAAAGGGATGGTTAAGTGTTTAACTAAGTCTTAATAACTTAGTTGTCCCATTGAATCAAGATCTTGGGATCTCCAGTCAACAAGGTTGGGTTACCGTCGTTAAGATTCATGCATGTTCAGCTTTAATCTCATTCCCTTTGATAGATAATATACTTGATCTCCTGGTAGGCCTTTTGTAAGCGAATCTGCTAGATTATCCATTGATTTCACATAATCAATGGAGATAATACCATTTGAGATCAACTGTTTTATGGTATTGTGTCTACGACGTATATGTCTAGACTTACCATTATACATGCAATTTTGTACCCTTGCAATAGCTGACTGATTGTCACAGTGAATAATAATTGCAGGCATCGGCTTAGGCCAACACGGAATATCATCTAAGAAGTTACGAAGCTATTCTGCTTCTTCTCCAGTTTTATCTAAAGCTATAAACTCTGATTCCATTGTTGATCGAGCTATGCAAGTTTGCTTTGAGAATTTCCAGAACACAGCCGTACAACCAAGTGTAAATATATAACCACTTGTGGATTTAGAATTTTTCATATCAGATATCCAATTTGCATCACAATATCCTTCTAATACTGCTGGATATCTCAAATAGTGTAATCGAAATTTTAAGGTATGTTTTAAATATCGAAGTACCCTATTCAATGTCTTCCAGTGATCATTACTTGGATTACATGTGAACCTACTCAGTTTATTAATTGCGAATGCAATATCAGGACGTGTGCAGTTCATTAAATACACCAGACTTCCAATAACCTGAGAATATCTTAATTGATGTACATGTTCACCTCTGTTTTTTGCTAAGTGTAGACTCGTGTCTACCGGAGTTTTGACTGGACTTTCATCAAAGATTCCAAATATCTTTAGCACAGACTCAACATAATGAGATTGTGAAAGAATGAGACCATCTGGTGTTTTAGAAATTTTAATTCCAAGAATTACATCTACTACACCCATGTCCTTCATGTCAAAATGTTTTGTTAGCATTTTCTTAGTAGACACAATGATATCATGATTGCTACCTAGAATTAGCATATCATCCACATATAAACATACTAAGACATATGTTGTTCGTGTACTCTTATTATACACACATTTATCACACTCGTTAATTTTAAAAACATTTGACAACATTGTTTTGTCAAACTTTTGGTGCCACTGCTTTGGCGCCTGTTTTAATCCATATAAGGATTTAACGAATCTGTACACCTTTTTCTCTTGCCCATGAGCGACAAATCCTTCAGGTTGTTCCATGCATATTTCTTCTTCCATCTCACCATTTAGAAAAGTTGTTTTAACATCCATTTGATGAATTTCAAGATCATGTATTGCAGCAATTGCAATAAGGATTCTTATCGAAGTAATCCTCGTTACTGGTGAGTAAGTATCAAAGAAATCAAGACCTTCATTTTGTCTATATCATTTTCCTACCAAACGAGCTTTGTATTTATCAATAGATCCATTTGATTTTAACTTTTTCTTCAAAATCCACTTGTAACATAGAGATTTATTTCCAGGTGGGAGATCAACCAACTCCCAAGTATGATTTTGCATGATCGATTCAATTTCACTATTGATAGCTTCTTTCCAAGAAAGAGCCTCTAGAGTTGACGTTGCTTCACTGAATGTCTTTGGTTCATTTTCGATCATGTACGTTAGAAATTCCGAGTCGAAGGATGTAGACTTTCTAGCCCTTTTAATGCGTCTGAATTCTTCTTCATTCTCATCATCATTTGCAGTATCGTAAGTTCGTTTTGTTGAACTTACATCACCTTTGTCTTTACGAGGAAAGACATCTTCGAAGAAACTTGCATTCCTTGATTCAATTATTGTATATTCTTGTATATCCGAAATCTCGAATTTATGCACAAGGAAGCGATATGCACTACTGTTATGAGCATATCCAATAAATATGCAATCTACAGTTTTTGGTCATATTTTTATTTGTTTAGGTTTTGGCACTTCTACCTTTGCCAAACACCCTACACTTTCAAGTATTTATATGAAAGTTTATAACATTTTCATAACTCGTAAGGTGTTTCATCATTTACTTTGTGTGGTATTTTGTTAAGAATGTGATTTGCCGAGATGATAGCCTCCCCCCACAAATTCAGTGGTAGACCAGAACTAATCAACATAGCATTCATCATTTCTTTAAGCGTGCGGTTCTTTCGTTCCGTAATACCATTAGATTTAGATGAGTAAGGAGCCGTTGTTTGATGAATGATGCCTTGTTGAGAACAAAATTCTTCAAACGGCGTTCCATATTCTCCACCTCTATCACTTCGAACAATTTTTATTGTTTTGCTAAATTGATTTTCAACTTCATTCTTATAATGTTTAAACATTTCCAAAGTCTCATCTTTACTTTTTAATAAGTAAACATAACAGTACCGAGTGCAATCGTCAATGAAAGTAATGAAATACTTTTTCTCACCTTTAGTTTGTACGAATCTCAAGTTACATATATCGCTGTGAATTAATTCTGAAGGTAAAATATTTCTATCAACCGAAGGAAATGGTATTTTGGCTAACTTAACTTCAACACAAGTTTCACATTTGTGATTAGGATCGAAACTTAAAGAAGGTAGGATATTTAAGTTCATTAATTTACGCATGTATTTAAAGTTTGCATGTCCTAATCTTTTATACCATAAACACGAAGAATCAACAATATACGCAGAAGTAGAAATTTCATTAATCTTGTTCAATTTAGGTACAATAGTAAGGACGTTCATCTTGAACATCCTATCAGTCATGTAACCCTTTCCAATATACATCCCATTTTTAGTTAGTACAAATTTGTCAGATACAAATACTAACTTAAGCCCATTCTTGCTAAGAAGAGAACCAGAAACAAGATTTTTCCGAATGTCAGGTACATGTAGCGCATTGTTGAGGACAAGTTCCTTGCCAGATGTCATCTTCAAAGTCACATTTCCTTGTCCTTCAACCTTTGAGCTTGAGGAATTTCTCATGAACAGTTGTTCTCCATCGATAGTTTTGTAATCAGAAAACACGTTCTTTTCGGCACAAATGTGGCGAGTGGCACCAGTGTCCACCCACCATACCCTGATATTTCCCACACTACTACATTCAAATATTACAGCATATAGGTGCATTTCTTGAACACCTTCAGTCAGATTTCCAGTTTCAACAATATGTGCATGGTCATTTTGCTTTTTAGGCTTGCGACAGGCAGTTGCACGATGTCCAGGTTTGCCACAGTTGAAACAGTCCCCTTTGAACTTCTTGTTCTTCAAGTTGTTTTCATTTTTCTTCGGAGCAAAATTTGAATGCTTCCTTTTCATGTTCTTCTTTGAACTTGATTCAGCCATGTTTGCCTTAGCTTCCAGGCTTGGTCCCCCGTTCCTCTTTTCAGATTTCTTAGTATCTTCTTTGATCCTCAAATGCACAATCAGCTCCTCCATGTTCATTTCTTTGCGTTTGTGTTTGAGGTAATTTTTGAAATCTCTCCATGAGGGCGAGAGTTTTTCAATTACTGCTGCTACTTGGAATGACTCACTTATAGTCATTTTTTCAGCATGTAAATCAAGGAGGAGTACCTACAAATCCTGAACTTGGGAAATAACAGATTTAGAGTCAATTATTTTATATTCCAAAAATTTACCGACAAAGAATTTTTTAGACCTAACATCTTCAATTTTATATTTTTCTCTAAAGATTCCCATAATTCTTTTGTAGTTTTCATTACGCTATATACACCATATAGTGAATCATTCAGTCCATTCAGTACATAATTTTTGCATAAAAAAATAGAATATTTCCATGCGTCCAGGCAATAATCGAAGCTCGATTATTTTCTCCTTATTGAATAGAAGGAGGATCCTCCGTGAAAAACTTTGTCAGGTTCAGAGTGGTGAGATAGAACAGTATCTTCTACTGCCATCCCTTAAAATCGACCCCATTAAATTTTTCAAGTTTCTCTCCCTGAGGAATATGAGTTGAAGCGAACGGACCAGCCATAGTCTACGTAACTGTAGCCATAGTGGCGTCACAGTAGGGGTCACAGCCACAATATGGGAAATTTTATTCGTCCCAACAGTGTTAGCCATAGTGTTAGCCATTTCTGTTTTCAAACAGAAGATCAACAAATTAGAGTTCACAAATAAAAATTCTGCAGAATAGTATCGTACAAGAATCTGCAAGGTTAGAATTAAGCAAGTACTGTTTTGGAAAAAGTATTCAAATAAATTACAAAAAACGTCTTAAGAGTGTTAGCATATTTCGAATGCAGAGAATAAGATTTCCAGAAACTGACTTGGTAAACAGATTGATGATCGAAACAGTAATAAACAATTAGAAAACAGTAAGACCGAATGCATAAATAAGTCCAGAATTCAGAATAAGAATGATCGAAGTGAGAACTAGACTCTCTGTCCTTAAGACGTTTTTACCCCGTCACACGGTGCTTACGGTATGTGGTAAAGCGTCTCTCAAAATACAATGATCACACTTGTAGAAGTAGCACTTCGACTACAAGACAACGAACTAGAACGGAAGTACTCTCTGTTTTTCTAATGCAGAAAAGAAGAATGAGTATGTATGTAGAATGAATTCGTAAATTTTCTCTATATATGAAATGAAAGCCTGAGGACCATTCAAATAGAGGAGAAAGTTGACGGTTGAGCAGTTTCCATACAACTCTCCACTCACGCCCACTAAAGGCACAGTGATAGGTCGGTTAATAAACTAGAAGAGGGAGGGGATTAATTAAATTCAAATAAAGTTCAAATAAATTTTCTCCAAAAAAAATTAATATTGACACAGGCCCGGCCCAAGCCCAAGCCCAAGCCCCACGACCCGAGCCCGAGCTCGTGCTCGTGCTGTGCCGAGCCGGCCGGTCGGACGGCTGTAGCGGCGCGGGCGTGTGGCCTTGGATTAGTGTAGACATTATCTAAGACTCCTCCTTTCAAAGACTATTTGTACCCCTTGGGCCCCAAACTCATTTCCAAACTTGAAGTTTATTAAGTGGTTCAAGGTTGTATTTGCAACCTATGTGGGATTGGAACAGTTTTTCAATTCTTTCCCATTTATTCCTCTTATTTATTGTCCAACTTTCAACCATAATTTCTCATTCATATTGAAATAATTTTTCACAATTAAATATTCTACACTCATCCACTCGGAACGTAGAATTTAATTGAACATTAATTTCGATAAATCGAACATCGGGTCCCACTTAAAATTGTGGTCAAAGTTGACCCACTTGTAACACCATTTCCAACGCATAGTCTTTCTCAGAAAAGCAGGCGAGAAAGATATATTCCTTAAAAATAAAAATAGAGGCAACCGAAGATCATATGAACATAATGTATGAAAACATAACATATTTTCTATCTACGAAGTCGTACAATAATCCTTTCCAATTGATAAGTGCGTTTTTGTGCACTTATTCGAGACCATTTTATTAAGCTTTTGTATCGTTTTATTATTGTATTTTACTTAATTTATGTTATTTTTATCTTATTTCAGTTATGGACCTAGTTCGAAACAATTGGAAAAGAAAGAAGGATAAATGAGCTAATAGATGGAATTTGGGGACTAACATGTATTTGGGTAAAAGTTGAAACACTACAATTGACATAATTTGATGAGAATGATCAAAATAGAAGAAAGAATGAAGAAAATGACCGAAAAGAAAAGTTGTGAAAATTTAACATCGACAACCACCCAAGGTTGCCTAGTTATTTTGGTTGGGCAGCCAAAATTATCAACAAAAGCAAAAAATTATGACTAAGTGGGCGCTCGGCCATTTCGGGGGAGAAAATTTTGATTTCCTAATGGAATACAACTCTTATGAAAACGAATCTTGTGGGTATTTTAAAACCCTAGGACCATCCAAAAAGGAGAGAGAAACATTACAACACAAAGAGAACCATAGAATACATCAAGAAGAAGATTTTAGGGCAAGAATTTCAAGAAGAACTACAAGAACTTTTGAATTTGAAGCAAAACAATGATTTTGTGATGTTTTATTTTACTTTAATTTTGTGTTTTCTTTTCTTCTCCATGTTAGGCTAAATCTATTTGTGCTAGGAGATCGATGAACTTTGCTATGTAACTTTGGATTTTAGTTTTACAATTATTGACAATTAAAACATGTTTTGATATTTGAATAACTTTTATTCACTTACTTTGTTTCCACAATAATTATGCATGTGATCGTGTAAGTGTGGTAGTCTATTTTAAGCATTCGAGAGAAGAGGAATAGACTTGACGATATATTAGTCATCGTAAGGTTTGATATGAGATAGAGATATACATTTATATTTTGCATAAATATTTAAGCGATCATAAAAATACATGCATTCTTGTAAATTTACATTCGTCATAGAGATATAATCGAGTGGTTTACATGAATAGGTTCAACAATTCTCGAGAGAGATTGTTGGATAGATTAAGATCATTAATTTTTCAAATTATCAAGTATGTCGTAGATTTGTAGATAGGACTGGACATAAGTCGGTTCAGTTCGGTTCTGAAAAGAACCGAACCGACCCAAAATTTTCGAGTATTTAATAAATAGAACTATCAGGTCTAAATACAATTATGGAACCGTACGGGTTCTGTACCCGTTCGATTCGATTTTGTACCATAATTAAAAATTTTAACATTTACAACAACACTACATAAATACAACTAATGACATCTTCATTCGTAACTTCTACAAATTAATGTAGTCAAGTTTAAAAATACATAAATAATAAGCTGTCCAATAAAATTAATTCAATTAACACAAATACCAAAAAGTAAATACTAACATTAAAACATCAATGATACATATCAATAATTACTTTGCTTCAAGCAATGTACATAAAGAAAAGTAAATATAAATTAAGGCCCCGTTTGAGCCATATTTTTTCCTCACTAAAATGAAAAATATGATCGTTATCCATCACATCAATATTTAAATTCAAATTTTCTATCTCTTGTGTGGGCCCCAATAACGACTATATTTTTCATTCTCATTTTCAAAAAAGGTGGCTCAAACAGGGGCTAAGAGTTATCAAAATAAAATATTTTTGTAAGTATTGGTAATATTTACCAACTATTTGATTTAATCATCAATTGCTTGACTTTTCATAGTAAAAAACTCTACAAACATAATTGAAAAAACACCATTAACAAATACAAATAAACTAAAAATTGTTCAACTAAAAAGATTTAATAATAAAGCTCAAATGTTGAGCTAACAAAATTACAAAAAAGTAATTTGGATGGATTAATTTGTTTAAAAAAATTTAATTACTTTAATATAAAAAAATTATTTAGATTCGATCATATTCGTTTCTTCGATTCTTGATCTAAAACCAAAAACCGACATAATCAATCGATTCTCAATTCGGGTACCTGTTCGGATATTTAACTTATGAAGAACTGTTCGGTTCTAATTCGGATTCAGTTCGAGACTTCTGTCCAACCCTAACTGTAGAACTAAATTCCAAAATGAACATTACATGAGAATTCATGCTCCTAATACTTATTTGTTATTCATAAGAAACATTCAATTGTACATTTGAACTTTTAATTACATTTAGGCTCCGTTTGATTGGCGATATTTTTCCTGGAAGTAGGAAAATATTTTCCTACTTCCACTTTTTGACTGTTTGATATGAAAAATTTTTCACGAAAAATGTTTTCCTCCCTTTTTCTAGGTACAACCCTTTAATGCACGAACGGTGGAAAATGTTTTCCAACCTTTTAGGTGGGAAAAGATTTTCCAACTTTTTTTTTTTTTTTTTTTTTTAGCAATGACAATCAATTCTATCATCCATTATAAAAAAGATTTTCATTTTTGTTGAAAATTTCTATGCAAAACAAAGTCAAACGAATATGGTAATTTTTTCTAATTGTTTTAAATTTTTTTTTTTTTTACTTTTTGGAAATTGGAACAAATTCTTAACCCAATAGTAGAAAATATTATCACTTTAATGGACAATTTCCATAAAAAAGGAAGTCAAACGAATTTCAAACTTTCAACATTTTCCATGAAAAATTATACCAATCAAACACATTTAATTACAATTTCCCGTAAAACAAGTTATAGGCAAACATTTTCCCTGAAATTCATTTTCTTTCCACCCTATTTTCCATGGTGCAATCAAACGGACCCTTAGTTAATTGGTAAAGTTTAGTTAAATTGCATACATGCCCCGTTGGGTAAGAATTAAAATATAGTCATTATTAAATCTCACTCGTCTAATAAAAATCAACAATTACGACTAATTTTAATCCCTACTGAACGGCCATATACTCTTTGTTTAGTTACAAATATTTATAATCATCTCAAAAATCTATAAATTCGATCAAAAGTTCTGATAACTAAAATCAAATTAATTCAATTTCCGTGGAATCGATAATTCGAAATTCTTAATTCCACTTTATTACTTGTTACAACCGTACACTTGCGATGATTTAAAACGAACAATTATTTTCGTGTACACCAATAAAACAAAATAGTAATACAAGAAATACATAGATGAGTTTCATATGAAATTGGGTTGCCTTCAGCTTTATGGAGGATTTTTCATGGGGAAAGGCAATATATACACTTTTGAGTTTTGAGGTCCAAATTCCGCACTGGAGGATTTTTCATGGGGAAAATTCATAAATAAGGTGTTTACTTTACACCAAATCAAAAATTAGGTTTATAGTTTAAGAATTCAAAAATCAGGTTTTTTTTTTTTTTATGAAATAATAAATTATTAAATCAATTTGGGTTGCCTTCAGCTTTATGGAGGATTTTTCATGGGGAAAGGCAATATATACACTTTTGAGTTTTGAGGTCCAAATTCCGCACTGGAGGATTTTTCATGGGGAAAATTATTAATAAATAAGGTGTTTACTTTACACCAAATCAAAAATCAGGTTTATAGTTTAAGAATTCAAAAATCAAGTTTTTTTTTTTTTTTTATGAAATAATAAATTATTAAATCAATTTATTATTAAATATTTAATTCTAATATAATATAATTAACCCATCCCACATGCACCACCCATACCACTCCGGGCACTATTTCGGTGACCATTCCGACGACCGTTCCGGCGATCGCTCCGATTTCGGCAATTATTCCGGCGACTATTTCCGATGACCATTCTGATCACAGATTTACAATTGACGGTCACAGATCAAAATTTATAGGTCACACAGTCACAGATTTCGTAATTAATTGGTCACAGATTTTTTTCCGGTCACAGATTTCCAAATTAATTGGTCACAGATTTTTTTTCGGTCACAGATTATATAATTTTTAGATCACAGATAAAAAATGGTTAATTTCATTGGTCACATATTTTCAAATTTGTTGGTCACAAATTATTATTTAGTCACGTATAGTTAAATTTTTAGGTCACAGGTCACATATAACCAAATACTTCAGCCGCCACCACCGGCACTACTTCAACCGCCACCACCGCACAAAACACTGCCACCACCCACCTAAAACCCCATGACAACACAAAAACGCCACCACAATAACACCACAACCGCACCCCACCACCCGAACACTGCACACACACACCACAGTCGCACACAACCACACCACCAGATCTGACCATTGCACCCGACTCAACGCCGCTGCACACACACACACACCGGCAGATCCACCCCCAAAAACAACACCTACACCATCAGCACCGAAATCGCTGCTAGGAAAATGTCCCAGCAGCGAAATCGCTGCCGCTGCTGGGAAGTTTCCCAGCAGCGAAATCGTTCCGCTGCTGGGAAACCAGCAGTCGCTGCTAGGACCAGCAGCGACAGCGATTTTCCCAGCAGAGCGGCAAGGGGAGGAGAGGGGAGAGAGCGCGCCGAAAGAGAGAACAAATATTGAGGAGGGAGAGAGAGCGCCGAGAGAGAGAGAGAACAAATATTGAAAATGGATTAGGGTTGGTGTGAATTATTAGTATTATAATATAATTTAAATATTCAATTGATACCTGATTTTTGAACATACAAACTTTGGACCTGATTTTTAAAAAGCTATCTTTAAACCCCTGAATTTTTGTAAGAGTTTATCTACTTGTACATAATTTTTTGTACATCAAGGTATCCACCCTCTCACATGAGGGTGGGACCCACTTGAATAAAAAATATTATCTCCAAGTGGGCCCCACCTCCATGTGAGGGAGTGGACACCTTGATGTACACAAAATTATGTACAAGTAGCAAGACTCTTTTTGTAATTTCCCATTTTTCATGGGGAAAGGCTTTAAGAAATCCTCATTGTCTTGCAGTCTCCCAACGGATTCCGAATGCATTCCAACTCTGGACTTACGAGACTATCCAATCCCAACATCCCATTGGTTGGATGGGATGGTCGCATATTGCCAGAGTTGGAAGGCAAGCGGGAAACAATTGAACCACGGAAAGGCAATATATACACCCGAAGACCAAAGGCCGCATTAAGGCAAACAATTTGAAGGTGGATGCTGGTAAAAAATCCTCCTCTATGGGTTTCCACTTGCATTCTCCATGTTTGGACCTATGAGACTATCCCATCCCAACTTCAACATTGGTTGGCTGGGATTGTCTCACAAGCAAGAAAATCACAAGGCCTATAAGACCAGGAAGATTTCTACACAAGCGCAGCACCCTCCAGCAACCAACAAATTAACTCCCTGGCCCGCCAAGCACCCCCCACCCTCACCGCAACATTTCATCATTACGTTGCCGCTTTCCCTGCCAAGGCCCCTTGTCCAACTACCCACCCAACTTACCCAGCCTCCACATCTAGATAAGCAAAAGATGAAACAGAGTGTCAGAATAGTGGAGGAATTGGCTTCTAACAAGATAGTTAAGCGATATCCATATTGGGCTAAATTCACACAACTTTCAACAATTCTGTTAAAATATCTCCTTTTCAGTACAAAAACAAAACAACACCAATTATTGCTCTTCATAAAAAGAAAAAAATGGTCCTTTCATAGTGCTAACTAAGACCGTGTAAAAAATGTAATATATTTTTGAAAATATATATATTATTTATCGTAGAATAAGTAGCCTGTCTATAAAGCTTAGCAAAACATGCTCTAATTGATCAAAATATACAAGATTTGTACTTTAATAATGAAACTGTAATCTCAAAACAAAGGTTTAAAAATAACATAAAGAGAGGTTAATTCAAATTACCAAAAAAGCACAAAAAATTAAAAAATTTAATAATGTTCCCTCAGAAAATTCTAAATTTCTGATTTCAATCATAAAATAATCAGAATTAGCATGGTCAGTTTGAAAGCATCACAGGGAACAGCATAAAGAGAGAAATTTGAAAATCAAATGTAAAAATCATCCATAGCTTCTAATAGAAAACTCCAAATTCAATAGTTTAAAATAAATTGTTAAAAACAACCGAGTAAAGGTGTGAAGCTCAGAAAGACGTGAGATGGAGTATTTTCCCAGACCTTACACAGAGAAGGTCTCATAATGAGCTGGGATTAAAGCTTATCATCACAGCTAACACCTTGTATAATCTCGCTTGTATGTCGATACAATTCAAAAAAAAAATCAAATCATAGAAACGCAGCGCATATAGAGACTCACATTGAATGGGCGATCACATTCTGTAGAAATCGGAGCGGCCAGCCAGATTCAACCACCGGGGCGAGGGGGAAGTAGATGAGTATGGTGGTGGAGAGAGTGTAAAGGGGCGAGAGGTTTAAATAATGCATAGCGATTTGGAATTAGGGTTTTTGTGCCCTAATACTGTTGGGGCCAGTTTAACGGGCCGTATATGGGTCAGATCCAAAGTTAGTGGCCCGATCCAGCAGACAAACTTCTTAATTTTGCTCTGTATTTTTCTCAACATTTATTTATTATTTTTCTCAATTTTCAATTAATATACAATTTTAGATGACAATAACTAAGATATTCAATACAATATGAATAATTTAAATAGCGGAACATTGAAACTCACAATTTTATTAAGCACAATTTTCATAAAATATTGATAGATAGAGAGTCAAATTTACTATTTTTATTATAAAAGGTTAAAATAAATAGTATAACCTAATTTCACTATTAATTAATCTTTTAATGTATGCACTATTGGGTGAAATCTATACACTTTTTAACATATTGGAGTGGTTTGACATGACTTGATTAGTGTCTTCAACCAAAATTATAATTCCCAACCTTTTTAAATTTGTAAATTTAGATTCCAATGTGATGGAAACTGTCAATGTTAGTGTTAACTATTTTATGTGACTTTCAGTTGAATGAATTATCATATTGTCACCACAAAATTTTTTGTTTCTCCGTATTATCATGAACAATCTCTCCTTAAAAATTACTTGATCCGTTTGCATGCATCCCATTTATCCTCAAAGAAAAATGATTTCGAAAGATAGAGTAATGATATTTGTATATCATGATTTACAAAATGATGATATGAAAGAAAGAGAGAGAATAAAAAAAAGTCAATTAATATAATCCACTTCAAAAAAAAAAAAAAAAGAGCAAAACCCAAAGAAGGAAAAAAAAAATCGGTTAATATAATCTACATCATCATTCTTTAAATCGATTTGTAAATCATGATATACAAATATAATTATTGCAAGAGATATTATCACATTCTTCCTAATCCTTCCATAATTATTTTCAATCTTTCACAAATTCTTCCTCGCTAAAATATTTAATATTTAGAGGAAAAAAAGAATAAGTGAGACCGTCATTCTAAGTTGCAGATTCTTATTGTAGAACAATGCATAACTCCTACCTATAAAACCACATTTTGTAATTAACAAACTCCTTAAAATATTTCATAAATTAAGTAGTAAATAATAATAAATTTAATCTACATATTCACCCCCATCTCCACCCCAACTCTAACCCCAACCTCAACCCCAAAAGGTTTTCAAAAATTAAAAACTAGAGATTATACCACCCCCGCCCCCCAAAAAATTTCAAGTCATTATATGTAACCAAGTCACTAACCTGTGTATTTTGTAATTAATTGTGATCAAATTTGTTTTCAGTGTGACTGACTATAACCAAGTCAATCTTAATTTGTGATGGTATGGGACCAAGTCACAATCGATTTCAATTAACACAAAATTGATCACAATTAATGACATTAAATACATATTTGGTTACACATGATCACCACAAACAAATGCAAACACTACAAAACAGCACAACAATCCACCATCAGTTATCACTGATGTCACCTCCAATGTATCACCACTATCACCTTCAAATCAAATTCACAATCATAAATACTACCTTCGCTAACTTGTGTTATTTATGAGTAATTATGATCAAATTTGTCTTCAGTATGACTATCAGTGGCCAAGTTAGTCTAATTTGTAACCGTATGTAACCAAGTCACATACAATTACAGTTAATATAGATCTAGTCATAAACAATCACAAGGAAGATAGACTTGATCACACCCAACACTCTCAACAACGTCAAAAAACCAAATGCGCACCACCTCACCACAACCACATACACAACGAGCAACAGAACCATCACCATTTACACCACTATCAACAAAACCACCAACAACAATAAAACCAAACCACAAATCAAAAAATCACCAACACCATTTGCAAAACACCAACAACCATTCCAAAACTCTGGCTAAACAACAGATCTAGCCCCTGTTTGAGCCACATTAAAATTCTCATTCTCATTCTTCTACTCATTTTCAATCACACATTTTTCAATAAAATAATATTTTCCATCACAACCACACAATTTCCATCAAACACACTCCTAATAAAAATTCTATGAATATATAACTCTTCTTACTCATCAAAATCCTAGTTAGAACATCGAGCAGTGAACACCCACTGCAACTAGGTTCATTATCAAGACACTAGACACTGGCGGACCCCAAGGGGGGTCCTGGGGGGGCACGTGCCCCCCCAACTTTTCAGTTTTTTTTTTTTTTTTGCTTTCTTTTTTATATAAATCATGTTTGGTATCAATTGAAATCTAAATTTTATTCTAAATCAAAGTTAACAAATAATTTTAATAACATATTTCATGAAATTCATAAATGTTTAACTTTTATCAAAATTTATTAAAAATTTGATTTTAATCTCCACCAAACAGGGTCAAAATCACAATAAATTTGAATTTCGATAATATGTTAAAGTTCTACGACGATTGTACGCTAATCAAATCTACAAACTGCTTATATCATCTTGAAGCTTAGTTCGAGAATTACATTATGGACATATCAAATAGTCTAAACAGATATCGAAAATAGTTAAAAATGCGTTAAACGTGAAGTTTAAAGAAAAACGACTAACTCGCATTTCTTTTAAAAAAAATCAATTATTTCATTAACATTTATTATTTTTGCGTACACTTTTTGAAAGTTAGATTGTGCCCCCCAACATAAAAAGTCTGCGTCCGCCCCTGACACTAGAGAAGACGATTTGAAGCTAAAGGGTTCAAATTGCCAATGTCTGTTAAAGATGTAATTGTATCTTATTTTTTCCATTTCTAAGCTAGTACTTGTACGGGGTAGAGGGGTGGTTGGAAATTCAGGGTGGCAAAGCAAAAGCGAAGTAGGACGGAATATTTCTCAATCTTTCGTTTCTCTAGTGGCGAAGCATGCAGCACAGCGTAGTGGCGCCAGAGAGATGTTACCGAGTGGTGGGTGGAGGTGGGGGATGGAGGATGGGTAGAGGTGGTAAAGAGAGAGAAGATGAAGAGTGTAGGAGTGAGGTTTGTCGCCTGATGGATTGGTGGTTTTAGAGCCATATTTGGTAGATCAATGGATGTCATGGCGATGGCATCGGTGACATCGTGAGCCCTGTCAACAGTGGCGATGATATCTCGGAGGTGGTTTGTGATAGATAGAAGGGATGGGTTAGAGAATAGAGATGGGCAAAATTATCGGGGTTTGGAAATGAAGTTGTTAGATATAATTAAACTTTTATTAATTACCACCTAAAATTTGAATTTGAAACTTAACCACCTTATTTATGAAAATTAATATTTAATTGTAGGGTTTTAGGTAATTTCCCCTCCTCACTATAATTCTTATCATTCCATTCACACTGAGATAATAACAAAAATGGAACTATGAAAGAATATAGGCTAATTTGGTGGATTATTATCGAAATTTCAATATTAATTACGGTTTTCAATTTGCACTTTTCTTTCTGACTATAACTTACAGTACATCACTTTAAAACTGAAGAAAAATATTGAAGGTTGTTATAGAGTTAGGATAATTATGATTTTTCATTAGAATGAGGGCATGATTTTTTAAATTTGTGGTTTGGTAAAGTAAGTGAATTTTTAGTTGGGGTTTGGTAAAGTAAGTGAATTTTTGAAGCTAATAACCTAGCCTCCATTTGTCATCCTTTTTAAAGAGTTTTCAGAGGAAAATAATTTTTGAAATAGTAGTTTTTTTAAGAATCTGTGGTTAAAAAGTATGAAATGGATTTGGACTTGTGCTTCTTGGTCGTGAATATCTGAACTTGTTGCTCACTGTTTGCTTTCCCGGGCCACTTCTCATCAATGGACTCTTGACGTATACGAATGAGTGTGGTTACATGAGTTAATATATGATCTAAGGATGAAAATTGGCTATTTGTACTTCTATTAGAGGTGTTCTAGAAATGTCTTCGATCGAGTAAATATTTCTACAAATGTCTGCACATGGGTTGTGATCCAATCTCCTGGTCCCTTTACGAAGCTTTCGTTATTCGGTTAGCCATACACTTCATATGTGCAAAAAAAATTATTATGTGAATGTGTGATTGAAATTTGAAAAATTAATTTTTTTTCTTTAAAAAAAAAAAGAAGTTGAAAGAAAAAGGGAAACAAATAGGAATTTAATAAGAGAAGCAGTATTTTAAATTTTCCACGAGACACTCAAAATCTTAAAGACGAGCCTAGAAATAGATACAAGTATACAATGTGGTGGTTATTCAAGTCATTTTAACCATGGTCATTTTAGTAAATAAGGAAACTAAGCAAATAACAAAAATGCTAAATTAATTCACACCACGATTTTAATAACTACACTACATTTTAATTATATGGAAGGTTTATAATTTTTACACATTATCACATTTATGTTTCAAATTATTTTCATTGCATTCTTACTCTCAAAGTAACATAAGTTGTTTCCGATTATGATTTCTCTCCAAGATGTTCTTTAAGATGGAGTAAAAATATTTATTTTTCAATTTCTAATTAAGCAAAAATGTAAAATTGCCATTGAATATTTGACCCTCATTTTAAAGCACATTAACAATACTTATAATCATGATTAAGGACAATATTTTTTATTAATAAAATGTTGAAAATGAGAATGTGACCAAAAAAATCAAGAATTTAAGTGTGATAATGACCTTCAATGTAATTAAAATGTCGTGAATTTATAATATGGTGTGAATGTTGGGAAATTGGTTTTTGTTAGTTGGTTTGACCAAAATTTGATCAATTATTTTAGTGGGTCCCGTAGTTGGACAAAATATTTCTTTGGCCGAATATGTTATACTCCACATGTAGATTAATGTATTGCATTTTTTTTGTTTCTCGAAACCAATTTAGGGTGAATGAGAAATTAAGGCTAAAAGATGGCCACTTAAAATTGAAATAAATTGGAATAAAAATTAATAGGAAATTGAAAAGGTGTCAATCCCACGTAGGAAAGCTAGAAAATATAAACCACTTTATATTATTCAAGTTTGGGACTTGGATTTGGACCTCAAGGGATACCAATAGTTTTTGAAGGGGAAACAACCTATATGCTAGTAGGTTGAGCCAAAGACCACACGCGCGCGCACCGCTGCCCTCCTACGGTCTGGTTCGGCTCGACTTGGTAGGGCACGAGCACGGGTCGTGGGCTTGACTTGGACTTGGACCAAGCTGATACACGTGGATTCTTCTAAAATGACGGTTACTATTCAAACGGTTTGTATCTATTGAAGACACAACTTTTCGACTGTTGTGTCTTTTGGATACAATATTTCAAGTTCTATAAATATGCCCCTATATTCCTAGTTTCATTCACTTCAAAATTGATTCTGATTTTACTCTTCTTCCAAAATTATTCATTCGTCTCTGCATTATTCATATTTTGCAATCCAGCTTCGAAAAATATTTTCGTGCATTTTTAGTTCTCCAAATCGTAGAGAGATTAAAATGTGAGTAAGTTCGTCGGGACTTGTAATTTATAGTACTACTATTACAAGTCGAGGTCGTTGTATTTTAGGAGACGAGTATCGAAATACCGTCATCACCAGTGCGAGGCATTATCGTCTTAAGGAGAAAAAGTCGAACTGTTGTCTCGATCATTTTATTGCATTCAATTTTCACGTCGTTATTCTGCCCAATTCACGGTGATATCATTATTTGCCAATTTCCAACCGTGAATATAATTATCCGAACAAAAATTGTGTTGTCAATATTGTCACAATAAAACTATTTGTACTTAAAGGGTTGACAACCCTTTTTACAAAAAGCCACATGACGCCTCCCTATTGGGGGGCGCCTGTGGCGGGGGGGCCGTCACAGGTGCCCCCCAATAGGGGACCACCATATGATTTTTTGTAAAAAGGGTTGTCAACCCTTTAAGTACAAATAGCATGGCTCATATTGCCACTCTAGTTGAATTAGAGAAAGAGTCAAGTGATTTGACACCTTTGCTCTCCAACTTCATTTCATGTGAAAGACATGCAATTTTGACATCCATAATGACATTTTCGATCATGTGAAGACAAAGTTTTAATTTCAAATAAAGAAGTATGGGAGCCAGACTTAGAATCTCATTTTTGAAGGTTGGATAGATAGAATATTGTGCCTTCAAATCTTCTCATAATTTAGGAAACATTTGATTGCAAGAATTGAATTGGACGGACAGAAAATGATTTTAGGGAATTGAATTGTCTAGAACTTGTTTTATTGAGTATTGTCAATTAATTGTGTTTAATTAGTCTAATTTATCACTTGAGAATTATTGAAATTTTGGAACTTTTGGTATTCGTTTGACTTTGTTTTCCATGAAAATTGTCCATTAAAGAGATAAAATTTGTTTTCATTAAAAAAAAAAAATTCCTAGAAAAGTTTTTTCAACCAAACTCATGGTAAAAGCTTTTCCCCAAAAATCAAGAAAATGTGGAAAATCAATTCCATGAAAAATTTAGTCAATCAAACATACAAAAATGTGAAAACGGAATTTAATTTCCATCTTTCATGAAAAATAAATCCAAATCAAAAAAGCCTAACATGAATTTGAAAGTCTTCTTGCATATTTTTTTTACCTTTTCGTGCGGACAAGAGAGTGGGTTAGCTTCAAATAATGAATTTTGGAAGATTAAAAGTTGTTTAGTGTACGTTTGTTGACTAAGCTGTTGGAATTAAACCCGGTTCATTTGGATGCTCCCAAATTTGGCAAAGGCGTGTTTTATGAAATGCAACTTTACTTACTCCAGAGGTTACCTTGGATGGTTGACACGTGGATGCTTTGTGACACGTGAGTTTTATTATATTGACTCTTCACTTGGCTTTTGACAGACGAGAGGTTATTTCTTCTAGGGTTTCATAACACTCATTTTTCTCTCACTGGCTGCGCGATTTTGTCTCTGATATCCTATTGTAATTCCATAATCAAATCCCTGCTTTGATATGATATTGTGATATAGAGTGTTCCTTAGTGGTGATATTTTGAGTGAATGTCTTTGTGAAGTGTTCGAGTGGCTGTAATGGTGTTTATGTTGTTCTAGTGGTCGATTCTTGGTGATTCGAGTGGAACTACTGTATTTCAAAGAGATAAGTGTTTTTGTACTTTCTTTGTGATTGTTCTGAACATTCTTGTAATCTTGGTTGCCGATTTGGGCTTTATAGTGGAACCGAGCATAATCCATATTAATGGATGCTCAACGGGGGATGTAAGTGTTAGAAGTGGTCACCGAACTTTTGGGGCTTAGGCCGAAACATATTGATTGTGTTCATTATATTTTCTGCGCTTTATTTTGTTGAACAAACTTTATACTTAATGTTCTTGATCTAATATCGTGTGTATCCTGGTCCAACATAAGCCATCAATATTTCCTTTTTGAGGTCGACCACACATTACTTAGGGAATTCAGCAAGTGATTGATTGGTATCTTACCATCTTCAAATGGGTCTAACAATTTCGCATGCTCAATAGATAAATGTAAAATGATACGACACTCTCCATATACATGACACATGAAAGTGAAATCTTACCTTAGTATCATTGTCCATTTTTCTCATAGATACCCCACGGCCATACCGCTCTAAGGTTGTCCAAAACATACATTTAAATATTTTCATATTTTAGAGAAAATTTTAACTGTATCTTCTCTTTTAATACTATCAAGTATTATTGAATTTACTCGATCAAATAAATCAAATCCGTACTATTTTAGCTTCAATAATTATTATAAGATTTGCACGTTATAATTTTAAAGAATATTACTAAGACAACATTTTTTCATTAAGCTGTATCAAACACGCCCTTTAAATATTATATAGGTAGATTTAAAAAAATAATGAGTAAATCATTTACGAACGGTTAACAAAATCTTGTTATTTTTAGTTATTCGTACTCGTATTTCACATACTTGCAACTAAATCGGTTTATTACTCATAATTAATTATTTCACCTCATCACAACAAACTCCATTTCCAAATAGAATTAAATAGAAAAGGGGGAAAAAATTAATCTGAAAAGTGTTTTAATGTTTTTTGAACTAGAATTTAGGTCTAAGCTCAATGCCTTCAACAATAAGGCCCCCTTTGAGGTGCTCGCCTTTGACCTCTTTTAAGCTCATTTTCACCTCTCTGTCTTTGCCATCACAATAAAACTCACCCAATTCAACCTCTAACCATCCATCTCTACGTTCATGAAGAAAGCATTCTTCTACTTCACAAACTTTCGATATTGACCTCAATTTCGGTCTATCAATTTTGTGTCGTGCAGTAAAAACATGTTCAAATTCTTGTTTCTTCTGCTTATTATGTCGTAGGTAAATCTTTCTTTTCGATCTGTGATTGCCAACTTCGATTGAAACTTCTGATGGTAAGGAATCTAATCCAAAAGCCCGGCCCGCAAGTTTAACAACAAGGTAGGCTCCATAAGTTGCATTTGATGACAACATCCGAGTATTGATGTTACCATGTATCTCAAGCCAACAAACCATTATGAGCTCAACTCCTTCCAAGAATCTGTTGTAACGAAAGTAAAGCTATCGTAAATTAACACTTTCGTTAGCCCAAGAAAGTCAATTATCGTAAAACGTGGAAAATGAAATATCAAAATGTTCCCATAAACTTGATGAATACAGTAAGAGTAATGTTATTCATCCCCAGTGTGTTTACAAACACGGTCTAGATGACTCTAAATGATAAGTTAAATGAAATGTGAAATTAAACGACTTATTTAATTTCACCTATCATTTAACGCCACCAAAACTGTGTTTGTAACCTTAATGGGGATGAATAGCATTACTCAATAAATAAATAAATAGAAACCTTGATTGAAGAAGGCGTTTCCAGCACCAGTAAAGAGGATAGTTTCCCCAAGCAATCGACAATTCCCTTGCACTCAACATGTAGCATTTCTTATTTGTAAATTTATCAATTGCAATTGTCTGCATTAAATATTGAAATTGTTAACTATATGATGTGAGATATCCAACAAAATAATGAATTGAAATTGTGACGAAGTCATTTGTACCTTGTTACCCCCATCAATGGGAAGAGGAGTAGAAAGCTGGAAAAACAAATCCCTTTTTGAAGAAAACTCTACCGGAGACACCAACTTCGAAATAATATCGACATAATCAGGAGGCAAGAATTTATCCCACACGAGGTCTGACTCGACAGATCTGCAAAACACAGTCGATGCAAGCATGAATCGGCACGCATCATGAGGAGACGTGAACCCAATAACATGGGATAGACAATCTCCCGGCAAGTCGTAGAGCCGTGTCACGGCCATGACTTGTGTGCTACTAGAGATGGAAGAACTTTTGTAGGCTTGTTTTGTTTAGATAATTAAAGTGCGGTCCAAAGGGGCTTTTATGGTGGGTATAATGTGATGGATTTCGTTATGGTGACAACATGACTTTGATATATGAGGACATCCTTAAATCATAATCAACCGGGATATTATCGGGTGCAACGCATTATGGTGCAACGCCTAATTGAATGGTAAAAAAACGTTCAAAAGTAACCAATCATATAATTAACTTGACTAGTTGACTCCGTGCTTTTATTTTATTATTTATTATATGTTTGAAATATATTCCAAATCTGGATTAATAACGAACAATAAAATAAGTAAAATTAAGATTACCTAATAAAGCTACAAAATTAAGACGCGCCAAGTATAAGAAGATTTTAATCTTAGTAGCTAATTATGGCGAGAATTTATATTGAAAAAATTGTCAATTAAATAATATTATCATAAAAAGAGAGCCACCCAACTCTAAATTTTAAAGAAGAAAGTGGGGGATTATCTTTTTTTAAAAATAGAGAACATATATTGATATAGAATGCAGCTTAACTTGCTTTTATGTAAAATAGTTCTTAGACTGAATTTTGTTGATTTTTTTTTTTTACTTCCTTGGATCCCATGAATCGAATCTGATGGTGGTCGGGCTGGATTGTCCAGCTGATATTACCCACCTATATTGTCTGGCAAAACTGGGAAGCGGATTGAAGAAGGGACGGTTTGGAAGTAGGGCTATCAACAGATTGGATTTTGATTTAAATCTGATGAAATTAATGGGAGATAAATTCAAGATCTTAGTCCAATGATCCGATTAAGATCCGAATCCGATCTGATAATAATTCGATCCGATTTGTTATAAATAATTGAGTCGGTAAATATTTTTATGACATGTTATTTGTGACTAAAATAAATAAATGAAAAATTAAATAAATTTAGAATAAAAAAGCCTTCAAATTCAAAATATAAAAAAATTGAAGATTTTATAATTATTAAACCCGTTTAAGAATTGAAAAAATTGAAAAAATAAATAATAAAAAAAAAGAGTTGATTCCAACATTATTATTTTTCCTAATTTCAGATCAGATATCCGATAACGTAGCAAAACAAATATTGATTTAACAATTAAATAGGGTTTTTGTTGGTTGTGCACTAGAGGTGCTGGCGGTGATGGTGGATCTAGCGACGATGAGCGTGGTTATGTTAGCGTGGTCGATTTGGCGATTGTCAGCGTGGCAATGAGTTGATGCTTTTGTTGGTGGTGCAAGTGGAGGTCGTAGCACTGGAGGTGGCGGTAGATGATGCTGATGGTGGTGGCGGGGGTGGTAACCTGTGGTTGTTTGCAGTGGTAGTATGTGGTGTTGTTTTGGCAGTGGAGACTAGTGGTATGTGCGGTACTGTTGTTGGTGCGGTGTAGTGACGGTGGTGTTGCAAAAATGTTGGCGGCGGCGGCGATGGCAGGGTGGGTGGGATGATTTTTGTTGGGAGTATATTTGATCTAGTGGTGGTGGCTTTATTGTTGATGGTGTTGTGGACTTTGTCCTGCTTTGATATCTTTTTTTCTCAAAATATATTTTTCTTTTTTCTTTTTTTCTGTCACACATTTTTCAATAAAATAATATTGCAAGCAAATCTAAAATTTTTCATTATTTTTTTAATTACATATTTTCTATCAATCAACTATTACAAAATACATTCTTATTATAAAAATGAGAAACAAACACTCTAAATGTGATTGATTTTCTAGTATCGGTTTACCCACCAAAGTTGGATTTTTCATTGTTCACTATTATCAAGGTCAAGAACCAACCTAATTAGTTCATCTCGATATGATTCTAGATAATTTTAAGGGTCGATTTCAAAACTAAAGAATCTTATGTACAGCCTAATAGAAATGAAAAATATGTTAATTTTAAATTTAGATTTGTTCTATCTCTAACTATATACTTTTGTCATTTCACATTTTATGTATAGGAGGGATATTGGTTTAATTTGCATTTATCTTATAGAATTCATGCTTAATTTTTCAGTATGAGATTTAATATTGTCCTTTCTTTTAACTTTTGTAGTTGAACTTGATGCTTTGTTATGCTAGAAGAGCCTCTTTGGGCCTTGTTCTTTTTGCCCAAAACACATTTTGGAATAATATTTTGACGAAGAATGTGTGATTAAAAAAATATTATTTTATTAAAAAATGTGTGATTGAAAATAAGATAGAGAAATATGTATTACGAAAATAACATGGATAAAAAAGGTCATAATTTGATTTAAATATTTGGTATAGTTAGAAATGAATTTTTACTTTCCAACAAAGGATCATTGCTACTTTCCCTTGCAATTGATATACTATATTAAAATTAAAGTATAAACTACTGCAATATAATGTCGTGTATTATATATTAACATATTTATAATAGCTATTTACATTTTGTTAAATAATGCAAAAATGTTTATATATGTTGTAAAAGAAAGAAAAAGAGAAGAGAGAATAAGAATCAATAGACTTCTGTGTGTATTATAATGAGAATCAAATCCCTATATTTATAGGGTAGTAACATGGATACATATGGTAATAATATCTAGGGCTGTTGGGGCACAATTGTCATTCACCAATAACTTACAATTTACAACACTCCACCTTGAATGACACATTACAAAATATCTGTCTCGTTAAAACCTTGTTTGATAAAAATTCAATGGGAACAAAAAAATAAACGAAGGTAAAAAAGTATAGTTATTTTGGAGTATTAAATGGTGCCTCATTAAAACCTTGTTAGGAAAATTCGGTGGGATAAAACTTAAGCGAAGGAAAAAGAGTACAGCTACTCCCCTTGATGTTGATTACTGAAAATCTTTGAGTCGATACATTCCAATCTCGTGAACCAATTTCTTGAGTGTAGATGTTGGTAGTGCTTTTGTAAATAAATCCGCCACATTATCACTTGAACGAATTTGTTGAATATTGATGTCGTCATTTTTCTGAAACTCGTGTGTATGAATTTTTTTTGGAGAAATATGTTTCGTCCTGTAACCTTTGATATACCCTATTTTGAGTTGTGCAATATAAGCAGTATTATCTTCATACAAATTGTTGGACTATCTTTTGTTGAAATTAATCTGCATGATGTTTGGATATGATGGGTCATGTTCCTCAACCATACACATTCTCGGCATACTTCATAGATTGCAATGATTTCAGAATGATTTGCTGTCAATGATTGCTTCACAAATCTCCATGATATAACTGTTCCTCCACGTGTAAACACGTATCATGTTTGTGATTTAGCTTTATGTGGATCAAGGAGATAACATGCATCTGCATATCCCACTAAAGTTGATCCTGACTTTTGAGAATAAAATAATTCCAAAATCAACAGTACACTTTAAGTAACGAAAAATATTTTTAATATCATTCCAATGTCTTTGTGTTGGTGTAGAACTATATCTTGTAAGGAGATTTACAGAAAAAAATTTGTCAGGTCGAGTACAATTTGCAAGATAAGTTAATGCTCTAATTGCACTAAGATATAGTATTTCAGGATCAAGAATATTTTCGCCAATCTTCAAGTAGACGAAAAAAATCATTTTTTACATCAAATGATCGAACAACCATAGGTGATGCTAATGGATGTGCATTATCTGTATAAAATCATTTTAAGATTTTTTTGTATATGTAAATTGATGAACAAATAATTCTTTTGGGAAATGTTTAATTTGCAACTCGAGACAAAATTTGGTTTTTCTCATATCTTTCATCTCAAATTCATTTTTCAAATAATCTACAGTTTTGTTGAGCTCTTCCGAAGTTCCAATTAAATTTAAGTCATCAACATAAACTATCACAATTGTAAATCCAATATTTGTTTTCTTTATGAAAACACATGGGCAAACATCATCATTTTTATAGCATTTCTTCAACATATATTCGCTAAGGTGATTATTCCACATGCGTCCGGATTGTTCAATCCATATAATGATCTTTGCAGTTTAATTGAGAATATGGTTCTTGGGCATGTATCATTTGTTTCAAGCACTTTAAGTCCTTTCGGGACTTTTATATATATATATATATATATATATATATATATATATATATATATATATATATATATATATATGTCACTATCAAGTAAACCATACAAATAGACAGTCACTACATCCATAAGACGTATATCGAGTTTTTGTGACAAAGTCAAACTAATTAAGAATCTAAAAGTTATAGTGTCCATTACGGGAGAATATGTTTCCTCATAATCAATTTCTGGTCTTTGTGAAAAATCTTGAGATACGAGTCGGGTTTTGTATCTTGTAATTTCATTGTTTTCATTTCTCTTTCGTACAAAAAGCTATTTGTATCCAACATGGATTACATTTTCAGATGTTCGAACTACAGGTCCAACCACTTTCTGTTTCTCTAAGGAATTCAATTCTGCTTGTATGATTTCTTTCCACTTTGGCCAATCACTTCTATTTTGACAGTTTTTAACAGGCAGTGGTTCAGGATCCTCATTTTGCATAATATCAAGAGTCACGTTAAAGGCAAAAATATTATATATAACAACATTATTTCGCTCCCATAATTTATGAGATAACATATAATTTATTGAAATCTCATTATTTTCGGACACGTGTGATTCTTCAGAAACCATATTTTCAATATTTGATTGATCAATTTTCTCTAATGTTATTTCTTCTGAAGTTTTTTGTTGATTTTTCTCTTGTACTTTTCTTTTTCGAGATACAAAGTCTTTTAAAACTACTGATTGACCACACTTCTGACGTATTTGAGATTCATTTGCTACAACAAATTGTCCTGCATGGACATCAATTTTTGTTGAAATATTTTCTACTGATATATACGAATTTGTCACTTTTCTTGTGTCAACAAATGCATCTGTTAATTAATTTGCAACTTTTTACAAATGAATGATTTTTTCAACTTTTTGTTCACATTGATTGCTACGAAAATCAAAATGAGATAGAGTTGTTTCATTCCAAAAAAATTTAACTTGTTTATTAGGATGCAGTTTTTCTCCTCCTCGAGTTGGAAAAGTCATTTCATCAAAATGACAATCTGCAAAACGTGCAGTAAATAAATCACACATTAAAGGTTCAAGATATCTAATAATAGATGGTGAATCAAAACCCACATAAATCCCAAGTCTCCGTTGGAGGCCCATTTTAGTCCGTTGTGGGGGTGAAATTGAGACTTGAACAGCACAACCAAAAATCTGCATGTGAGAAATATTAAGTTCATGACCAAATGCTAGTTGCAAATGTGAATATTGATAATATGCAATTGGTCTGATTCGAATCAATGACGCAACATGCAATATGGCATGACCCCAAACAGAAGTTGAGAGTTTTATATTCATAAGTAATGGTTTAGAAAAAAGTTGTAGACGTTTAATAAATTATTCCGCCAAACCATTTTGTGTATGGGCATGCGCAACTGAATGTTCAACAACAATCTCAATTGACATGCAATAATCATCGAGTACTTGTGATCTAAATTCACCAGCACTGTCAAGATGAATAGTCTTGATTGAGTAATTGGGGAATTGCACAAATAATTTTATGATTTGAGCAAGTAGTCTAGCAAAAATTACATTCCTAGTAAAAAGTAGGCAAACATGTGACAATCTAGTAGAAGAATCAATTAATACCATAAAATAACGAATGATCTACATGGTGGGTGTATTGGCCCACATATATCTTCATGAATTATTTCCAAGAAAGTTGGAGATTCAATATTGACTTTTGTAGCAGAAGGTCTAATGACTAACTTGTCTTGCGAACAAGTCATATATGGATAATCATTAGGTAAAAGAATCTCATGTTTCTTTAAATGATGTCTATGTGAGTTATTTATAATTCAACACATCATTATAGTTCTAGATGTCCAAGTCGATTATGCTAAAGTATAAATTTTTTGGATCAACGAACTTCTGATTTGTGATAATATTTTATTCAACTATTTTTATAAATGTATAATACATGCCAAATGTGAGTGCATAAAGTTTTTATTTTATCTGCTTCTGGCCAGAAACAATTGAAGTTATGCAAAAATGTTCAACATTATTTTCTTGCATCGTCTAAATGTGATATCCATTGCAACGGATATCTTTAAAACTAAACAAATTTTTTCTGGATTTACTTGAATAAAGTGTATCGTCAATATATAATTTTGTATTATTTGAAAAAATAATACAAGCTCTTTCGGAGCTTTCAACGATATTCGATGCACCTTATATCGTATTAACATTATTTTCTACTAATGTTAAATAAAAAAAAAATTCTTGAAGAATAGTACGTGTAGTTGCACTATTAATCAAACAAGTATCTTGACAATTCATCGTAAATCTATAAGAAAACAAATATGAACATAATTCAGTATTTGAAATTAACGATGTATAATAAAGTTTCAATTTTATTTTATTTTTACGAAAAATAAGGACATAATTTAAATTGAATCTCTAAAACGAAAGGAAATATATATCACCATTACACCACCTCCAGTCAAATGGTCAATATTCTCATTTGGATCAGCAAAGAAATCAGAGACATTCAAATGAGTAACATCAATTGGACCATTATAATTAGCAAAATTTGTCTCCACTTTTTTCTTTCATTTGATTGATTTTTGGTAGAGATCCATGAGGTATTTTGCCGTACGACAGGTACATGCCTAATGTCATTTCATTCCACATCTAAAACAATTTTCTTCATGCTCCTTTTTGGATGTGCTACTTTCGTTTGCTTTGTGCCTTCTGAAATTATTGTTTTGTTGCTGATAGTTTTGTTGATTATTTCGTCCATGATTTATTCCACGTGCACGTCGGTGTCCATGTCCGGTCCAAATTCATGTCTACATCCACGTCTTTGTCTTGATATTGTATTTGCTTCAAACAATGTAGTACCATTTGCTTCAGGTAATGGTACAGAACCAGTTGGACGTAACTCGTGATTTTTCATCAGCAGTTCATTATTTTGTTCAGCCACAAGCAAACAAGATATGAGTTCGGAGTACCTTTTGAAACCACGCTAACAATATTGTTGCTGCAGGAGTACATTCGAGGCGTGTGAAAGGTGAAAAAAGTTTTCTCCAACATATCATCATCGGTGATTTTTTCTCTAAACAATGTCAATTTTGAACATATTCTGGATAGTTCAAATTTGAACTCACTAACAATTTTGATTTCTTGCAAACGAAGATGCATCCACTCATAGCGGGCTTTGGGGAGGACTATAGTCCTCTGATGATTAAATCTTTCAGTTAATTTTTTCCAAAGAACTTGTGGATCTTTTTTAGTGAGATATTCAATTTTCAATCCATTGTGAAAATGATGACGAAGGAAGATGAGTGATTTTGCACGATCCTGCAGGGATTCTTTATTTCCTTATTTTATTGTTTCTCCCAAATATTTTGAGACAAGATGGATATCAGTATATAGTACTCATGACAAATAGTTTTTATCAGATATGTCAAGTGCAGCAAACTCAAGTTTTGTAATGTTTGTCATTTGATTAACTACACAATAAAATATATATGTAGTTTCGAAAAATATGATTAAACATTAATAGTCAATATCAATATGACATAAGTTGCGTATTTTTCTTCAGAGATAAACACTAATTTAAAATAATATGTTTTTCGAAACATGTGCTACTTCGGGAGCACGTTGTATTTTAATATTGCTTATTCAATAGCAATATGTCAATATTCTTCTGAAATATTGAAAAATATAATTTATACTTTTCAAGAGCAAATAATATTCTTCAAAAATATTAATTATAATGTTGTGCTTATTTAAGGAGCAACAATATGATAATTTATCGTTTTGGATTTATGAAAGTACATTTAAAATATCTAATCAAGTTAAAAATATTAAATACCATACAAATAAGAATTGATCAAAGAAAAGAATAAACATGAATTGAATAAATTATAAATTAGAAACTGATTGCATACATACGAATTGTAGCACGAAAATTATGATTATGGTGGCAGACAATTGGTAGAATTGATACAAATTCAATAATAACAAGATTGGCAAAATTGACACATGAATTGACCAAAGAAAAATCATACGTGAATTGGCAAGCAGATTTTAAAAAAAATTATGGCGACAAGTAGAAAATAACAATTAAATTCAGTTTAAAAATCGGCAGAAAATAACAATTCAATTCAATTCAGTTTAGAAAATAGCAATTCAATTCACAAGCAGAAAATAACAATTCAAAAAAATCGGCAGAAAGCTTGAAGGCAAAAGAAGAAATTGATTGCTATAATGTATCTAAAAAAAATTCACATATTACCAAATTAATTTTGGTACATATGATGACGATTATGTAAAAAAAAAATTATTACATTCACTAAACTTTTGAAAAATTAAGATTTCATGCTGATAACGTGTTGTAAAAGAAATAAAAAGAGAAGAGACAACAAAAGTCAATAGACTTCTGTGTGTATTATAATGAGAACTAAAACCCTATATTTATATAACAACAACATAGATACATATGGTAATAATATCTATGGCTACAGGTGCACAATTGTTATTCACCAATAACTTACCATTTAAAACAATATAATAATTATTTATCATGAAATATCTACAATGACAATATTATCGTCGTAATTCTAATATTGATTATATTTACCAATTTCTAGTACGAACAATAACACGAATCATAAATTATTTATTCGATTACTAATATAAATTGGATCGAAAATTTAAGGACTCTTCAATATATTATTGCTATAAAAACAATTTGAGATGAACACTACTATAATAATATAAAGGGAAAATTGCAACAACGGCCCCTAACCTTTCACTTTTTTGTAAATTTTACACTAATCTTCATTTTGTACCACCCACAGTCTCAAACCTTTCAAAAAATATACACATGTGGTCCTTTTCATTCCATTTGACCGTTATTTGACAAAGAATAATGATTTTAACCAAATTCAGTAATGACAAAATGGTAACTTCAGATTTATTACATTAAATAAATAAATATATAAACCCCACCACCAGAAATAGCCACGACTGGCCATAAACATCTTCTTCTCCGACCACTAGTGAGTGCACGTGCAGTAGTATAGTAGATTGATTTTTGGATACATCCCTAATTAAATCTTATTTAGCAAAACTTCATTAATAGAAAACTTAGAAGTAGAAGACTTGAAAGTTAAAACGATAAATAAAATTTGATTGCTAAAAGTTCAAATCTATAAAACTTGGTAGGTAGCATAACCCCATCTGAATATCATGAAACTTCAAACCAATAAAACTCAATTGCTTGCTCAATTTCAAAACAAATCAATGCGCATCTTATATATGACTATATTAACTGCACGATAGTCACCATTCCAAGTTGAAACGCAACTCATCGTAACCAAAATTTATCTCATGGTTCGGGGCACCGCCCTTGGCGGTGATCGAACTGAGCGGTCAAGTCGCGGAGTAGAGGGGCAGCGTCCCTCGTGAAAAAAAAATATGAAATTCAATATTTGGCAAAATTACTAAGAAATAATTTAGTAATAATTTCGAAAATCATCGGTAGAAAGTGTTTTGCTCCTTTTATGCTGTAGTGATGAAATATAGAGCATACAAAGTTATCAATTATAACATAATCTAATTAAAAAAAAAAAAAAACAGAGAGAGAAATCCTCTCAAATTTATTCATTTTATTTCATTTTTCTCCACGGGACAATTTTAGGCTAATAAAACTATTATGTATCTCAATGTTAAAAAAAAAAATTGTGCGCGCACGGAAACACCGTGCGTATCACCGTGTGGCACGGAGACACCATGTGTGTCTCCGTCCTACACGGAGACACAGTATGTGTCTCCGCGAGGCACAGAGACAGAGATCGTCGATTTTTTTTACCCAAACCCACGGTTTCCATCCTAAGAATTCTTTGAAAATTCATCATTAATTTCATTATGTATTCATAGTAATTCACAATATTAAATCTGTAATTCACAGTAAAAATATACTAAAAGCTAAGTCTGAAATTTCGAATATTATCTCCAGGCTGAAATCTATGATGTTCTTCTTTTGACACTACTATTTTTCACGGTAATCTTCTTCTTCTGGCGCTTCTATTTTTCACGCCGATGTTCTTCTTCTGGCGCTGCTATTTTCCACGGAGGTTGTTGAGAAGCGAAACAATATTAGATGCTTAAGCTGAGACGACGTCGTTTTGAATGACGATACGAGCATTCGACACGTGGCAAAAAAAAAAAAAAAACTGCATCTTTTATATTGTATTAGGGGTGTCCGTGGGTCGGTTCGGTTCGGTTATGCTCAGTTCCAGAATTTTCGAGTATTTAATAAATAGACCCGTCGGGTCCAAATATAATTATGGAACCGTTCGGGTTCGGTTCCGTACCATAATTATTGAATTTTTTGACTTTGAAGGTTTGTATTGGGCTTTTGGGCTGAGTTTTTTTTTTGTTTGGACCATAAAATATTTTCGGCCCAATTGAGTTGATTTTTCTTTTTTTTGCCTCTTAAAATTATGAAATGATTTTATTTATTTTTTAATTTATTTAAAAAAAATAAAATAATTTAATTAATTCAATAAAAAAATTATTTAGTTTCAGGTCTCATTCGGTTCTTCGGTTCTTGGTCTAGACCCGAGATCCGACCCAAACTTTTCGGTTCTCGATTCAAATACACGTTCAGGTCTTTAACTTATGAAGAACCGCTCGGTTCGGTTCGGGTTCACTTCGATCCGGTTCGATTCGGATATTTTGGACAGCCCTATATTGTATAGAAAAACAACAACCACCACCTCAACTCTACAGCCACCTTCCAGCCAATTGCACATCGAAAAATCAAACCAAAAAACTCCCTATTTTCTACTTCATACAGCTTGGAATAGAAACTTAATTCCAATTCTCAAAAACCCAATTCCAATTCCAAATTATGCGTGAGAAATTGTGGGTTTTGTACGTTATACAGCTTTGAACTCCCTTCATAGCCCAAACCTTATAAAACCAACAATTTTTCAATTGACACAATAGCTTGGAACTCCATTTCTCAATTTCTCAACCCACGAATCTTAGGACAACAAATCGTCTCTGTAGATCTGTTGGAACTTTGGCTACAATATTGAGAGGAGATCTCATGGTTTGCCCATTAACATAGGGGTACAAAAACAGCATCCATTAGAAATAGAGAGATTATAGACTGAAAGTCACATAGTTCTCCCATCGATTGCAAGTCGCCTAGAGCTATTCCAGTTTGAGCATGACCAAAATATTAGTACTCGTGGTAGATTTCTTAAATGTTGCAATTCTTAAATCTTGCAGTGGGATGAGAGCTGAAGTAGGCGGATGTTGTTATGGTAATGGTGACAATAGTGGTGGAGGCGGCGGTGGAAGACAGTGTGGAGATCAGAAATGAATTTGGTTTATGGGGAAATGGATGGGGGTGGGGAGTTTTTGTTCTTTTATTTTTTTATTTTTTTTGGTATTTTGTTTTTTATTTTTTTGGTTTTTTGATTAATTTATTTGATATAATAATTCTGAAGTTATCATTTTACCCTTACTAAATTTGCTCAAAATTATTTTTCTTAGTCAATTAATAGTCAAATGAATGGAAAGGATCCTAAGTGCATATTTTTGAAAGGAATGTGACTGTGATAGCACAAAATGAAGGTTATGATAAATTTTACAAAAAAGTGAAATGTTAATGACCGCTGCTGTAATTTTCCCTAATATGAATTTGACCCCCCTAAATTAAACTACATTTTTTTTTACTCTAATCCAATAAATAATAATATGAAAATCAAATCATGACTGTCACTTAACTTTTCTTTGGTATGCATCATTCTACTTAAATCGGAGAAAATTCATCCTCAAATCTTGTATGGTCTACGTACTTGTGATACCCCTTTCAGAACGCTCACAAGAAAAATATTAAGAAGTTCATCGAATAAAGGTAAAAGATGTCATTAGCACTACATAATATGTTGAAAATTTTCTTATAGCTATGTGATGCTACACTCTTTTATGTTGGGAAAATCAAGGGGTTGGAGAAGAAATCAATGAACAAATGATCAAGAACATCAACGAAATCGCTTCCACTTGAATGAGGTTGGAGAAAATTCGGAAACAAATAATCATCAACATCTTCAATTGATTATCCACAAAAAGATTTGAGACGAAAGCTACAAACCAAAACCAGGAAATAAGTAATCAACAACTTCGTAGAATAATCAAAAGACTCAAACACGAAAATCGTTGTTCTCAAACGATATTTGTCTCCTCTCGGATGAGTTTGGTGCTTAAAGGGTTTCCCGACAAATGGTTCTGTAGGATTTATCAAGCCTTATAATAGAAAAATAATTAAACACTTGCATTTTTCTACAAAAAACTTTAAGAACACAAAGCGGTATTTAAATATGGATAAAAGAATATTGATTCTTTGTTTTTTTGGAATGATTTTATCTTAATAATGAATTCAATAATGTTTTCAATATTTATTTTTATTTATCCCATGTTATCTATTTATAGATAACCATGAATACCCACGAAATGGCACCAAGAAACCATGAAAAGTTTGTAATTTTTCACAAATAACCACCAAAAATTCAAACAAAAATGATAGTCCAACGGTAATATATTTCTTCTATGCGACCGCATAAAACAATTTCTTGTGGTCGCATAGAAGAAACACATGCCAGGGCTGGAATTCCTGCATGGGTGTATGCGACTGCATACCCTTTGATCTATGCGGTCGCATATATCAAAGTTCTGGCTACCAATTTCATTTTTCATTCCAATTTCGATTTTATTGGTTTTGAACAACAATTCCAACAATCTCTCACTTGTTCAAAATTCAATAAAATCTCGTATTCAAATTGTACAATACTTATATCTAAAGATTAGATATTTTTCGATTTGAATCTGACCATATTGTAATTCAAACAGAGTAAATTCGAAATTAAAGGTAGCATGAAAGTTTTGAACCAATTATTCCATACGACAATATCGGTAAGAACACACACACAAGTATTACGTGTTCTCAAGTTCCTCAACTCGCTAGTGCTAATATGGTCTCGCGCTCATCATTTTCAACAAATTTTTAAGAAAGAAATTCTAACCCTCTATTGAGGCGGCACCACCTCAAAGTTCATCTAGGTGAAGTTCTTCCAGTATGTTTGTTACTTTTTAAAGATACTTGTATTTCGTACTGAACTTCATTAAAAGTTTATAACTCAACCCTTGCAACCAACATTATATAATTAGGATAAAGTTATTGCGGATTTTATAATACTGAAACTTTTCACATATCGAATGATTTGTTATTACCATATGAACCCATAAATTACTTTTTTAAATAATGACAGGTAGTGTTGTCATCACTGGTGGATCTTTTGGTTTAAAAGTTTTAACCATATCCTACTCGAAGTAGATATTACTAAGCATCCGCTCTGTTCTCTATTGATTTAACATAATTTACGAAATTATTCCACTATTGATTAATTTTTCTTATGTAATTCTGTTTTAGACTCATATATCTAGACTTTCCATTACAAATGACTTAGTATCTCATCAAATATAACTAGCAAATGATCGATTCATTTGATAGATACAAATTGTCACACACTAAGAAATCTTTTTACGAAACCACATGCTTCTCACTAGCTTTATGTAAAGCTTTATCAATTTGTACTTTGGTTGGAAGATTTCTATTAAACACTACACAAATCATTCATATTTACTAGTGAATTTTAGAATCATGGGTGTTCAATATTTTATTGAACATTATAATGCATTTCAACTTTATGAATATTATTTAAATATTCTAGTTGTTTTTGCATACCCAAACAAATGTCATAATTGGCTTTCAACCCATCACATCCAATTTAAATTTAGTGTATATCATCCTTATAATTATATAATGGTACTCTACCTTTTCCACTTCAAAGATATTTTTCTATGACTATAAGGTAATGTAACTTTTAAATTAAGTTACCCCCACAATTCCTTAATTAGGAATACATATGCAATCTAGTAAAGTTTGCATCTCCAAGTTTTGAACTTTAATATATAAATTCACAAATATTAATGTTGAGTCTCACATTTCTTAGAGTTTATCAATTCTTTTATAGTTCAATTTATTATCAAATAGATAATGTCCTCATCGAGTGTGCTTAGTGAAAGTCTAAGTACTTTCAAAATAGTGTTTGTCAATCCACAATATATTTCAATTGCACACAATATACTGCAATCCAACTACATTTAATTTGATTACACACAATTTGATCAAGATCATCACATAGACCAACAATACTTTTTTAAGCGTAAACCAACTTAATTGGTTTCACATATTTAGATGCAGTATAGTACAATAAAAATGATTAAGTATCTTTATTCACAAGAATTGCACTTTCTCCAAATATATGCAATTATCAGATTTAGGATATTTTACAAGATAGTATTATTTCATATCAAATTATGGGTACCTATTCACCATATCAAATTATGGGTACCTATTCACCATATCAAATTATCACAATCAAAGTGAAGGAATAGCAATTTATATTCCAAACATATATACATACATTGTATAAGTTTATTACATCTTAGTCAACACACATTGACTAGGAATATCAAAGTTTCATGGATGTTGATTGCACTTTCACATTACCAACAGATATACATGTCGTTTGACAAAGGAAAATATATCACAAACATGTGGTTGATGCACAAAATTCATATTGAAACTCATATGACTTCCTTTTCAAAGTCACATACATTCAACTATAGAAAACACATTTGAAGCACCGGTTCATGAAAATGAATTATGAACAAATGAAAATAAATTCATAATTCTAAACATGCAATTATCTCTCATAAAAAAAATTGTTGAATAAAATTCACGAATGTACCACAATACACATTCCATGTTATAAAGTCACTATCTATTATGTGCATTTAATCACTACAATACACAAATTCATTACCTATGAACATAAATATTATTTTAACGCATCATTCAACAAATTGATGAAACGTGAATTTTTCAAATTCAAATGTTGCAATGGAACATTTTTACCATATTCATGATACATCGAAAGTATGATTTAAATTTATTCATGCAATATGAGTATCCTTATTGCAAATGTAATTTAATATGCACACAAGATCCTCATCAACATATTTTCGTCATTTGATTTCATGTATGCTCTATAATACATAGATTCCAATACATGATACTCTATGTACATATCTCAACTTCAACAGAAAATGTTTATGCACAATAAACAAAAATCCATCTTAAGAATGTTGAAGATATCATAATGATAATATGCATATTATATTCATATCAATACGTACCATTTATACTTCATGAAATCGAAATTAGAATTCGACTTATTGAAATAGTTGAGAAGACAAGGTAATAATTTACCGGATTTCATCACTTTATTGAAACCTTGGAGATTCCATCCTCCATCACAGAAGTATTTTTTGAGATTGTTGGAAACATCATCGTTATTCCACACAAGGGGTTGGAGAAGAAACCAATGAACAAATGGTCAAGAACATTAACAAAATCGCTCCAACTTGAATGAGGTTGGAGAAAGTTAGAAAACAAATAATCATCAACATCTTCAATTGATTCTCCACAAAAAGATTTGAGACGAAAGCTACGAACCAAAACCAGAAACCAAATTATCAACAACTTTATAGAATAATCAAAAGGCCCAAATACGAAGATCGATGTTTTCAAATGATATTTGCCCCCTCTCTGATGAATTTGGTGCTTAAAGGGTTTCCCAAAAAATGGTTTGTAGGATTTATCAAGTCTTATAGTAGAAAAATACTTAAGCACCAAAACTTTAAGAACACAAAGAGATATTTGAATATGGATGAAAGAATATCGATTCTTTGTATTTTTTTTTTTGGGAATGATTTTATCTCGATAATGGATTTAAACAATTCTTTGCCATCGCATAGAAGGAACACATGCCAGGGCTGGAATCCCTGCATGGGTGTATGCGATCGCATACCCTTTGATCTATGCGGTCGCATATATCAAAGTTTTGGCTACCAATTTCATTTTTCATTCCAATTCCGATTTTATTGGTTTTGAACAACAATTCCAACATTTTATCCCCAATCATGTTAAACAAACAGACTCAATGACGTGATTTAAAAATAGAGGGATACATGGCACATCATTGGACAAATTTTTTTTTTTAAAAAAAAAGTAACCACATCACCCCTATTATTTCTAAACCCTGTTTGAGTAGCATTATTCATTTTCTCCCATGCAACATCTACTCTCAACCCTGATGTTTGTAAAGCTGCAAGTGAATACATCAAGCCACTTGTGTAGTTAATTTGCCTTGAAAACTAATTATGTTGCAATTAAAAAACGAATCCAAGTTTCTCAAAACTGAATAATCACCAATCTCACTGTGTCTTTAGAATTTGATGATGAACATTAACTAGTAATCGAAAATCAAAATTTTAGTCGGAGTATTTCACAATTTTTTGTTGCATCCTTTTTGTAGCCTTTAATTTGCAAATTTTGTTCAAATATTTTCTTAATTTTTCTTTTGTTGGACTCGATATGCAAAAAGTAAGAAAAACTATTTTAAAAGAATACTTCTATTAGTAATGGAATAAAATGATGATGTAAACAAATTTGATATTGCACATCTTGGGACTAAATATTTCCGTTATCGATTATAATGGATTCAATATGCAAAAATACATAATGCCTCGTAAACTCAAAAAGTTCTCTCCAAACAAAAACTCAGAAAACTTGAGAATAACTAATCACATAGTATACTTTATGCCAAATTGGTTCATACATAAAAAAAAAAAAAAATTAAAATAAATGAATGAATGAATCTCAATGACAGTGCTTCATTATCTACTTGATACAAAGAATTTCCCACAAGCCAATCAAAAAATGATTATGTGCAAGAATCGCAACAATAATTTCTATGTACTTTTCTTATCGTTTAACATTTAGTGCTTAGGTCTGATCTCAATGCCTTCGACAAGAAGGCCCCCTTTGAGGTGCTCTCCCTTGACCTCTTTTAAGCTCATTTTCACCTCTCTATCATTGCCATCACAATAGAATTCACCCAGTTCAACTTCTAACCATCCATCGTCGCGCATATGAAGAATGCGTTCTTCAGCTTCACAATCACTTGATCCATCAATTTTGCGTTCCATAAAATCATGCTCCATATCTTGTTTTTTACACTCATTGCCTCTTAAATAAGTTACTCTCATCGATTTGTAATCACCGACTTCTATTGAAACCTCAGAGGGAAGCAAGTCTAATCCAAATGCACGATTCGCAAGTTTAACAACGAGGTAAGCTCCATATGTGGTATTTTTCGATAACATTCGCATGTTGATTTTACCATATATCTCAAGCCACCATATCATTATAAGCTCCACTCCTTTAGAAAATCTGGTGAAAACAAATACTTAAAATCAGGGTCAAAATAATTCCTCCATCAAACTTTATTTTCATGAAATTTGAAGACTACTGAATAAAACTCTTTAGTAAGAAAAAAAAAATAGAAATACTATGTAAATTTATTAATACTTGAGATTTCATTTTACAATGGCTACCTTATTAAGAAGAGTAACGTAAATCCTTATATGTTGACCTATAACTAATGTTCGATTTATTCCTTAATATGTCCCCATAGGATGATGATTAGTTTGGCCGACTAATTTTGGAATTCTTATGTTTGTTAGAATTTTAATCGGATCAAATTGTTCGAGCTTGATGAGATGTAATACCATATCAAAATTTGAGCTCGGTTTTAGAAGGTCAAACTTATTAAGAGGAGTAGAAAAACAATTATATGTTCTTCTATATTTTCGGATATGTGATTTATTTATGTAACACAGCTTAAAAGAATGAAATAGAGACCTTGAGTGAGGAAGAGGTTTCCAGCTCCAGCAAAGAGGATCACTTGCCCAAGTAATTGACAATTCTCTTGCACTCAACATGTAGCATTTCTTATTTGTATATTTATCAATTGCAAATGTCTGCATTGAAACAAATTAATCTAAATATTATAATTTATTTGCAAACACATACCAACTTAATGATGGTGACAGTTGAAAATAAACATATATATATGGGCTCTAAATCCATAAAATGATAGCATAATTTGTATGTCATGCATGATTTTCAACTATATTTAAGAGGGTGTTTGGTGTAGATTAAAATCAAAGTTTAAGTGGATTGTGATATGAGTTTTTGAAATGTGTAGTTGAAAAGATGTGGGACCCATGAAAGATATGACTGATATTGATTATTTGACTTAGATTAAAATTAAAATTTAATTCGGTCCAAACAAGCCCTAAGTATACGGTTTTTTACCTTGTTACCACCATCAATGAGAAGAGGAGCAGAAAGCTTGAAAAACAGATCCTTTTTGGAAGAAAACTCCATCGGAGAAACCAAATTTGAAACAATATCACGATAATCGTAAGGTAAGAATTTGTCCCACACAAGGTCCGATTCGGTTACATTGTGAAACATAGTAGATATAGTCGAAGATTTACATGCGTTAATAGGAGTCGTAAATGCAATAACTTGAGCAAGACAATCTTCGGGCAAGTCGTGGATTGATGTTTCTGCCATGGATTAATTTTCGTGCCACAAGAGATGGAAGAAATTTGGAATGCTTGTTTGTTGTTTGATGCATATTGCATGGTCTAAAGGCTTTATATAGTTGACAATGTGATAGGGTTTGTAGTAACGTTAGGACATGAATTCAATATAAGACAGCGTCCCTATCCGTGTTCTGTATACTATTGGACTTCAACTGGTGGAATCGCTTTTCGATCTATGCAATTTATAACAGTCAAGGTCAATTACTTGACAATGCGATGGACATAAAACCCCTGTTTGGGATCTATCATAATGAGTTTTTGAGGATAATGTACTTTGGAATAGTGATTTTTTCGAAAAATGTGTGACTAAAAATGAAGGAATTTTTTTGAATTTACGTATAATATTATTTTATTTGAAAATGCGTGGTTAAAATGAGGAGAGAGAAAAATATATATTAAATTATAATGGATACCAAAAAAGAGTATAATTCGAAAATACACTTTTTATATTTATATCTAACTTAAATTGCTGAATATATATATATATATATATATATATATATATATATATATACTTATTAATTATTAAAGAGGTTTAGAGACCGTTTGACATTATTTTTACTTTCTTGTAGAAGAGTTTTTGAAGGGGGTACCTTTCGAAACTAATTTATAAAAGAATTTTCTATTTCGAAAGTGTTTTTAAAAGGAGCTACATTAAATAAGTTTCTTCTCAAAACTTTCTTAATTAGAAAAAGTACTTTAATAAAATTACCCATGTTCTAATTAGAAGGAAAACTTTTATAAAATTAGTCAAACAGGTCTAAAAGTCCTTGTGACTTTTCAAAAATCATGTCAAATTGAGCCTTAGTCGACTAGATCTCCTACGTAATTGTAGGGATGGCAATGACTCGATTCGGCCCTTATGAGTTCGGCTCAGCTCGTGTGGACATGAGCCGAGCTTGAGTAGACACATGAGCTGGCTCGCTTTATATATATATATATATAATAAATAAGTCAAAAAATTTGTAAGTAATACTTGTACGTATAGTATCTTGACTCCAATTTGGTCAGTCAAAAATTGCCCATATCCCTTGAATGTAAGCGCGTGGTTGCTATTTGTTTTATCTATTTATTGAAGATTGAATTAGAGTAAATTATAGATATCCTCACACTAAATTCAATTTCTCTCAAGTCAATTCTTATCCAAAATCCAACAAGTGATATGGCCTTTCAAATGCTGTGTTCTAATTTATTGACAAGACTAGGTATATTGAGATATGAGACGGTCAAATTTAGATGGAGATCTCATAAACTCCATTCTTGAGTAAAATGCAATACTCAAATGAGTAATTAACTATTCATTCCGTCCTGATTGTATAGGCTTATTTCGTTTTTCGCACGGATTACGAAAACTTCTTTAATGTCATTGAAAAATTATTTTTTGCCAAAATCTTTATAATTTACCTCTATTTAATTTTCAGTATGTAAAACTAAATTATTCTTGGAATTAATAAAGAATTTGAAGAAGGAAAAAAAAAATTAGAGTTGTTCCATATTTTCAAGAAGTGAGAAATGTCTGTATTTGGATGATTTCAAGAAGTTAACATATTAAGTAGATAAAATTTAATAAGAGTATATTGGTAAAAGAACACGACAAAATATTCTACATTAAGAAATGAGTAATGTTATTCATCCCCATTGTATTTACAAATACAGTTTATGTGACGTTAATGTGGCATTAAATGATAGGTGAAATTAAATAAGTCATTTAATTTCACTTTTCATTTAACCTATCATTTAGAGTCACCTAAACTGTATTTGTAAACACACTGGGGATGAATAACATTACTCTATAGGCCTATATATTTGAAACAATAGAAAAATGAGACTCAACCTATATAATTAGGACGAGGAGGGTATTAATGCTCATTTCTTTTCAAAAGTTACAAAAAAAAAAAAAAAAATCTTTTATGCAGCCAAAATCATATATACGTCCCCACCCCACCCCACCCCGCTTTTTTCTTTTTATTATTTTCCCCATTTATTAAGATATTATTTTTAGATTAGATAATTATAAGAAGATGGATGTATAGATTATTGGTGGAACTTTGAATGGAGCCAACGAAATAAGGTACTTTCTTCTAGCATAAAACGTAAAAAAGTGCGAAAAAAGTCTTGCGTCAACTAGACATGTGGTGGATAAATGTATATGACAGTTTGAATTACTCCATCTTATAAGTTAACCTTTTGCGATGGAACTTCAAATCGCAAAAAGGATAAATGTTTTAAGATAAAGTCAATGCGCTTGTCTAATAACAAAAAGTTGTAAGAAAATGGTGAAATCTTATATCAATTTAATTTACTTTAAATAAATTTATCACCTACAATGGCTTCAAACTTTTAACTACCATTAATGTCTCTAACTTGTGGATTAAAATGGGAATATTGTTGCATAAATTGTTCCTTAATTATCTCAAAATTTCAACAGTATTGATGAAAACTTAGAATGGACGACATTTTCTTATTTCTTTAAATAATTATTTTTTGGACCATGCTAGAGCAACCAATGGGGGGCCGCCACTTGGCCCTTAGGTAAAAGATTATGTAGAAGTTTTGGTACATATAGATTAATCCTTATTTTTTCGTGTTTTGCTGTAGATGGAGTCAAAATCGGCTGCAAGAAAAGTTCTAACGATCGAGGGGAGTAAATTTGGATAAACTTTTACTTATTTTGATATTACCGGAGCTTATTCTAAAAAATAAGTATGATATTTTAAAGTTCATGAAATGGTTCAAATACTTTTATTAATTTAAGTAAATCACAACTTATATCCTGATCTTCTACTGAAAACATTAAACTATTAAATAATATTGTTGGAAGGAAATGGGTCGCCCATGTGGGCTTACCCTATCCGACCCAACCCGAATTATTTGAGAGTGTTATTGGAGAGAGAAATTGAGGAGGTTGAAAAAATTGAATTTGAAATTCAACTCCCCAAAATTCCCATATACACCCTCCACCACAAAAAGATGTACAAAAATTCGTATAAAATTCAAGAGGGAAAAATGTTATATATTTATACAATAAATATAATATGTGAAAGAAATAATTAATTAAGATAAAGTGCACAACTGGTAAAAAATGTGAAATTTGTGTGGGAGGTCAGGGGTTCGAGCCACGCCTCACGCACTATATTAAAACATAATTATTTTAACTGTCCAGTATTTACAACCCATTATCATTGACCATTAAAACTGTAATTAAATACTGGATCATGGGGTATGCAGTTACCTCTATTTTCTGGCTATATAAACTCACTTCTGGACTTTAGAAAACTACTACAACAAAAACGAAATTGTCTCTTCATATATACAGTAAAATATTATACTCAAATTGTCTTTTCATATTTTCTGGAGTACACTTGAGAGTTCTGAAAACCTTTTGTGATTGCTGCACAATTGGTTTATTTGATCGTTGTATCCTGGAGGTGATTGTCCACGGAGGTCGCAGCAGTTATCGACGGGCAATTTCGCTTTAGGATATCGTGCTGTCACGAGACTCGATCTATTGATAAGTTTTTTCTGCACTTTACTATTATTTTTTTCCAACAAAAAATACATGTGTGTGGTGACTTGATTTTGGAAGAATATATCTCTAAATTGGTTCTTGGATTGTAGCTATCAAATTCCTTCCTTTGTGATCGAATTTTCGATCAAGAAGTGAGTACAAAGCAGTGGAGAAGACAAGCAAACAAAATGCAAGTAATTCAACCTCGTTTTGGTGATTTTAAGCCTATGTTTGACACCCATTTTGGGAGAAAAATTGTTTTTAAATAGTGATTGATGAAAGAATGTGTTGTTAAAAAGTAAGGAGAATTTTTGGGTTTATGTGTAATATTATTTTATTAATAGAATTTGTAGTTGAAATGAAGAAAGAGAATGAGAATGAGAGTGGAAAAAAAATGGATGTCAAACATAGGCTAAGTAAGTTTTGCAATTTGAATTTTCGTTAGAAGCATGCAAGCATGTTTTACAAATATAGTTTCAATCCTTTAAAATTTTGAGATAATCTTGTACGTCAAATTAGTTAAGAATACTAAAATGGACTTTGCTTGGTATACATAATACATGTACATAGAGGTATCTATAACCCTCGCATGGGGTGTGACTCACATTTTTGTGGGTCTCACCCCATGTGAGGGTTATGTATATATATTATATACATTTAGCATTTTTCTATTAAAATTAAAATATTATATTCATCATTTAAGAATTTGGAATTATTTGTTAATAGATAATAATAGATTGAAAATGATAGAAATAAAGATGTGTACACCAGGTGAGCTGCCTCGAGCTCGCTTTTTGGGACGAGCCGAGCACGAGCCAACTCGTTTAATATTTTTTCTGACTCGCAAGTTGCTCGTCCCCACCAGCTCGCTCATGGTGGGCAAGCCGTAGCGGGTATAAATTTATAATGAGTAGGACTTATGAATTGGTCAAGCTAATTATTTTATTTTCAATTCAAAAATATTAGAAAAAAAAATTAATTGTCCAGAAATTGATGAGATCATTAGTGAAAGAAGGATCGAACGGCGAAACATTTTCCACAAGGCTAATTATATTGTCACTACGATACTTTTAAATTTTCAACGTTTTAGTACATCGTAATTCGTATGTATCTTAGTTTCGATCATTTAAAACTCCATCTAATATTTTGGATAACCTTCATTTATGACTTAAAAAAAAAAAGAATTTACATGGATCTTTTAATATGAAAACGAACGAATAAATGAATAAATCTCTATTCTAATATTATTTTTATGAACTACACTATACAAAGAATTTCCCACCAGAAAATTCATTTTACATTTCAATTGGAATAGCACTTAGTCCTTTGGTCTAAGCTCAATGCCTTCAACAAGAAGTCCCCCTTTGAGGTGCTCACCTTCTACCTCTTTGAAGCTCATTTTCACCTCTTTCTCTTTACCATCACAATAGAACTCACCCAATTCGACTTCTAACCACCCATCTTCCCGTATATGAAATACGCGTTCTTCTGCTTCACAAACTCTTGATCTCGACCTGTCAATCTTGTGCTGCATATAATCGCACTCCAATTCTTGCTTTTTACTCGCATGGTCTCTTAAATAAGTAGTTCCTATAGATTTGTAATCACCAATTTCTATTGAAACCTCTGATGGTAGGGTATCTAATCCAAATGCACGATCGGCAAGTTTAACAATAAGGTAGGCTCCATATGTTGTATTTTTCGATAACATTTGAGCGTTGATTTTACCGTGTATCTCAAGCCAGGATACCATTACAAGCTCTACTCCCTCGTAAAATCTAGCATAACCAAAACAAAGATTTAGATGTTACAAAAACAGCATGATACTTCAATTTCAGAAATTTGAAGTCAACTTTAAGAGCTCTTCTCCTCATTATATTCAACCCAAAAAGTCAATTGTTTTAAGGTAGTAAAAAAAAATTTAAAATCTTAATGTCAACTTAAATAATTAAATAGAAACCTTGAGTGAAGAAGGGGTTTCCAGCTCCAGCAAAGAGGATTGCTTGCCCAAGAAATTGACAGTTCTCTTGCACTCAACATGTAGCATTTCTTATTGGTATATTTATCGATCGCAAATGTCTGCATAGGAACAAATTAATATAAATATTTTTATTTATTTTTAGGATATTATATATGAGCAAGCTGTTATTTTTAATTTTACCTTGTTACCCCCATCAATGAGAAGAGGAGTAGAAAGCTTGAAAAACAGATCCTTTTTGGAAGAAAATTGTATAGGAGAAACCAACTTTGACATAATATCACCATAATCATAAGGTAAGAATTTGTCCCACACAAGGTCCGATTCAACGGAATTGCGAAACATAGTCGATACAATTGAAGATTCGCATGCATTATGAGGGGTCGTGAATGCGAAAACGTGAGCAAGACAGTCTTCCGGCAAGTCGTGGATCGACGTAGCTGCCATGGTTTAATTTATCAAGAAGAGCTCAGACCAGAGAAAATTTGAATGCTTGTTTTTTTTTAGGTTTTGGAAATTATGAATGCATATTGCATGGTCTAAAGGGATTTATATAGTTGGCAATACGATGATTTTTATCGTAATAATACATGAATTCAAGATAAGACAACATCCGAATCCGTGTCATCCTATTGGACTTCAACGGGTTGAATGGGGTTTCATGTGCATTAGTCAAGGTTATATACATATGTATGACATATTCTTAATTAACGTAAAATGTTAAATATATTCAATTTTCAGATGTTTACTCAATCAACTCGATTGATACTTGGCTGCCTTGAATTGACACTATTGATCAAAATGTTGAGAAATTAGGTTGTAACCTCTTTTTTATTTTTTTATTTTTTTTTGTCTTTTTACTCGGGAAAAAAAACTTAATTACTCTTATGCGTCGACTATGCATCATGTCTCTTTAGATATTGTTTTAGTATGGCCCCTATTATCGCACATGAGTGCATTATCCTTTATGTTTCGTCTTTTCTTCCACTTTTAAGTCCTAGATAAACATAAAAAGATTATAAATCAAACTTTTAGAGAAATTATAAAAAAATTTATTAACCAATTAACGTCTCTTTTAAAGAAATTTCAAAATTAAAAGAGAATTTTCAAATTATAAAATTTTGACTAACCAATTAACGTCTCTTTTAAAGAAATTTCAAAATTAAAACTCTCTTTCCATCTTCTCTGATTGCTTTGGCTTTTGTTTGAAAATTTGTCCTATCAAGGACTTCTTTTAAGGGAAAATTGCAACAATGATTTATAACTTTTTCAATTTTTGCATATTTTATCCTAATTTTCACTTTTTGCTATCCACAGTCCCAAACCTTTCATAAATTCGCACCTGAAGTCCAAATGGATTTAATCGTTAGTTGACCAAGAAATTTGACTTTGACCAAATTTAGACCATTTTAAAGAGTAAAATGATAATTTTACATTTTATACATAAAATAAGTTAAAAAGTTAATCTAAAAAATCAAAAAATGAAAAATATATAAACTCACCACCCACGCCACCCCTCCCCCATCCCCATCCCCAATCAAAACCAGAAAATCACCCTGCCACCACCTCAACAACTCCCATCAACCACTAGCCCACACTACTACTTCCGCGTCTAGTGGTGGCAATGGGCCAAGCCAGCATGCCCGGACGAGCTCGCCAAAGACGAGCGGCTCGCCAAAAAAAAAATAATAATTTAAAGGTAATAAGCCTGTAAAGAGGGGAAGAAAAAAAAATCCGGTGAGCCAACGAGCCGGCTCGTGGGCTCGGCCCATTTGCCACCACTAGCCGCGTCCACTCCATTCATTCACAAATTTTGAAAGCACACTTGGCAGACTATTATATTCTCCCTAAAAATAGAAACTAACTCATTATTCATCTTCGCAACCGCTACAACCATCACAGAAAAATTCCTCCTAGTCAAATTCCCATTCCCGGGCTTCTTTGACCTCGACCCACCGACACCGACCATGGCACCTTCGGTAGAGGACTAATCGAATCTGGCAAACTTTTTTGGTGCTAGGTCATTGTTGTCTTCGGCGGCGACGGCCAGGGAGAAACTTCAGACAATAGAGAAACTCTCCGACGAAGTTTTTTCATGTGACCATTGCTGAGGATGCTACTAGCCTTCGAGAAGGTATCACCGGTGAGGGAATCGAGGCTATCGAAGTGAGGCCACGTGGAGGCGTATTGGCCGTTGGATTTTTTTTAGTTTATTTTTTTTATCTTATTTTATGTATAAAACGTAAAATTACCATTTTACCCTTTAAAAAATAATCTACATTTGGTCAAAGTCAAATTTCTTGGTCAACTAACGATCAAATAGATGATTTCATCCATTTGGACTTTATGTGCGAATTTATGAAATGTTTGAGATTGTGGATGGCACAAAGTAAAAGTAAGGGTAAAATCTACAAAAATTGAAAAGATTAGGGACCGCTGCTGCAATTTTCCCTTCTTTTAAATTCAAACACTCAATTGTTTATATGAAAAACCATGTCATAGTTTTTAGATCCTAAACTCAGCTGACAATCAATAAAATATCACCCGTTAACATATTTTTATATGATAAAAATTGCGTATAGTCTATTACGACTTGTATTCAAGATATTGCTATTGCATTTTGATTTTTTCATCGTCAAAACTTTGATTCTTCACTACAATTTTGATGTGTCAAGCTCAATATTGCATTATATATATTTCATCATGTACAATTTGATTTGCATTTGTAAGGTCGTTCATAGTTTATTTATTATATTATATATTTTGATGATCAAATTGCAATATCATAATTATAAAATGAGAAGAAAAATAATAGACTTTCGTGTATTCTATTGAAAAATCAAAACTCTATATTTACATGTAAGAATTATGACTGCAGCGGTACAATAGTTATAATTAGTGCTATAAGGATACATTGTCATTTACTAATTAGTAGTTAATTTATAATAATCCCCCTTGAATAACTTATTAGACAATATATGTCTAGTTAAAACCTCGTTCGATAAAAATTAGTGAGACAAATATATCAAGTGAACTAACGAAAAAAGAGTGCAATTTTTTTATTTGGAGAAGTAAAAACAATGTATGCATCATTAAAACTCGTCGGAAAATCCAATGGAATGAAACATGTTTGAAGGGAAAAGAGTAAAGTTACTCTCCTGATGTTGATTATCGAAATTCATTAAGTCGACGAATTCCAAACTACATTTAAAATTTCAAATTAGAATGTTAATAGCAACTTTTTTTTTTTTTTGTCTCAATAATGAACCCCCAATAACATTAGGAAAATGATGGTTGTACATCATACTATACAGCATGGTGTACAGTCCCCTCACATAGAGGGGCCCACGCGTATGGTGTACATGTAACATAATTCATAACACTATAGACAAAAAGTAAAATATATTTTGGGACATAACCGTTAATGAACGTTGACTTCTCTAACTCGTGAATTAAGAGACGACTTAGTAATTATTGTATAATTATTACTTAATTATCTAATTATTTGAAATTCAAGTCAAGTCAACAATATTATTTAGAGTGTATAAAAATATAAATTTCGTGTTTATTTGTAAATGCAGTCAAATTCGACTGCAAGGCTACATCACAAGATAGGCTCAACCGATGGAGGGTAACTTAATAAACGTTACCAGATAAGCTGATAAAATATTTATAGATTATGTTTTTGTCTCTAAGAATGTGTATTATCTCTTTTGTCAAGAAGTCCGGGAATAAGGTGGAACATATGTTGGCCCGACATACTCAAATTGTATAAGACGTTGTATTATGGACCGAGGAGCCTCTTGAATTTATTGTTTCACTTCTCCATTAGGATGTATCATACTTTTAAAATTTGAATGAATTTCATTTAATCAACATCTTCAACACCCTTCCTTACATGAAAGCAAGTTTACATTTTAATTTTTATTTTTTTTTATAATCGAAGCCTAATACTTGAAAAATTCCATATAAATAAAATGGAGTGCAAAAAAACTTGAATTCGAGACGTTCGTCTAATTTGAATGAGGACTTATGTTCCATCATAAAATCTTAACCTATTAAGATGAAACCCCAACACTCAAAATATATGGTATTAGGTTTGGAACATAGAATTTCATGTTTGAAGGACAATGATCCATAATACACCTCATTGCATAAAAGTTTAGGTCTCCAGCCCTAATTTTCTCTTAAAAAGAAATAAGAGTTTATCGAGCCCTTGATCGTCGAGGTTAGATTCCTAAATTCATCATCAACACCATTTTGAATCTTTATCAGCAGATATTTATTATTAACAGGAGTGCTCATCATTGAAAGTTCAACCGTTCTACTGTCAAAAACTTGCATGTACTTAATGAAAATTTAAGAACCCTTGATAATATTTTAGCGTAAGCTGTTACCAGAACCAGATTGTCCCCAAGATACATCTATGTGTGGGTTTAGCATAAGCTTTAACTATTGGGGGGGGGGGAGGAAGGGCATTGGTGAGCTTACTTTTGGCATGATTTTAGGTGGGACCCATTGGTTCGATTTGAAAGATCAAAGTTGATCCGTGTTCTTCTCCGTGAGAATATCAAAATCATATCTCTACTTGCCAAAAATGATAAACTGAGTGAATGAGAAATTGGAAATCAAAATGGAACTTTGGAAAATGGTTTATATTGGAGGGAAAATTATATTTAAGTTTGTCCTATATAGGAAGTTTATGAAAGTAATAACTACTTTATATATGGTTATACTTTTAAAAGGTATGATCATGTATAGTGTAGAGGCTCTCTCCACATGTGCGCACAGGGAATGGTGCAAATCAAGAACCAAAATTATACATCGATCGCAACATGCATACATGAATGTCAGACAAAAATTGGTCACTTAGAAGTATCCATTTTAGCCATTGAAACTCCAATGGCTATTGTCATTATAGTATTGAGTTAATAACATGTTTATGAACTGATTTACTCACTATTCATGGGGCTCGCTGGAAAATTTTTGTTTCCGTCTAAGTCTTGGTGGCGCTTTTTTGATAAAAATTCATTTCGTTGGAGTAGAAACTGAAGTCCTATTCTACTAGTTTTTTGTTGTATACTGGGAGACAAATGACCGTACGAAACCCCAAGCACTTTTAAGAAAACTATTTATTACACATGCCTTGGTTTGCAAATCCCTTTTCCCTTTTGTAATCAGTATATCATTGCAATATTATTTTTCTGTTTTGTTCTTCCTTAATTAATATTATTGTTCTGTCATTATTTTGTGTTAAGAGTCACTAGAGTTGTCCGCAGATCTTTGGATGTGGTGGGCTTATGAGAAGATTGTGGAATTAACAGCGTGTTTGTTTCCAATTTTAAGCAAAATTCCAACCGTTGCTACAGTGATCCGCCTACAATTTTTGACTTTGTTGTGTGATGTGGGTCCACAATTTTGGAGAAAAACGGTCCAAAAATCACTTTTCTTCTTGAAATTAATTTCTCTCAGACAACCTGTAAATCTTCAAGACTAATAGTTGAGTATTGTTATTTATGGTCGGTGACTACAATATTCATCCTAAATAGCAGCTAGCTTGCTATTATAATTTCAGAAAATTAATATATCAAATAACAAGTTATCAAATAGAATGACTACTGCAGTAACCCACTATGAATAGTATTATTCATAATAGTTTGTTTGAACTAAGTTTAATTGGGGTTGTACACAAAAAACTATGGATCCAATAGAATGATTACTTTCAAAAGGGTTGATGAAAACCATTTGACTTATTGTTGGTTTGGTATGGTGAAAATAAAAGTGCTGCACGTACAGAAACACAATCCACAGAAATGCAATAAAACACTCACACAAGGGTGGGGCCCGTGCATTTTTTTTCTTTTTAAATACATGGTGGGACCCATTGCTTGTTTCTATACTAGTGAAATTATGTGGATTTTTTTTTTCTATACAAATGGGATTTCTGTAGTATGAAAGATGAGGTTAAAGTAAACCATTAATTTTAATTTAACCACACATTTTATAGAAGACGTGATTTTCATCAATTTTTTTAATAATACATTTCATCAATTTTTATTAAAATCTGCTAAAACGTTTATAAAAGACTTTGCTAAATAATCCCTTAATGTTTGTTATTCGCATGCTTTCAATTGAGTATTTACGGCGCAAGCCGCCATAAAAGGTACCCGAAATGCTGATAAAGGTACATACGATAAGGGTTTATGATGCACTGCATGAATAAACTCACGCTGAAAACTAGATTTGATTTTCATATTTTTATTAATTAATTAATTAAGGGTCGATTTTTTTATTTTTATAGGAGTCTAGTGACTAGGAGAATAAATTTTATCTCAATTAGGCTAGTATCAATTATAAGCATGGTTATTAGATCGAACCGAGCATCGACTTGGTCAATGTACTGGATTATTGGGTTATTATTGGTTGGACATGTGAATTGGTGGTCAGATCGGTAGATCATTGCTTAAGAATTATTTAAAAAATTTCAAAGTACATTTTATTTATTTATTTTTATTTTTTGGAGAGAGAATTAAAGTTTCTAAATTATTTGTCACCGATTATTTTTGTATCTTTAAATTAGTGATTTTGTAAACTTATTTATTAATGATAATGTTGTGCTTTGTTTTTATAATTTTGTATATTATGTCCCTGTTTGGTAGAGTTTAAATCAAATTTTTTGCATATTTTGATAAAAGTCGATGAAATGTGAGATTGAAAAGTTGTGTTCCCATGAAATATATAGTTAAAGTTAACTATTCATTTTGACTAAAATAAAAAATTAAATTTTAATTTGTAGCAAACAAGGCTATATTGAAAAAATTATGATATTCACATTTTTGTTATGTTCAAATCATTTTTTAGTTATAGACCAAAAATTTATGGTATTAAATATTGAATTCATAATTAAAATTAAATATTTCATCCATAATAACTCTATATTATTATTATTACAAAGAAGTAAAATATTGGACTAATTTTTTTTCAAAATGATTCTAGAAAATAGTAAATATATCTAATCTATAATATATTAAGCCCCTGTTTGTTTGACATTAAATTCAAAAAATAATGAGTTTTTTTACCGTTTTTATTCAAACTGTGGGCTCCACCATCTCACAACTTGGTCCAAAATGGTGCTCAACGGTCATAATTATTCTACAATATGAAAATTAATGCCAAACAAATATCACATCAAGTGAGAATACATTTTTTTCGACAATTTTAACGTCCACATTGTTACAAAGAATTTCAATGGAGATTACTTATTCATCATGTTTGAATTCCAAACATTTTATTTCAAAACATGTTTGGATGGGTGTAACTAAGAAACTTACTTATTCGACAATAAAATATGGATTATTTGTAATGTAAATATCTTAATTATTTAATTTAAACCAACAAAAAAATTGTTACAAAGAATTTCACATAAAGGGTGAATATATATCTACAACACCAACAAAGAGAAATTATGGCTAGTAAATTAGTACTTAGGCCTCACTTCAATGCCTTGTACAGTGAGTCCTCCTTTAAGTTGATGTCCCTTTATCTCCATCAAAGACATTGTTACTACTTCATCGCTCTCACTGGTAAAAAATTCTCCAAGGTCAATTTCCAACCACCCGTCTTTCCTCTTGCTAGGTAATTTTTCGTCACCTTCGTTCACTCTTCCTTTCAACATTTGAATGCGATTCCAGTAGATCAAGTTCTCGAGCTGTTGTTTCTTGCAATCCGCTTCGCGTAAATATGTCGTGTTGGTGTCCAATACGCGATCACCGGCCATAATGAAGGTTTCACAAGGTATTGAGTCGAGCCCAAATGCACGATCAGAAATTTTGATCAGAAGGTAAGCCTTGTATGTAGTGTGTGGAGATAATGTTCGAGTTCTTATCGTGGCTTGAATTTCTAGTCGACCTGATGTTTTGAGCTCAGCCACCTCTGCGAATCTGTACACGTAGATGCAATCAAATTAGAAAATCAAGATTATTTATATGACTAGTACGTCTGCGAAAAGCATCAAATGGATGGAAGAAATATTAAAGAAAAGAACAGATAATCAACCTTGAATTTGTGATTGATTTCCAGCTCCAACTGTTTTGTTCATTGATATATAAAATAGAAAGCTCTCTAGCAGACAGTATGAAAGACTTTAGGCCACTAGATTTCTCTAATGCAAAGGCCTGCAGCATATACAAAAGCAATCAATTAAGTTTGGTTAAGCTTAAGAGATTTACTCTGAGCAAATATGATTGGAAATACTTACTTATAAGCTAAGCCAAACATGCTTAAATGACATACCTTGCTACCACCATCTATGAGGATGGAATCAGAAAGAATGAAAAAAAGCTCTTTTTTGGAAGAAAACCTCAAGGGTGTATCTGATCTAGCAACTATGTCCCAACAATCACAAGGCAAGAATCTATCCCAAACAGTGTCCGATTCGGCTGCCGGTCGAACCGCCGGAGAAACCAGCAACATTCTGCAGGCATCCTGAGGGGTGGTGAGGGATAAGATAGTAGAAAGACAGTCTTCTGGAAGGATTTTGATATTTGAACAAGCCATTTCCATGCAGAAATAAAACTCTATGTATAGATGAGTTTAGGATCCGCCTTAATTCTGAAAAAAGAATATAAAATAGTTAAACTGAATATCAGTTCAAAGGTATATCCATATTTATAATCAATATTTGACATTTCTATTCAATTTATTAAGGCTGGTCAAAGTCTTATCTTATAGAGATGACATTCGTCAAAGTCAAAGAATGGGTTGCCACTCGTCTTGGATTAGTCGAGACTCGTTACATTTTTGCGAAGTCGAATCATACAAATTTTGTGTTTTGTTGAATATCATTCGAGCAAATTGTAGCTAGAGTCCTCGACTCTGAACCTCTATTCTCGCTTTCATTATTATAATCACTCGAACTTAAAAAATTACATTTGCAAAAATGCAATAGCAGATTGAAATGTAACTTTTAAATGAATATGTATAGGTTGACTACGAAGATCATGTTTTGCTAAACATAAAATAGACATAAACTTACTCCATTTTATTTTATTTTTTTGGGGAAAATAAGCACTAAAACTTTTGGGAAAGCAATTCTTAAAGATAAGCCAAACATGCTCATTTTCTATATGAATTAATCTACTTGTACATTAAATTTGACATCCCTCTATTTGTAAGAAATGCTAGAGATTTAAATAAGTTTTGTTACAATAACCATTATACCTGTCACATCAAACAATGTCAACCAAACTGTCAAATTTAATGTACATGTAACAAAATTATTTCTACATTTTCTTGGGAATTTTCTTTTTCACATCCCTTTTTTTTTTTTTACTTTTTATTTTAGTCCTAAAGTGGGAAAAGAATGTAAATAATTTGACCAGAAAAAAAGAAGGGGGGGGGGGGGGGGTGGTCAATTTATATAAAATATGGAACAATGATTCACACGTTCAATTGGATAATACGATGTCTACAAATCAAATGCGTGTTCTATAAACTTGTGGCCCGCTTCTAGTTTTTTACCAAATCAAGTGTTCTATAAGCTGTTGCCTGCTGCTAGTTTTACAATTTACAAGTTTCAATGACAAGAAAACGTTTTGCCGGGATTACATTACCGTGGTCAACTTCCATAGATTATGTTGTGCACATATTTTTTTAAAATTTAAATATTTAATTAAAATAATAGAAGAATAGTAGGTGTGCTTTTTCTCCTACAGTAGTAAATTTTTGACTTCTGTGAATGGAACAAACTCCACTTGTGTCTTCAAAATGTCTTCATCCTCGTCCCATAGAGTTGCCTCTTTCGCCTTATCTATTCCTTCCTTCATTGAGAATCTATGTGCTCATTTACACGCTCAACCTTAGCCAGTACCGATTAAATTTTAGATTTTAATTTAAGTCAAAATCAATCATTCATTTCAATCACATATTTTATCGACCCCACTATATTTGTAATGTAATAGTCTGGCCACGAGTGTATCTTAAGTTTAGGCACATGTTTACGAGCCTATCTCGTTCGTACTGGTACATAAATGAACGGGTTTGTTCGAATTGATCCACCATAGTTACACCGCTAGCCTTAATTGTTCAAATTAACAACTTATTCGGATAAAAAAAAACTATTATTGAACATTACATAGGTTTCAATTTTTGGACATCGGATTAAGGGGTTGTTTGAGCCCAAATTTTTTGAAAATTCATTTTTTCAAAATTTATTTTCAATAAAATAATATTACACGTAGTTTGAAAATGAAAAGTTTTTAATTTTTAAACACAGTCTCCAAAAATCACCATTCAAAAATACATTTTATCAACGATATTTGAATTATGTTTATCCAAATAGATTATATCTCCTTAGTCACGCCTTGTGGACTCAATCCACGTTATCGATTAATTAAAGAAAATAGCAAGTTACAGAAATCTATCTATAGAATCACTCCTTTTAATTTCAAAAATTTGAGACACTCTTTAAAGTTTGTTTTAGACATGAATAGATTCCGTTTGAAGTAATTATATTATCACTAAGGGTCCGTTTGATTGCAATGGTGGAAAATGGGTGGAAATTAAATGAATTTCAGGAAATATAATTACTTAAAAATTGTTTTTCAGGGAATTGTTAATTAAGTGTGTTTGATTGGTATAATTTTCCACCCAGAAAATTTTTAAATTTTGTGTTCGTTTGTATCAAGATTTTCCATTAAAGTGATAATTTTTTCCACACTTGGTTAAAAAATTTGTTTCCATTGCCAAAAAAGTAAAAAGAAAAAAAAATTATTTCCTAAAAAATCACTTTTTTTCATCAAAGTTTAGAGCTCATTTGGCCTTCGTTTGCATCAAAATTGTTCATGAAAGTGAAATTTTTTTTTATACTTGGTTATGAAATTTGTTTCCATTACTTTAAAAAAAAATAAAAAAAAACAAATGACAAATATCAGAATTTGTTTTCCCACCCTTTCCTTTCACTCCAAGAATTAGGCTTTTTGGCACAAATTCTAGGGCAAAAGGTGGCCATCAAACAAGACATTTGCAAGGAAAATGAAAAGAAATTCCATTTTCCATGGAAAAGGGGTGTTATCAAACACATCCTTAAGGTTTTTATTTTCTGCTCTGCATTAGCGTACTAATTAAAATATATTTTTGATAAATACACCCAATTAATTCCATAAGTCAATTAAAAAATTTAAAAAAAATGAGAAGAAAAAAAGGACGAAAAAGAAAGTACATCGATACATAAAAATTAAACTTGTAGACAATCTCCAACTACATCCTTTTTTTTCCCAACACTTCATCGATCGAGCCCATCGCACCGGGCTTATTTAGTGTGGTTTACAACTTTTGTGTGATTTACGGGCTACTGCACATGGAGTGAGGTTTATCCAGTGCGTGCTCATGGGTAATGGTTACGGGTTCCTACGTCAAAAAAAAAAAAAAAAGGATTGAATAATGTCATTCATAAAAATAATAATAAATCAAAGTATAAATAAAAATGATGGAGGGGAAGCGTGGATATGTCATTCAAAACAAACATGATAAATATCTGTAATTTTTAAAATTAAGAGAGATTGTCTTTGTACTCGTCAAATACCTTCCGGTAAACTGAATTAAGGAAAATAAGGCCCCGTTCTCTTTACCGTTTTCAGGTCATTTTCTGTTTTCAATTTTTCAAAACAGTGAAAACGCGTTCTCTTTCTTATTTTCGAAAATGCATTTTCGAAAACAAAAAAAAAAAAAATTGTACTAAAAAGGCCAAAACAAGAAAAATCTCGTTTTGGTCATTTTCAATGTTTTCCACAGTAGAAATTGGAAAACACGGGAAACGCCATTTTGGAGCTTTTGTCCCTGGCTTCTCTCTTCTGCTTCTCAAACTCCCATCTCTTCTTTTCTCTTGTCCTCGTCGGCTTCTCTCTTCTCGACGCCGGCGACAGGGCCGGAACTAAGGCGAGATGGAAGAGGCCCGCCGGCTTCTCTCTTCTCAATTTTCCCAGAACAAAACCATACAGGTGCGATTTTCAATCAAGATAAGGTTTTTCTTCTCTCTACTCTCTCAATATCTACAATCTTGCGGTGCAGAGAAGAGTAGAAAAATGCTGTCAATTTGTTTGTGAATTGTGAGTAAGTTCAACTCTAAACCCAATACGAATAAAGAAATTACCCCTCTTTTTACAAATCGTAATTTTCCCTTTTTGCTTCTTCATTAATTCTATGTAGAAGTAGAAATCATAAGTTCAAATGGATTCCTCCCAAGTCTCGATTTTCACGGCATCGTTTAGTGGTTTCTTGTACATTAAATCAGTCAATCTCGAGTGAGAAAAAGAGACCGGACGCTAACTGAATAGATTTGCTTTCACTATAATTAAGAATAGCAAAAAAGAGAGAGCGTAGAATTTCACAATTGAATCCTGACCCTATTCTGAGATTCAACCGAATTTCTTGCTCTTGGGTAGTCTCTCTCTCGCCCTTTCACTTTCTATATATTTATATACTTTTTTTGCACGAGATTTAGAAGGTGGTTTGCAATAGTACACGGGCATGTGTTTAAGCAGGGATTGACATTGTTTATGTTTATGTTTTAATCTGCATTTCCTGTACAGATGGACATCTCAATTTGTTATTGTATATCTCATTTTCAGCTTTTCTTTTATTTTCTAAAGTTATAGAACGAAATTTTTTAAGTTATGTTGAAATTTCTTATTTTAGTCAAGTTTTGGTTGAACTAGATCAATTCTTCAGCACCCAAAATTCTAGAATTGGTCTTCAGCACTAAAATTCTAGAATTGGTAGAAAAAGTATAGCCTTACAAGTTTATTTTCTTGAGCTCAGATTAATACTCGATTATAAGTTTCTGCTTACAGGAAATTTTTCACGTGTTGCATAATGGTGTGGCGCTGTTTATGAATAGTTTTTTTTGTGATATATGAGCATTAGAAAAATAGTGGGATAATTTGAAGATTGCCTTTTGTGTTTGGCTCCACCGATCCTACTAAGTTCTGTGGTACTTTGATACTTATAGCAGTTCTGCCAAGTTGATGTTTGAATGTTGAAGCATATTGTTTTGGCAGATGATGATGCTTTTAGTGAAAATTCGACATCACATTTACTGGTGCATTTTGTTGGGATATCTTTTAACGTGTGTGATCTCTCATAGCATGGGCTTGAACAGAAGTGGTTCCTCTATGTTAAGGGAAGGATTAAATCATCATCATTCGGGAACATTTTTAATCGATGGAACTCAAACTAGTGCCAATAGTCGACTTCAAGAATCAAGATTCTCAAATTAGACAGCTGATTTTGCTTCTTGTGAGGACTTGGAGGCGTAGGTTCATTTGATACTACATGTTTGCTCAGTTCAAACCTACATATAAATACTGACAGTTATGTAGTTGGTGTCGGGAACTTGGAGATACTTCCTTATATATCAATTATTTGTCCAGTAGAAGGCTGTACAATAAGTTTCAATTTATCTAGCAATGTTAAAGTTGGTCAAAATGTTGCTATAGTTTCTGGCACTATTATTTTTTCTGTTGTCAGTCTGATTGTGGGACCTAATTCTTCTATAAATACGACAGCCTTGGGCGGAACATCGTCTTCTCATGTTATTTCCGTTTCCCGTACATATTCATGATAGGAATATCAAGCAACACAACACTAGAGTTACATTGTATGATATTCTAGGACTGGAGTTATATTGTATGAGTCTCCTGTAATTTGTATGCTAAGGGTAAAATGACTATGAAAAGCCAACTGATTGATTTTTAGATATTGATAATATTTGTGATCTGTCTTTTTGCTTATAAGTAGTTTATCTATAATCAAAGAGTAATGTTATTTATTATCACTGATGATAGTCATCGTGTTTAGACGATCAAAATTGTATTTGGCAAGAATTGTGAAAACTAACATGAATTCGATAAAATTAATTTCAAAATATTTATTAACATGTCAACATGAGATTAGTACTTCCTTTTTTTTTTTTTTTTTTTGCAACTTGATTATGTTTGATTGTGACTTGATGTTAATTAATTATTGTCACAAGTTACGTATAAGAACAAAAATAAGGATTTGCCAAATTTAATTTAGGTTATGTTTTTTATATTTGGAAAAAAAATATTTCAAGATTCACCAACTTTAAAATTTATATATTATTTAATACTATATTAACATTAAACTATTAAAATTTATTGAATAATCAGATTTTTTAAATAAAATATTATTAAAAAATTCTCAAAATTTCAAAGTAAACGCGTTTTCCATTTTTATGTTTTCAGAAACAGTTTTTCAGAATAGTAAAAAGAACGCATTTTCAGAAATTTCAAAACAGACACTCAAAACACAAAATACAAAATGAATTCAAAACACAAAACACAAAATTGAAATACAAAGAGAACGGCCCCTAAGTTACCAAAAATGATTTCTATCCCACTTCTAAATACAGTAGAACCCCTTTAAATTAATATTTTTGGGACAAGTTAATTGTTCCAATGGTAATTGAATTTATGTCTATGTCTTCAATTACTCACTATAGGGATGAATACGGTTTGGTTTGAACGGTTTGTATTACTATTCATGTGGTTTGAAATTTTTCCAAACCATTTTATTTTTCAAACCAAACCAATATTTGCAGTTTGGTTCGATTTTAATCCGCAGTTTACCTATCGACATTACATATTTAAAACGAGTTAACATATACAATTAAACAATAACTAATAATGTTAAATGTTAAATTACATTCATATTTGTAAAATAAAGCCATGGAATGAATTCCCCAACACTAAAATTTATATAATTTTTTGTACATTGTTATATTAGCATTTAGCATCATGGATAAATAAATCTCACAATCTATTTGAATTTTCAATAAAGCAATGGTGAATTTATATCCGATAAATACCATATAAACAACAAAAAAATATGGTTGTTCAACATTAAATTACAACAATAAAAAAATGACATCATTCTACATCTACTAAACTAGAGTGCACGCACACATAAGACCAAATGATCAAGTCTACATTTTATTCACTATTTTTATCCCAATTGAAATATTAATTAATATCACTATTCATTCAAAATTAAGGAAAAATGAGAAAATAGAAAGAAAAATTCATTCAAAATCTTCTGCTCAAATCAGTTCTAAGTCTTCTTTTGTGTTTCTAGAGATAGAAAATTAAGGGGTTTGAGAGAAAAAAGAAAAAAAAAAGGCGGGTCCACGTGGACCCAAATCAACAATTTCGGTTCAGTTTGCTGTTTTGCGATTTTTTTTTTTGTGCAGCCCTAACTCACTGAAACTTAAAATGTCGACTTTTAGTTATTGAACTTTAGAAAACGTTGAACTTCACTCACCGGTATAATTTATGTTTAAAATCTTTAACGGATTGGTGACGTGGCTAACAGAATGTACATGTGACACCCTGTCACGCCATTAAACTTTGAGATGATCAAATTTTGACCACTAAACTTTGAAAAACGTTTTTGATTGCTCAATAAATTTTGAAAAACGTCTTTTGTTATTCACTGAACTTTGAAGTGGTTGAATTTTAGCCACTAAACTTTGAAAAACGTCTTCTATTCCACATAATTGGATTTAATTAAAATTTGTTGTTAAAATTTGAGTTTAATTTAATTCGAACAACAAATTTAGTGCAGTTCTCCTCGTATTAATGAATGTGATGGTACGATAAAAATTTAACCGAAATAACTAAGCCAATATTTATTAATTGATAAAATAAAATATCATAAATTATGTCCTTGTTTGACACTTTCAAAACTTATTTTCAATCATACATTCTTGAATAAAATAATATTTTTCATCACATCAATGACTTTCATTACTTTTTAACCACATATTTCATATCATATCACTATTTAAAATACATTCTTTTTTCAATAATTTACATCAAACACATCATATAATTATATCCTTACACTATCGGACATCTATCCCAACGAGACCATCACTAATTGTTTCCAATGTTGTAAAATGCGCAATTCAAGGATAAGTCAAGAGACACAATGAGGACAACAAAGTTACAAATTCAAAGCTTCCAATATAGAAATCTTTATGGATGTAAAAATATGTAGGACTAGACAGCCTGGTGGTTTTGTGGTTCTAAATACTGACATAGTTTTTTGCAGAAATTCTCTTTCAGCTATTACAGGAGGTGTCTTTCGCAGTCATGAGGGGGTCTGGTTGGGAGGATTTTCGGTCAAGATGGGCCAATGTAATGCTTTTAGAGAGAAACTTTAGGGTATTTACACTAGTTTGCAGGACGCATGGAGGAACGGGTGGCGCAAAGTTCAGGTCCAAGTTGACAACTCAATTATTGCTTTTATTTTCAACTCCAGTTCTTTGATGTCTATTCAAATGGAGATCTCATATTTCGAATCTGAATGCTTCTTCACAAAGATTGGCAAGTTCAAATCCTCCATGTTTACAGGGAAGCTAATACTATTGCTGACCATATAGCTAACTTGGCTTTTGATCAAATAGATCATTTCATTTGGTATGATGATCCAAGCGCAAGTCTTCTTCTTTTTGGAGATATTATAGGAGCTGCTCGTCCACGGATGATTCACTCATATTTTATTTTGTTTGGTTCTTTTCAAAAAAAAATATCTGCTTAACCATCCGGCGAAAGAAGAAGTGTGTTACACTCCAACTGAAGCGGATATCATCAATAATATCACAAGGTAAAATAATAATAGTATGGTTGAGATAGACGATGACGCACAAAGACAGTCGTGAAGTACCTTAAATCTCTACAAGTAAGGCTGTTGAAATGTTAAATCTTTTGGCTATTGTTAAGAAGGCGATTATTATAACTTCTTGAGAGAAATTCAAAAGATGAATTATCAAATAAAAAAGCTCAAACATGGTGACTTTGTACATACTAGCATCTTAAGCCCCTGTTTGGTTTTGTACTCAGATTTGTAGTAAATTTCGATAAAAGTTAATGAATTGTGTGGTTGAAAAATTGAGATTGGGATTTTATATTATATTTATTATTGATTATTAGGATAGAAGGGTTTGTTAGCTTTTTTTAATAATTTAAAGTAGTGATTATTTTTTGATTTGTAAAAGGTTAAAATATTATCTTGCGCGCCTTATCGCCTCTCTCTCTCCCAATTTTCATGTCCTCTTCATCAATGGCAGTTATCCAGAAACTATATATGCCCATAATCTACTCTTCCCACTCTTCCCTTTTCTGTAAACCTTCGATCTCAATAAACACCCCTAACTATAAATCCCAATTGTTTGGCGCCACATTTTCAAGAATTTATAGCCATCAAACCCCAGTACCGACACTCTCAAGAAGGCTGTTGTTGCCTTCAGTTTCTGGGCTCTGGGATGCCTTAACTGGTGGAAATTCTGCTCGTGAATCCGTTTTAGCGATTCGACGTGGAATGCTTCTATTCAGACAGGTATTAGTGTAGAAATTTATGCTTCCATAGTTTAAACTAGTACAATTATCCTTTTGGACCAATTATTTTGATTGTTCAGGGGGATGTTTTGGGCTCTTTAGTAGAATTTGACAAGGCAATTGAGCTTGATCCCCGCCAAAAGGCATGTGAGTCCTTAACCATGGTGATTTTAATTAATTAGACTATCAATTCTAGTTTAGTTTGTTGTAAAATTAAAACTTACACATGGCATGGATGCATTTGACTTCTAATGAAATATTTGTGTAATTGTGTTCCAATTTCTTGACAAAACCCATGGAATTTTTGTTTTGTAAGTTGGGAGTTTTACTGTGTTTAAATAGAGATTTCATCCTATGTTCAGTGATGCCTACTTTTTAATTGGTTATCAGATCTCTGGCAGAGGGGGTTATCATTATACTACCTAGATAGGTAATTAATAATTTAGTTTTACTTAATTTTTCTATTTTTTAATTGTTGTTTGTTCTTCTACATAAAAGCAATTGATCTGCGAGTCCATTTCCTTAGGTTCGAAGAAGGCGCAGAGCAATTTAGATTAGATGTTGCACAAAATCCAAATGATACAGAAGAGTCAATATGGTGCTTTCTCTGTGAAGCTAAGCTATATGGAGTTGAAGAAGCAAGAAGACGATTTCTCAAGGTAAAAAAATGATTAAGAAATATAATCAGTACTTGCTGTCTTCAGAAATTAATTTTTCCTTGAGATTGGAAAATCGATTTGCTGTCGCTTGACATATAAATTGGATGGCTGCATTTAAAGCATTAAATGCCACTTCCTTTCCAGAAATGCAATGCAAGTCCTGAACATATAGCGATGTCTCACATTTTCACCGATCTATTTGTTCTTCCGACTTAGTTACTGACTTTAATTTCAATTTAGGCTTCTTTTGTCTCTGTTAATTATGTTAACAGAAATGATAACATGGCTCATGAAATTGATGGCTTGAGTCATGATTTGGACTTAAAATCAGCTAATTCCAGCTCAGCAAAATAATGAAGCATGATGTGTTGGCAGCCAGCTCGGAAAATTTGTTTAGGCCTGAACAGTGAAACTGGACATGACGTCAATGAGTTCTTTAGTGCTACGTCATTATTTCCACTAGCCACATGATCAGTTTCGTTAACATTACTAACAGAGATAGATAAAGTACCAAAACTGGGGAAAAAGAAAAAGAAATAGCAAGTTTGGTCACTAAGGTGACAAAACACTATAAGTTTGATGAGTAACATTACTTTTAACCCAATAAAGGTCGTATATGATCTGCATTATAATCATCCATTTGTCCATTAACATTTAGTTTCCAAAAGGCATCTCCGACCTAGTATCATGCTCCTGTACTGTAACATAAGAGGATTGATATTTAATTACTTGTGTGCTAACTGCAGGTTGGCAGAGATCCACGACCTGTAATGCGGGAATCATACGACATGTTTAAAGATGGCGGAGACCCAGAAAAGGTGAATTCAGCAAGTTTATTCAATTGCAAATAGCTATGTAGTTTGGCAAGAATTTTTATGAGTATCAAACTTTGTTTTTCACCTCATTTCTCTTTGTGAAGACAAACTCCCTGTGTTCAACTCAAAGTGCTACCAGGATTCTGTGGATCTAGCTTGGAAACAGTTCTTATGGTAGATATAGCCTATAAGGATTCTTCCAGCGTGTTAGTCTAACTACAGAGTGCGAGTAGCTGGATTTTCTAATGTTAAGAAATGGAATTTCATAATCTTTTAAGAATAAATCATCATCAGTTAACATCTCTAAAGTTTAGTACCTTCTGCAAGACGGAACCCAGTGAAAGACATTCTTCTAGATATTCAATTAACCTAAAGCGGTACTTGCATAGATGATGCATGAGATTTAGGAAGGAAGAGAAAAGCTAATATTCAAGTTAGCTAAATTTTGAGAACCAGAAAATGATTATAGAAGTCGTGTTACAATTTTATTCCTCATTCATTTCCTTTTATCCAGAGAATGCCCGGTTGCTATTCCCCAACATTATTTTACTAGTAAAACATTCCAAGTTCCTAATTTTAATCCCTTATAAGATGTTTTTTTCTGTCTACTCGTCCCATTTATTCCCCTCTCTTTTCCTTTCGAACGTACCATTAAGCAGACACACTTTAATTCACTTCCTTAGAGATGCAGCAGACCATTCCATGTATAGTTTGGAGTATCAGCAACTTAGAAATAATTGTGTAATCTCTATATTCTAATGAGAGCATTGTGTTTATGTGGAATTGTTTTAATCAATCTTTTCCTTCTCCTGCTGCAATATTCAGACCTATTTTTCCCTTTTTGAACTGTTAAATAGCTTAATAAGATCCAATAACCACCTATAGATCCTTGACATCAAGTTTCCAAACATTCTCTGGAGACCACCCTTAATTTCTTATAGTGTCTACTAATATCGGATTTGCTGGGTAGCTAGTTAGCTCCGACAAATATGCAAAACAGAGGTCAGTAAGTAAGCTCGATCATAGGCAGGTGTGGTGGAGGAGTCCACTTTGACGGTCAAGTCAGTTACTATATATCTGGGAGAATTCCATTAGAGTTTGAGCAAGTTAGATTGCACGCATCTGGAATGGAATATCCAGGAGGTACATATATAGGGGAATGAGGATTGATGTCATCTGTTCTCAACATATTTGGTAGGTTTAATGCTCTGTTGGAGCTTGGAAAACACTAAAATTGAGCACCTGTTGTGCTGATCTTTTCCTAACCGAGTTCCTTGGTTTCATACTACATTGCCTTACCACGAGCTTTGGAACCTTGACCTTGGCTTTCTTATGGCTTTAGCTCGACCTCTTAAGCTTAACCTTCTTATCACGTGTATTTATATATGCACATATGAAATGAGGACGAAACTAAAAAAAGGACATGACTTGTCAAAAATATTTTATTCCTATATATATGCAGGGTATTTTAGTCATTTATTTTGTTTTTTGGAAACATGGTATGTGATGTGTAATTACACCATGTATATTTGGTTTGTTCTGTTAATTTTCCTTAAACATAGGTTGTAATATTTACTCCGCAATGCAACTTCAAGGGTTTTATGAAGATTATCTCATTAGTAGAGAAACTTCGTAGGTTTGTTTGAAAAACATCGTAATACCCAGTTTTTGACCGAGTACAAGATTTGCAGTATTTAGAGGTATTGATTTGATGACACTGGCTATGATGTCATTGTGCAACTCTTGGTTTGGATAGTCAACTCAACCGAGTCTTTCATTACGAGATAAATGCAATATTGCCATATTATTTTGTCATCATTTCCAACTTCAATTTTTCTACTTAAGATGAATTAGATAAAATATAAGGTGTTCTTGCATCACACATGATAGATGAAATTACGTTAAGCTCATCACGATTTCTGAATGCGGATGTGATGATCTCTTTTTATAGAATTACACGATGCATGAAGTACTCGGATTTATTTTCAAGAGGTCTTCTAAACTGAGTAATTGGTTTCTCTGCATAGCTTGTCACAGCATTTTCAAATGGACGGGAACATGAATATTTCTATGCTTCCTTATACGCTGGCCTATATTACGAAGCTCAGGTTTGCATCAAACTTTATGCTTCTAAAGTAATGCACAATTGTTTATGACACTTAATTTGTACTTCCTCCAAGGCAGAATGAGGCCGATGCAGCAAAAGTTCACTTAATTGCTGCATGTCAATCTTCGTATGGATCAAGGTTTGATACTTCTAAAAACGAGTCAGTAAGAATTATTAGTTTTTCAAGATGTCTGATTTTAGTGTGAATTTCAGGTCTGATGACTATATGGCATCACTTGCCAAGGTTCATTGCAATTGCCGGAATTGGAGATTCAGTTGAAAAATCAACTTAAGCCTGGTAAGATTGAGTTTACTTGTGCATTATTTGTAGATTTAGCAGCTATGTTTTATGCTATACCATGTTAATAAACAGTCGTGCTTACGCATGAACATACCTTGCACGTGTATGTATTAGCATACGTGTTAAATCTTAAAAAGTTTACCATATTAGTATTTACTTTTCTTCTTCACACACAACCATGAAATCACTTCTACACATCTAACAAAGTTGTTGCTGAGAATTAGCCATCCAAAGAAACAATAAACTCTCTATATTGGTATGCTACATTTTATTCTTAATTTAAATTGGGGTTAGCAGCAAAGAGTAAGCTTGCCAACCCTCATGTTAGGCGTACAATATTGAGAATTAGAAATCTTAATTCATCCACCAAGAGAAATAAACTCAAGAGAAATAGAATAGATATAAGAATACGCAAAATTTATAGAGGTTCATCTTAATTTGAGAATGCATCCTCTTCCATCGCTTCAATAATTCACTATTGACGAAAAGAAGTTTATAAGAAAAATCACACTTTATTTTCTATGACCTCTCTTTTTAATGATAATACAAAATCATAATGATAACTCTTTATTTAGAAGACAAATTAGGGCAAAATTGAAATTCATAAATGTAAAATTTCTAAATTGCCCTCAGTGGAGCTTTGGTCTGGGGAGGTCAGTTTGTGTACGGAATTCACACAACGATAATATATTAGAATCCACAACTTAAAATGATCCAGAACTTTTGTTGACTGGACGAAAAGCTTATCGGGTCCAGCACCACACCTTGGATGGCTGGGTCGTGCTAGTACCAACCCAACCTGCTTCATACATATTGAACTGCACACAATGAGCTCGGGCAATCATTTTGTCATTTTTTGTTTTCCCTGTTTTGTCATCATTTCAACAATTATTCCTATGCTTTACATATGCGTCGTTGTCAAAATACTAATAAAGTCATATATTGATTACTATTGTTATGCCTATGTGGGGATTAAAATTGAATTTTTAGTAAATTTTTTTAATAAAAATTGAAGAAATATGTGATTAAAGTATTATGTATCCCACAAAATGTATGATTAAAATTAATTACTAATTTTGACTTGAATTAATTTTAAAATGAGATTTTGTTGCTCTTTGTGAGCACGAGTTTCTTTAAATATGTTTCAACCAAGATATCATCCCGTATCGGTGTAGTTAATTGCTTGTCATCTCTTATCAAATATAATAAAAATAATTTTAATTATATAATAAAATAGTGAAAGTAATTGTCGTTCCTAAGAGTGTGTTTGATTGATATGGAAAAGATCGCTTTAGAAAAGAAAATATTTTCCTTATTTTGAGAAAATGTTTTCTTTAAAAAAAAAGAAGGAAATTAGGTATATTTTCAATGGAAAAGAAAAAATAACAATCAAACCCTCCAAATAGGAATTTGGATGAAAAATTGACATTTTTCATGGAAAATAAATATAATCAAACACGCCCTAAATTAATCGTATCGTGCTTAAATTGTTAATTCGAAACTCAAAAGGTTTTCAAGATGAAGTAAAAAAATCACATTGAAATTTATTTTTTCCTAATTTCCAACCGATTTAGAACACATTAACTTTGATCGAATATGCTATCATTAAAGTTTTGTAATATGCAAATATCATTTGCTTAACATTTACATTTTTGTTAATTGAATCGCAGTGAATAATATTATTTTGGACAAAATAGTAATAAGAAAAGGAATATTGGAATACAATTTAATCCTAAATAAAATCTGAAATTCGATTTTTTACCTTATTTAATGGAGTTGGCGATCAAATTACGAGTTTTTCATTTGAACTATCGAGTTTATTCGAGGTTTAAAACTCTGAGCACAAGTAAATTTACAAGAAGTTGGTTCCAATAATAATATTATTCTATGAAGTCCCACAAATTGGATTCTTCCCATATTTTTCAATAAAAAAAATAGTTTCACCTTTGCATTAATATTAATGCCATGTTTGATAGGGCAAGTTTTCCATGGAAGATGGAAAACTTTTTGTTATTTTTCACTTTTTAGAGTGTTTAGAAAACATTTTCAGGTAATTGGTTTTCCACATTTTATTGGTTTGCCACATTTTATTGCTTTTTGAGGTAAATCATTTCACACCACTTTGGTGGGAATTGGTTTTCTAGGCAGTTTTTTTTATTTTTTTGCAATGGAAACAAATTATATCTCTTTAATGGACAATTTTCATAAAAAATAAAATCAAACGAATATTAAAATATCTAAAATTTCAATATTTTTTAGATGAAAAATTATATCAATCAAACACAATTAATTGACAATTCTCAATAGAACAAGTTCTAGGCAATTCAATTCCATAAAATTCATTTTATTTCCACTCAAATTTCATTCTTGTAATCAAATGGACCCTGAGTTCTTGTTTGAGCGATTATTTAAAAATTACATTTTTGAAAAAATCAAGCAAGTGTCATTAAAAAGTAGAAAAAATATATATATGAAAAGACATGAAAATGGATTTTATATAGAGAATGTATAATTAAAAAAAATTATGAATTCTTCGTTGGATTTCCTAAACGTAAGGCATGTGAGCTTTTTCATGTATAGCATATTCTCAATGGGGAGCCATCAAAAAGATGGATATTCTATAAATTATTCTTGTGCAATCCGACACGTCCATGTAATTTTCTATTGTACATCCGCCACCAGCCCACCACACCCCCCCCCCCCACATAGTGGAATTACCATGTTACCCCTGTAATTCATCAGAAGTCAGTGTATGTACAAAAAAAAAAAAAAAGGGATTTTTTTTTTTCCATTTTTGTGGTGTTTTGTTCGGTTTTTATTGTACTTTTCTTTAATGTGCCTTTCAATTGTAACATTGTGTTTAAGAAAGAACATAAAATGTATTTTCAAACTTTTTTTCAATGATAGTATAATTGTCCCTTTTTTTCCCTACCCACTCTAAGATGATTGTCAAGAATGAAAAATTAGTACAAGAAATAAAACATATTAACTTTACATTCATGGTATAAAAAAGAACCATAAGCATGATTTCACAGAAGAAAATCAGATACTAATACACACAATGCAAGGCGTGAGTTTTATTTTTTCATTTTTTTATTCTAGTGGGCCCACACACATGCGAGTGGGTGTAAAACTTCTGACAAAAAAAGTTCTGTACACAGGATTTAATATATATTACTATTATTACAAATTGACTTACAATATTAAAAAGTATATGTACCTTAAAAAAAGGAAGATGTTACGTGTACCAAAATACTTACATAATGTTTTACCTAAACAACACGTGACGATCCTCTATTAGGAGCGTCTGTGCAATCTATTTGATACGAATAGATAAATTCTAAAATAAATATGGGTTAATCCATTTGTACATAATGTATTGTACACAATAGATTACCTCCTCTCACATAATGTGCGAGGCCCGTATATATTTAAAAATTCCGACAATGAGGTCATAATTTTCATTTTGAGCAGTAGGTAAAAAATTCGTATATATAACATTTTCCAATAAAAATATTGAGTCACCACTGAAAGCCTCCATGTGCCCACCAACTATATTATGCTTTTACGTAACCGCAAAAAGTGCGAAAATTTTCAGCTCAAAGCAAACAAAACTTCGTCTCAATTCCTTCACAAATCATCCGATATATACACACACAAATTGTTGTATCTATGTCCTGTAAGAATATAAAAAGGGATAATCCGAAATTGTGTTGAATAATTTTCAGTTTAGCTTTGTTTGTGTAATGTAATGTCTACTGAAAGGCTGATTCCCGGCGATCGGTGTCCGTCGTCGGCTTTGTCTTTGTCTTTGTCTCACTCGATCCGGTGCGGCGGTGAACCGGCGAGAATTTTCGAGGAGTTGCCTAAGGCCACCATCGTTTCGGTTTCCCGGGCAGATGCTAGTGACATCACTCCATTGCTTTTGTTGTACACCATTGAATTGGAATACAAACAGGTGATATTATTTATTAGTTTATAATTATACAATTGCTATTTATTTATGTTTTATTTTTTTGCTTTTCACATGCATTACGCCTATCTATGTGTATAAATGATAGATTATGTGAATTTGAATGAGGGATGCATGTGCGTGTTTCTTTACTATATGTTTTTCTTTTTATTTTTCTTCAGCTGGCCCTTTGTATAATTGCTGATAACTTAGGGGAAAATTGGAACAAAATCGAGTAAGAAATCTGGTATATTTTTATGAACTTGGAGAGTTCAAATTTTGTTGGAGGAATTAAATTAAGGTTAGATTTGAAGA
>CM032633.1:33091570-33330042 GCA_019097785.1 Fraxinus excelsior
TTTATTATAATTATTTTCCAGAACAATGGGAAACTATGATTATTTATATAATCTCATTATAAAATAATTTAGCAAAGTATAATCAAAAGGCTTCTTGATCATAAGTATTAATAAAAAAATGAATAAAAAATCATCTAGGCAGGAAATGTTGATTTGTTCTTTAATCCACAATTAACAAATAATTAAGGAGCATAAGATTTGTATTTTATATCCAAATAACATAGATTATGTTTTTCTTCAATAAGTGACGCAGGAACAGTTGACATTTTAGATTAATTACTGATTAGAAAATTGAATGGATGAGCATGCTGGGCCAATTAAAAAAAAAATTATATTGATTTAAAAATTCAAGATATTTTTGGTAAAAAGATTGAATAAAATAAAATATTAGAAAAAAAAATATCAACATGAAATTAATATTACATATTAATCCTCCCTAAAGTTAAAACAAAAACTAACCAAAAAGTTTTTTGAATTTATAAAATAATACGTCACTCAGAAAAAATAAATTGTGTTCAAATCAATGTTGTTCGTTGCAGTATTTTATATTATCAGGTAAATATTATTATAATATCATAGTCATATTTTTTAACTTTTAATTACTTAGGCGAAGTTGTGATCAAGAGACAGGTGGCAGAGCTACGAGACTTTCTTGATGAAGCTGCAAAATCTCAAGTCGTATTATTGGGCAATTTAAGTTAAAACATTTGTTAAGAAAAAATATTAATCATAATAATAAATAGCTAATAGTTTAGCACAAAAGAAGTCGGTAAAATCTAAAAGACTGAAAAAGTAAACCTCCGAGTACAGAAAAAAAAATCACATAATTTACACAGAAATTTGAATTTTATCTCACGTGGGGTGGGCCTCATGTGAGATGTGAGATAAAATATTGCCAAAACTCCCCCGTCAGTACAGGATTTTTGAAATCATGTACTTGTAGCAAGACTCAATCTAAAATGAGAAATTGCAGTATCAATCTTTTACATTCTAAAATTGTATTCGTAGTGCTCTACGAAATAGGTAGGTTGGACGTACTCCACATTCGTGAGCATATCACCATATAGGTAAATTGTTATGTCCTTCAAATTCTAGAGATGTCATTTTTTATATGTTTTCCGTGTTTGGTTAGAATCATCTACCAAGTTTTTCAATGTGACTTGTTAGCTAATATAGGCCTTCAACTCTCCACCTAGGTGTGACTATTTTGAGTTCGATACCAATGATAATAAGAACGTGAACTCCCAGCCATTTATGCGTTGGAGAGACCGTTTTTCACTTGCTCGAGTCATATGGACACTATAAGATCATTCTCATAGTGAATTATCATGTCATGTTAAGTCGATATACTTATATTAATGTATGTATATATCAAGGATTAGAGATTGGAGTGGTTGTAGGATTTGAGATCGAGTGGTTACGACTGGGTCGCGGGTTTAGATTTGGGGTTGAAATTGGATATTGGTTGAATTTATACATTTAATATTCAATAATTAATGAATAAAAATCGTTATATGATAATTAATTTATTATTATTCAGATAAATAAACACGTTATCAATTACCGACAATTAAATCACAAATTTTACAAAAGAAGAAAGAATCATAGATGAAAGACCAAATGGGACCACACATTAGCCTTAAAGTGGATGTTTCTTTGTTGCCTATCATTGTGGGTCCAAAGCTATTTTTGATCATACATTTAACGGTCGGTACCACCCTAACAACTTTCTACCTCATCCCACCAATTATTGTTGGTTTTTTTTATAGAAATACTATGGAATATAATTAATTATTGTACTAAACAAACATTAATGGAATAGAATAAGAACTTCAATAAATGCTATTGGTCGGTTCGACTAGAATTTTTTGGATATTTTTTAGTACATAATATTATAATAAATACCATTAGAAAACGTAATAAACTTTCCGTGTTAACAATTTTTTATGCAAATTGTTGACATCAAAATCGTTAGAGCTCTATCACATCCCTGATTGTTGACTTGCACGTTTCCTACACGTTAGGATGAATTAGGGTCAAGATTGAGCCAATGAAGAAAAATGATCACCAACCATCGACATTTCTACAATAAAGTCAAATGTTAGCACAGATGGTACGAGGAAAAATTGAACGTGGGAGAGAGAAACTAAAAAGATTTGGCTCGATTTACGATAATAATGAAAATGGTACATTTACATTTAATATTTATAAGAGAGGAATTCTTGTGGAGCAAAACATTGGGCGTGTAGCCCTAATTCATGAGTCATGCTCTCATTGGTTTGCATGACTACTTGTTTAGATATGTTGGGTTTCCTCCTTTGAGTTCGTGTCCTTGCGCAACCGAGTTTTTTTCGTGGAAATTGATCCCGAAAGATTCTCCTTGATCCCGAAGACTATGAGTGACTCCAAAGCCTACTTCATCAAAGGCCTTCGCTTAAGGAGGTGGAGAGCACAAAAATCCTTGCTAATTCAAGAGTGAAACACAAGCATAATTGATGATCTATATCAAATATAGTAATAAAAAAAAAAATGAATATTTCAGGCATGATGATGGACCAAAATTTAACATACAAATATTACATGTTTCATAATTTGCAAATGTTTCTTTCATTTCATTTTTATTCTTGGTTTTTACTCATAAGCGTTGTAGATTTCCGTATTTTAAGCTATTTTACCTAGAGATGGCAAACGGGCTCGTCGGCTCGTGCATCAAGTGAGCTCGACGAGCAGTTCGTGGGCTCGTGAAAAAAAAAAAAAGAGACTTGTGGGTCATTTTTTTAGTAAGGTGTCTGCAACTATTTTATTTTAACTTTTTTTTCTTGACAAGACTGGCATGTCGAGTCACATTATAGTTGCGTGTGTCTATAGTACTCTTAAATTTATTAATTCCATGTGTTCGCTCCAATATTATCGAGTCAAGTCTCGACTCATTCAACTTATAACAAGTGTATCTAATTTTTCAACAAAAGGATATTGAAGAATTTGACTAATAAATAGAAACGTGTAGACACAATGAGAAATCCAACTATGCTAAGAAGTGGCCACGTGGAATGCAGATAATACTGTCGGTGCAAAACTCTTTACTGGCGTGATTCTTATCGAATAAGAAGACGACACGTTGGATGAAAAAGGAGGCCACAAGTACATCTTGGAGGAACAAAGCTAAACGGATTGGCCTTGCGTGTTCAGTCTACTATATTTGGATGGCTAGAAATAGATTCATTTTTGAAAATTTGATCCCGCATGTTGATAGCATTGTACGACAAATCAAAACACATGTATACAAAGTTATGTTTACTTTGTATCCAAATGTTTTGATCCGCTATGAGTCTCTTGTATTGGGTTAGCTCTATTACTGCTTTTTGCTTGAATACTTGGGAATTCCCATAGTATTGGTTTTTGTTGTAACGCATTTTTGATTCACCTGGGTATGCCCGGAGCACATGTAAACACTTTGATCAATATAATTAATTATTTATCGATCAAAAAAAAAAAAAAGGAAGACGACACGTAGTTACTGTACAATCACATGTGGGGCAGCGCAATGGTAAGAGACTTTTTCTACTTCCGGAGTCTCCATGATTAGATTTTCCAGATTTTGTAGGTCATAGGAGATGCCCGCGGAATTAAAACTCTGGTCCACTACAGATCCCATGCCGCACACCCCACCGTTTATTAGTGAACTGTAATTTTAGTGGACCCCACATTAATTAGAGTAGGCGGTAAAAATTACAGCCCACTAATGACTGTAAAGCTAGCAAGTTTCCATCATTTATTGAATTTAATTCTTTTTAAATATACATACAATTGAAGAATATATGACAAAAGCAAGAATGTCCATAGTATTGGATATGATTGAACTTGATTCACACCTCGATCGGTTTTTGAACTCTTCACTCTTGTTTCAATTTTGTTACTCAGCTTTCAACTTATACTCAATTTCAATTACAATATTTGTTTTCGATACATCAACGTCGACAAGCTAAATGTCATTTTTCTTGATGAATGAAGCGACGGGGAGAAGCATAAATTGCCAATTGAGTCCAAGAGCGGAGCAAGGGAGAAAATGTTTGTAGCCTAGTGGTAAAAGTATCATATTGTGACCTTACATGTCATGTTTCAAATTCTTGCATACACTATTCTTTCTTTTTTTGTCGTTGAAAAATTTATACATTCGTCTTGGTCTTTAGTTTTATTTCCACAATTCGTCATTTTTACATAATTTCTCAATGAATAAAATTGGTAAAATATATGCTTATCACATCATATACTTTCTACGACCTAAATCTTTCATTCATATTTAATTACTAAAAGAAAAACACTTTCCTTCAAAAATTGGTCATTTTACAAAGAAAGTTGTACAAAATTTTCGAAGAAGGGTACGATAGTGAGTTTTTCATTTTTGTAGTTACTCAAGCATAATAGTGTTTTCTTCAATTACTTATTATGAATGATTTTTTATGCTTTATTTTAGTATTTATGTATGTGAGTAAATATGATTTTCATTTATTTTTTTCAATTCTTTCAATTTTTGAGCTTGAAATCTATTGAAATACTCAAATTCCTATTTAATTTCATATGTAAATTATATGATTAATTACGTCAATAGGCACTAAAATTTTGAGTAATTACACTAATGGCTATTGAAGTTATTTTCTTACGCTAATAGGTACTCAAACTATTAATTACACACTAATGGTCACTTGGTAAAAAAGATAATATTAAATTTAATTATGTGTCATCATTAAGTACCAACGTATCAAACAATATTATTGCCAAGTCCGCAAAAGTCATTGTTAAAAATAAACTTTTTTTTTTTTTTTGATAGAGTGACCATTAGCGTAATAATTAGAAATTTGAGAGATTATTAATAACTGTAGCAACCATTGGAGTAGTTACTTAATATTTTAGTGACCATTGACGTAATTAAGCATATTTATAGACTCAAAATCGGATTAATATTCAAACAATTCCAATTAATGTAATATTTAAAATTCAGCAATTATTGACTAGATTTTAATAGACTTTAAAATTTATTAAAATATGAGAGGAGAAAACCTTATATTATTTTGAGAACATTGGTAACGTCAAAGAACATTATATTGTAGTGTTATTTGCGTCAATGTTTCCATGGTTATTAGTTTCCACTGATTTTCAAGAACATGTGCTCCAGCATGGCCCAATTCAGATTTTTGCAGTTCAAATAAAATAATAAAAGTGGAAATTACGTAAAATCAGATTTTTTATATTACCATTTCAAAAATCAAATGATAAGTCAATATTAATAATATTATTATAAAATTAAAATAATTTATATATCAGCCCTACCTTCGTCAACCCACCTCACCTCCCCAAACCTTAGATTTTTCTTCATTCTTCTCTCCGCCACTCTCTCTTTATCTCATTCTCTCCTCTCTCTAACAATGACGCTCGTTGCTTTCGCTTGCCGACGATGAGCGCCGCTCAATCGTTGTGCATAACACAAGCGAGCGTCACTGCGTGCACTCATGTCAACACGGCTATAGGGTGGTGTTGCTTCTTGTATGAGACCAAGTGAGATCGTCGCGTCGTTGCAGGCTCTTGGTGGTGACACAATTGGTTCATATTGTTCAGTGTGGACCGTGGTGTCGTTGCACGGCTCTACTCCAACAAAATGCTATGGGATTGTTGATGAGGATGAAAGTTGCGTGAAAGATCTGTGAAGGAGTGGCTTCCGCAAGATGAAGAATATTGGTGATGGAATAGGTGACCGACGGTGGTTTATGTTAGGGTTATGAGGTGGTGGTCTCGGCCGCGGCAATGAAGTCGTGCTCAACAAAGATGGCGTAGCGGTAGCATCATCGCTGGTGTGCAAATGCAATTTGAATAATTGATTTGTAAATCATTTGATTGCTGATTATGGGATCTGGATCTGGTTTGTGCAATGATTTTGTTGGTGGTATTTGCAGTTTGTGATTGTAGTGGTAGTGTCAACAGCGACGAGCTGATGGTGATGTGGTGGTGGAGGTGGGAGCATATTTGATAATGGCACTAGCTACTATAGTGGTTTCGGGGTAGGTTTTCTAATTGGTGTTTGCAGTTGGTGGTGCTAGCGGTGACAGTGTTGGCGAGGTAGTAGAGGTGGTCTGGCGATGACCGATAATTTTGGATCTGATTTTTTGGTTGTGTTTGGATAATGGTGGTTGTGATGTTGGTCGTGGTGATAAGATGGTGGTGAAGTTGGCAGTGCTGGTGAGGTGGTGGTAATGTTGTTGGTGGCGGTGGTGCGATGGTTGGTGCATGGGTGGGATGGGAATGTTGTGACCAATTATTTGAGAGTGTGACCAATAAATTAAATATTTTGTGATCAATAAATAATATGTGACCAATACTTGTAACCAACAAACAATAAATGACTTATAAAATTTGTGGTTTGTGATCGATAAATAAATCTTGACTTATAAATTTCTTGATTTATGATTGATGAAAAATTGTAACCTATAAATTTTTTTATTTATAACCAATTATTTCCATAATTTGTAACCAAATATTATAGAATTGCGATCTTAATAAACCCATGTTTGACACCCATTAATTTCTCTTTCTCTTTCTCATTTTCATTCTCATTCTTCATTTCAACCACACATTCTCCAAATAAAATAATATTACACACAAATAAAAAAAAATTCATTACTTTTCCACCACACATTCTCACATCAATCACTATTCCAAAATTTCTATTTCTCCCAAAATAGGTTTCAAACAGGGGTTAATTAATAAAATATACTTTTAAATAATTATTTCATAAATAGATTTTAATCAATATTTAATTTTTGAAATTTTAAACCTTGTTTGTCAATTTTAAAATAGACAATACTTATTCTCTTAGATATGAAAGTACCCACTTCTTCCTGCGTGCTTATATTTTAGTGAAAATTAGGCCGAGCCCCTGTTTTTGCTCCTTAAATTGAAAATCCCGCGTTGTTACTAAGAGAGTTAAAAAAAAACCGTCTACTTAAATTGAAATCGCGGGTTTAAAATAGTTAATTTGGGTCCATGCGGTTTACATTTCTACAATTTCAAAACTTAACCAAATCGTTTGAATATGGTTCGATTTAGAATTTTTGTGGTTAAAAACCGCTTAAAACCAAACCAAACCAAACCGCTCGTCCAATTTTATTTTATTTTAAATACTTGTTTTAACCAAGATAATTTAATTATTAGATCAATTTATATTTCAAAAAGTTTACTCGTTAGTTGTCTTATATTGGTTCTTTAGAAAAGTAGTAATTTACATATGATAATATTTTTCTTACCTAAATAATGAAATTAATCTCAAGCTTAAATTTTATGGTTTAATCTCATATTAATTTATTGGTTTAAATTTGTTGAAATAAATATATTAGTATTGTTACGTTTATGTTCCGAACATTTTTTTTTTTCAATTTTAAGTGTTACAGTGAAATTCAAACCAATATATTTATTAATCCATTTGTTTAAAAGGTGTAATTTTTATGTTACTAAATTGTGATTTGAAACCATATCAAACTGCAAATAAATAAATAATTGTTTGGTTGGGAAAATGAAATGGTTTTGGTTTGGTTTGGTTCGATTTTAATTTTTTTTTTTCAAACGATTTAAAATGGTTTGATTTTGAAAATAATTCAAAAATTAGTCCAAATCGAAGTACCCTACTATGATTTTATGTGATTTTATTTGAAATATAAGATCAACACGGTCCAATGTCAATTAATTTCTCACCTTACTTCTACCTTTACTACACTCTTTATGTGATTTTTATTGTCATTTCTAATTACTGGGACATTTAGGCCATGTTTAGTTAGATTAAAATTTAGATTTTAATTTAAGTCAAAATCAACAGTAAATTTTAACCACGCATTTAATGGGATACACAACTTTTTAAAAAACTACTAAAAATTTAATTTTAATCATCACCAAACGGGGCTTAATGTGTCACATTTATAAGAATCGTGACTTTCGGGTCTCCTTAAAAAACAATATAGACTTGCTTTGAGATTGATGTTCGTATTATAATTCTCTTGTTGTGATCTATATTATATCCTTAAATGTAATTTGAAAATGTGTTGAGAAGATTCAATGAAATAAGCAAAGAATATTTTGGGTATGTTTAGAACTCCATTAAGCCACTGTTTTGTGTAGATTAAAATCTAATAAAAATTTAAAATCAAAGTCAACAAATCACTTATTTCATAAGATCCATATCTTCTCAATCATATATCTCATTAATCGAAATCTACTAAAAATCTGATTTTAATCTACATGAGATCGATAAAGGCTAAATGTTGTAGTCACAATTATGATTCGAATGGTTTGTGCAACTCCGTTACTCTGAAATGACATTGCTTAGAGTTAATTAGGTGAAGATACAAGTTGTTTAATAATAAGGTCTACTATAAATATTATCAACCCCAGGCTTCTCTTCCAACACCTTTTCTTGCATCTCTGCTCTTCTCCCTACGATTCAAGATGTTCCATCGTGAGGGGGGAGTATTAGAATATGCCCTCAGCAGCTCACACGTTCTAGCTCCTGCAAGCATGCAACATCAGCTCACATTCAGCAACAGCACCTTCTAGTCTCTTCTTCCTTATTCCAGATTCTTCTAGTTTATTCTTTAGTTTGTTATGTTGTTAGTTTGTTGGATATTGTTTTATATAAATAGACTAGTATGCATGTAATTTTTTAAGTAAATGAATGAAATATTCTTTTTCTTTCCTACCATTTACAGCAGGTTCTATCATTTTATTTTCTTAATAAACCATAATGAGAGGCCTACTAAAACGTGAAAATAAAGTCAGTAAGTGTCACACCACCGAACACTGGAGACGATGTTAGAGGCTCCAAACTTATTTAGAAGGTGTGTGGTAGAGATTAAAATCAGATTAAAATTGAAAATATAGCCGTTATTGTTGACTTTTATTAGACGAGTAGGACCCAATAACGACCATATTTTCAATTTTAAGCCGTACCAAACATGCTCTTATTATGAGTACCTTAGAACACTCGTTTCAAAGAAATGCGTTTATAATATTTTTTAAAATTTATCTTGAAATCTTATTCACGAAATAAAGCACAACTAGATCAAATTACGTTATGGGTGGTTTCTTGATGTATTAGCAATACACGTTGAATTGTTTTTATGGAATCCATAAAATGATTGTAAATTTCCTTTTATTTATTAGATTTTTACTGAAATAAATGTTAAATTGAAATTTCTAAATTTGTTGGGCCACGAGTTAAAATAAGCAAAGTAATAAAGGTGATGTAGTAAAATTATTTTATGCCTAAAATAATTTTACTACAAGATAAATACAGATAATTGAAGGCTGGCCGGTAGATTAACGAGGGTCTCCTCGATTAAGATTTTGATGGATTTTAAAATATTATAAATTTTAATGAATTTCATGGATTTGAATAGATTTTCACAAATTTTATTAAATATGGGGAAATTTCAAAAGATTTGGTTATATGTATTTTTAAGCTTGAAATCCATCCATTAATAAAATCTTTATAAATCTACGCATTATCGAGGATATCTAAATTTCGAAGGATTTCATTAAAATTTCAATTGAGGATACCTAAATTTTAACGAATTTCATTAAAAATTCAATTGAAACACCTAAATTTAGAATGATTTTTAAAATTCATCACAATTTCAATTGAGGACACCCCCCTAATAGTCACAATAAATGAATTTTTAAGTTTGGAGTATTGAAAATTATTTTTATTGGAAGTTTTATTTTTGTGAACGAATTTAATTCATTTATTTATTTTGTACTTGAAGTAGGTCTTGTTATTTCTTATGAATATATTATGAAATCGAAATGTTGCTTAATTTGAATTTTGCTCTTGATTCTCGAGTCTTTTATCCAAGAATTTTTATATATTTTAGTTTCTTATACAATTTATTATGTGTATTGAATTGAACCCTACTTGGATGATACTGATGAGCGTTTCATTAAATTATATAGCTATGTTTATTCTATTTCAGTTTGGACGATTCTTCCTTCTATGCGATTTTCACAGACAAGAAATTAGAATGATAGGTATTTTTCTTTAATTTTTATTCATTTATCTTGTGTTTACATTCAATTATTTTTGGCGCAATTGAAAAAAATTATATCAACAATGGTAAAAAAAAATCCCTTTAATGGACAATTTTCATGTAAAATAAAATCAAATGACTAGTATTCGGTATGATAATTTTTTTTTTTTTGGCAATTGGAACAAATTCTGGACCCAATGGTTGAAAAATTATCACTTTCATGGACAATTTTCATAAAAAATAAAGTCAAACATACACCAAATTTTCAACATTTTCCAGGTGGAAAATTATACCAATCAAACACAATTAATTACAATTCTCGGTAAAACAATTTTTAGACAATTCAATTTCCTGTAATTCATTTTCTTTCCACACATTTTCCTCATTTGCAATCAAACAGAGCTTTAAAAGACCAAATAGTTTCACTTTTGAGATTAATTGAAACATGGATTTGCCAATGTTGTCATTTGGTAGATTTGATTTAAAAGGTCACAAAAAAGTAAATGAATAATTTGGTGGAAGATGCACATGCAATTCATAAACTAATTATAATTTGTCCAATCCATGAATGGTTCTCATATATACTATTCTATATTGCACTTCTCAAAACCCCCACTCCACTCATTATTTAACTAATAAATTAATTATTATTCCGTGATATATATATATATATATATATATATATATATATATATATATATATATATAATTGAGCGTGTTCAGGCTACTAATGCATTTTTTTCTCTTAATTTGAATGTTGTGTGTGTGTGTGTGTGTGTGTTTCATTTAAACAAAATATAAAGAGAAAATTCGTGGTCTTTTTTGTTTTGTTATGATATCATGATAATGTATAACATTTTTTCTGCTAAAAGCATCTTCAACGTAACAATATTAATTGTTATATGCGTGACAAACAAAATGAGAATTGAGAGCGTGTATTGCACTAATTATATGGAAGATGTAAAAGAGTTGAAATAAATTACAAAAATTAAATGAACACGGTTTTCAAAGAAGATAAATTATGACAAGAATTAAGTGAACCTTTCTTGGTACAATCCACATCCCAATAGGAGGATCAATCATTAAAATCAGACATTTCGAACTCTAGAACATTCAATTCATGACACGTCAAGTCGACTCGTCATGATTTGAAATGGTTTAAGGTCCAAGTTATCATAACTTAAGTGATCGATCCCACCACATTTGCATATAGAAAGTTGCACACTTAAAAATAAATTGTATAATTTTACATTTATAGCATGTTTGGCCACTCTTTTTCCAAAAAAAAAAAAAAAATCATTTTTTTTAAAAACTCATTTTTCAATCATGCATTCTCCTATAAATAAGTTTACACGTAAATTAAAAAAATTTCTTTACTTTTAACCACACATTTTCCAACAAATTCTAAAATGTATTTGGCGAAAAAATGGGCTCTAACAAGGGTTTAAGTGAGCCTAGGTCGTACTAACATCTAGATTAAGGTTCTGGTCGGTGAAAATTAAAATTCAAATTTTAATGTAACGAAATTAATGCAGCACCAGAGCGCGTGTTTCGAAAACTAACTATACACGCTGCATCTGCAATTCTATAAATTGACCACTCAAGCTTAGGGCACATTTCTTTATCTTATTAAACAAATTGTCGATATTTTGAGCCTTCAACTTCTCGTCTAACGCGAAAGACACGTCTAACTTCTCATGTGTGGTTTGCGAGTTACTGCATATGTATCGAGATTTACCCAGTTCGCAATCACGGGCAACGACTGCGGGTTCCTACATTTAAAAAAAAAAGATACGTCTAAAAATAATATAGGATGTTCAGGTTTATGGACACTATTATGATACCCCTTATTTACCAAAAGAATAACCCATGCATTATATAGTTAAGAGCACAGTAATTCTGTTGACTGTTTTGTAGCCGATTCCCCTTTGAACTGTCAACAAAAAGAAGATTAAAGTCAAAGAAATTACTGGAATTCGTGTCACGTACAATCCAATTTTTTATTTATTTAGTGAATTAATTAAAATAAAATATGGGACTAATCATGGTATGAACTTTGGAGTTAATGAATACAAGTATTTGACAAATAATTCTTTTGGAAATTCCATTTTTTTTTTTCATTTCCTTTAGACCATATATTTCAAAATATTTCTCCATTCTTTGATCATACTTTAACTCGACTAATGTATAATTTTTTAAATATTTTCTATTTTATTGTACGTAATTATCTGATTTTTGAGATCATTAATTCTATTCGAAATCAAAAATATTATTCATCAAATATGCTAAAGGTTAACATCCAATGAGACATGGGAAGTCATTATCATGTTGTTCAATATATTAAAATGCATCGATCAAGATCACAATCTCGCGTGTTTGGTGGCTTAGCACTTATTCTCGTTGTAATACGGCTATATCGAAAAGGTAAGGATCGTCGTCAATTAACATTTTTTTCCGCCTACTTGGTTCCCTTCTGTTGACATACTAAAAGTGCAGTCCAATTTGAATGGTCCAAAGAGTAAAGCTCAATTGAAGAAATCAGGATAAAGGCCCAAATGAGAGTATTGATAAAGTAGAAGCACACTAACATGACAATATCATCGCCTAAGCTTGCGTAGCGCCCAGAATCTGCGCGAATGGAATTCCCCACGGTCGCTCAGAGCGACGACCCTATCCTCGCCCAAATCTTTGAATCGCCTAGGTACTTAGCCACGTCAAATATTATGATTATCTAGAATGACAGTTATTGAAGCGGGTGTTGAGCACTCTCATCACGGTCCATGATTCTAGGAGCCAAGTTGGAGGCAGTTGAACGACAAAAAGTAATGACAGCAGTTAGAGATGACGGTTCCACGATTACTTAGCCACCTGAAGAAAGTTTGTAGTTATGGATCAATCAAGCAGTTTCTAAACGGTTTATCACGAAGAAATCATCAAAGGAGTATAAAAGGAAGAAAAGACATAGAGAAAAAGCCCGAATAAAAAACTCTCAACAGATAATATGTAATTTTAATTTCTTAGTGTAACTTAAAATTTTTTCTTTTAGTACTCATGTGCTTGCGCTCCTTGGAGGCATTTTGTTCGTCCCCAATTGTAAATCTTCGCCAATAATACATCACTTTTTAGGACTTCGTCTCAAGAGTTTTGTTCCTTACACAATCGTCTGATTTCCTTTTTAATTGTTAACAACTAAACTCGCGAAACACCTTCTGATGTCTATCTTATAAGTATATCTCATTCAACTATAAGACATGTAGTTTGCCACGTTGTAAGTACACATACACAAAATTAAGTTACCCGTAAATATAATTAAGATGAAAACTGTCAATTTATTTTTATAAATGAACTCTAACATATCACGTGAGTATACGAGAGAGTTTGGTTAGATATTCATTCCTTTACTTGTTTGGTGGAGATTGATAAAATGTATCTCATAAAATATGTGATTAAAATTAATTATTGATTTTGATTAGATTAAAATTTTAATTTTTATGAAAAAGGAGCTAAATATTCATGAATGCGACACGTGTACGGCCTGCAACGCAACCAATACACTCAACTGTATTCGAGTTAAGCATTTCAAATCCGCCACCTCCCACATCCCACACAAGATGAGATAAGATCAATAACTTATCATTGATGATTCATTTAGAAGTTAGAAGCGCAACTACTTATCAGTGATAAGTCGTAGAAAAAGATGGACTACTGGCAAATGCATTGAAGATAGCGAGACCAATGCATTTATCTCCCCCACCACCACCACCAGGTCCACCACCACCACCACCACCTCTAATTCTACTCTCTTTCTATACATACACCTATATATACATGTCTTTCTATCTATAGTAATCTCTTTCTCTCTCTATCTTTTTTCTATAATCTCCTGCTTTTTTTTTCTTTTATCTCGCAGCCTTTGTTTCCTTTTTCGGTGTTTTTAGAGAAACCCTAGGAATCTGGGGCTGAAGGTCGTCGGGGGTGGGGTGGGTTCGTTTCTAGGGCTTCGATCTGTTGATTGCTGTGAGCTTTTTGTAGTTTGCTTGGATTTGTGAGTCTGAGGTGAAGAAGATTCAGAAATGTCGTCGTTGAGCAGAGAATTGGTTTTCCTCATACTCCAGTTCCTTGAGGAGGAGAAATTCAAGGAGTCTGTTCACAGGTATGTATATAAGTATATTAATTGCATATTTGTTTTTTGTCTGTTATGTGTGGGTACTTCTATGATGTGTATGATTTGATGGGTCTAGTTTACTTTTTTGATGGGAAAACGATAAGAAAATATTGGGTTTTAAATTTTGAATTTGTTATGAGCGTTTTGTAAAATTGAAAAATGAAGCTCAATTGTTGACAAGTTTTAAAGTTTTTTTCTGGGTTTTGGGAAATTCGAGCTGAAATTATCGAAGTAATTTTGATATTAATATGTATTTAAAATAAGAACTTTTTAGTGTGAAAAAGGGTTAATGGTTGGTTCTGGAGACGTTTCACAGAAAGAAAAGGAAATGGAAAGCTATAATAACTGGCTGCACACTTGACTATACTTTTTAATATTGGTAAAGGAAAAAGGAATTGGAAGTGCTGTTAAACACAGACGACTTTTGAGATTTGCTTAAAACAAAATTAGAAATTTTTGATATAATTGCTTATGGGTTGCTCATGTGGATACTCTGCTTTGTAGGCTTGAGCAAGAGTCAGGGTTTTTCTTTAATATGAAATATTTCGAGGAGAAAGTGCATTCTGGTGAATGGGAAGAAATTGAGAAGTACTTGTCAGGTTTTACTAAGGTTGATGATAACAGATACTCCATGAAAATCTTTTTCGAGATAAGGAAGCAGAAGTATCTTGAAGCACTTGATCGGTAAATTGAGATACATCTACTGTGATTTTATACTACATTTCCTTTGTTAAAGAAAGAGTTCAATTGGTATACTCTCTTTTTTTCCCTTCTTGGTGGTTGTTGGGGGTGTGAATTTTTGCATATTTATTGATATCGACAGGCAAGACAAAGCGAAGGCAGTTGACATACTGGTGAATGACTTGAAGGTGTTCTCGACGTTTAATGAGGATCTGTACAAAGAAATTACTCAGCTATTGACACTTGGCAATTTCAGGTAGTATTTATTTCCTTTAATATGGTACAAGGAGCATCAGTACATTCACCTAGTAAAATGCACGACATCATTCCTTATGCTATGAGCTTGAGTGTTGACTTATGGTCAGATTATAGACAGCTTTGACTTTATGCTTCATCACTTTTGGAATTTGAACCCTGAAAAATGTGTTGACGAAAAAAAAAAAAATATTGAGAAAAATTAGAGTTCAAAATTTTGAATCCCTGCGTAATGTTGCTAGAGCCTAGAGGAATATTAAATTGAAAGAGGCCGAGCATTTAATGACACTAAAAGAATTTCATTATTAGTAATCTGATTATAAATCTTCATTTTCTGCGTTCCAGAAAACGCAAGGGAAGAAGAAGAAGTTTTTTAAAAAAATATACCAGCTTGAAAATTTGAAGATTGGTTATAAAAAATCTACACTGTATTGCAAGTGTGTTGCAGCTTCTTATTTGAGAAGTTTAGGTTATATGACTGGAAATTATTCATGTTGCGGAGTAATCTAGAATCTAATGTTTTGGAACTGTACATTTGGTTAATGTCACTTTAAATTCATTCATTATCAACTATACAAGTTTATTCGCTGAAATCAATTGCTTGTAACTTGTAAGACAAGATTTGGGCATTGAGGTATTAGGTGGAAGACTTTTAGTGCTTATTTGATAAAACTTGGTTGAAATTTTATCTGATCAAGCTTCAATTTTAATCACACATTTCATGTGACAACTTTTATCAACTTTTCAACTACGCTTTGATCGACTTTTATGAAAATCTACCCAAACTTCTATCAAAAGCTTTGTCAAACAACCCCCTTAATTTTCTAATAAAATGCGGTTTTGATTGGATAGAGGTGCATTGAATGGAAGGAGTAACATAGCTTGGGGAAAATAAAGTAAGTCCGTCCTGGAGAAACTATCTCAACCTAAAAAGAACGGAAAAATGCTGTTGCATGTAGGGTAGGAAGTGAGATTGTCATATTTATTAAGGAGGACCATTATCATGTTTGACTTCATTAAATTTTTAAATGCATTTAATTATATGCACATGGATAAAAGATCTACCACCACTTGATGTGATAAGTTATGGAATATATTGGATGTGCTTAAAGAAAAATTAGATAATGCAGCTGTTGTAAAGCTTTCGTGTATACTTTGAGGATCAAAAGATGAAATTACAAAATATTTCACATTGCTGTGTATATATTCCTAAAATGTGCAATGCAGCTTGAATGAAATAGTTATTGGGCTAGCTAAAACTCCTGAGCGAGTGTCGTAGACATGTTAGCCAAATGTACATATTGACAATGCATATAAGATAAAATGAGCGAGGCATCTCCGGCATTTACTTTGGTTCTTCTTTAAGCAAACAAACATATTTGTTTCTTTCCTAAGATGCTAGATGCATATTTTGGGTTGATAATATGGTGCTATGTCATTATTATCAATTTCCGACAATTCATTCAAGTGCAATTGCAATCGGAACTACAGCATTTCAAAGCTTATCCAATTTTATTGATGGCAGAGAAAATGAGCAGCTTTCCAAGTATGGTGACACAAAGACAGCACGAAGCATAATGTTGATAGAGCTTAAAAAGCTAATTGAAGCAAATCCGCTTTTCCGTGAAAAACTTGTTTTTCCCACCTTGAAGTCATCTAGATTGAGAACCCTTATTAATCAAAGGTACAACTGGTCTTCTGAATCGATGAATATGTATACCTTTATTCCAGGAGTTTATGGCTCTGTAAGAGTGGATTTAGACCATGACAATATTATATCCTCTTTTTTCAGTTTCCTTTCCTTTATTGTTTTTGCTTCTCCATGGATCATGCCCTTAGCTTGTTGGAGGATATTCAATATAAACCAATTGCTGCTTAACTTGTTTGTTTTGCTCTAGGACTTCCATCCTTTTCATGTCGATGCTGTTTTTAATATTTTATACTCTACACCAATCTACCTTTTACTCTGGCTCCCAGATTTGCATGTCTTAAGGTTTCCCTTTTCCCTTTCTCATGTCTGTAAGCTAATTGGCATTCCACATTTCCACTGTTGTTTTTGTGCCTGGTAAGTCAAAGTTTGACTTTTTTCTGTATAGTCTGAATTGGCAGCACCAGCTCTGTAAGAACCCAAGGCCAAATCCAGACATTAAAACCTTGTTCACTGACCATACATGCAATCCTACAAATGGGGCTCTTGCACCAACTCCTGTCAATCTTCCTGCTGCAGCAGTTGCAAAGCCTACTGCTTACACTCCACTTGGAGCACATGGGGTATAACACAATTATGGCTATATCTATATTTTTCTTCTTTCCTTAGCTTCTCATTATTGACATTCAATATATGGCTATAGTAGGATGCTCCAAAACTTTTTACCCACCTTTTGTTTGTTGCTCGCAGCCCTTTCCACCTACGGCGGCAGCAGCCAATGCTAATGCTTTAGCTGGTTGGATGGTTAATGCTGCTGCTGCTGCTTCATCCGTTCAGGCAGCTGTTGTTGCTGCATCATCCTTGCCTGTCCCACCAAATCAAGGTAAGAGCTTTCACCTTTAATTGTTGTTGGCCTTCAAGCTGTACTTTTATGAAAGATGAATTACATGGAAAGATTATACTACTGAAATCTTGCTTTCAAGATATTTTTCCTTAATAATATGTGGGGATGGAAATGATTTAAACGACAGGTTGTACAAATGCGAATTTTATTTTCTTCAATTTTGAACAGTTCCAATCTTGAAGCGCGCGATCACACCTCCAGCGACACTGGGTATGGTCGAGTATCAGAATGCTGACCATGATCAATTGATGAAGCATTTGCGTCCTGCACAGTCTGTTGAAGAGGTAATTTTGTGTTGTTTCTGAAATATGACCAATTTGACGAAAATAAGTACATTCTCTGTAACTTCCATCTTCTCTTTCTTTTATCCAGGTTACATATCCTACAGTTCGTCAACAAGCATCTTGGTCCCTTGATGACTTGCCGAGAACAGTTGCTTTTACATTACATCAAGGATCCACAGTCGTAAGCCTGGACTTTCATCCTTCACACCATACACTGCTTCTTGGTATGACATCTGAGAATCTTCAAAATGTATTACTTTTCTTCCTAAATCAATGGGTCAACTGTAGTTAATACCTATTGTTTAACTTGGATTATATCTTCTACAGTGGGCTGCAATAATGGCGAAATAATGCTTTGGGAAGTTGGAATGCGTGAGAAGTTGGTCTCAAAGCCATTTAAAATTTGGGATATGCAAGCTTGTGGTTTGACATTTCAGGTTCATGCGTAAACTTCTATAATCACTTCTATCATACAATATGGAAGTCGAAGATGATAGTTGTGAAAGTAATTTGATTCATTGATTTCTTGGTCTCCATAACTATTGTATAATCTAAATAAAGGTTTTCTCTTGATGAAATATAATGATGTGCATCCTAATTTTTGGTTCTTGTACAAAAATTTTCAAATTGAATTTTTATTCTTTACTCTGGCTACTCTTCTGGTTATGTTAGATCTCAAGTAGTCTGAATTTGAACAGGCTTCAGCAGCGAAAGATGCACCTTTCTTGGTGACCCGTGTTACATGGAGCCCTGATGGGACATTTTGTGGTAAGTGTTTGTCCTTGGTATATACTATGCCTCATAAAGTGCATAAGAAAATGATAATTGAAAATTATTATTTTTTATTTCTTCTTGTTGCAGGAGCTGCGTTTTCCAAGCATTTAGTTCATTTATATGCCTATGCGGGACCAAATGATTTACGTCAACATCTGGAGGCATGTAGTAATGATTTTTTGTGATCGTTCAAATAAAATTCTGTTAACAAAAAAACTTGATTTACATTGCGCTTGCAGATTGATGCTCACACTGGAGGAGTGAATGATTTTGCTTTTGCTCATCCAAACAAGCAGCTATGTGTTGTAACATGTGGGGATGACAAGTTGATAAAGGTGATTTGAAAACTTTGGAAGTCCTTTCTGCAAGCTTAAGTTCTGATTCTTTTTGCAAAAAAGCTGAGGAGAGATTTTGATACAGGTGTGGGATCTAACGGGGAGAAAACTATTCAACTTTGAAGGGCATGAAGCACCTGTTTATTCTATCTGCCCTCATCAGAAAGAGAATATTCAGGTATAATGCAAAGGAGAAAAGCTTGATCAGAATTTATAACATTCCTAACCTCTTCTTTATCTCCTAAACTTCTTCTCTTTTCGCAATACAATGACACATATTCACTTTCTAGGTTTAGGCAATAACAACTTTCAGTATGATATCGTTTTATGCTCGTGTATTTGCAGTTCATATTCTCAACTGCTATTGATGGGAAAATTAAAGCTTGGCTTTATGACAATATGGGACCTAGAGTTGACTATGATGCTCCTGGGCATTGGTGTACGACAATGCTATGTAGTGCGGATGGAAGCCGGTATGTTTTGGGACTCCTTGTCTCTGAGTTAGTCTTCATCTTCTAATAACCTAGTATTTTTCTCAACTAGAGTTCAAATGACTTGTCATCCTCTAACTGTTCATCTATGGTGATTCTTTTTTCCCTTTTAGGTTGTTCTCTTGTGGAACAGGCAAAGATGGGGACTCATTTCTAGTGGAATGGAATGAAAGTGAAGGAGTGATAAAGAGGACATATAATGGGTTTAGAAAGAAATCAGTTGGTGTTGGTGTTGTGCAGTTTGACACGACTCAGAATCACTTTTTGGCTGTAGGTGAAGATAGTCAAATAAAGTTTTGGGATATGGATAATACCAATATACTTACGAGCACAGATGCAGAAGGTGGTCTTCCGGTCAGTAGAATATTTTATTTTGTAATCTTGAGTTGATGAATAGACAACCAGATAAATTCGTGCTCCCTTTAACTTCCTCAGAGGATTCAAACAAAGTATTCAATAATTTGCTGGACATTTTTTTGCTGCAGAATCTTCCACGCTTGAGATTTAACAAGGAAGGGAATCTGCTTGCTGTTAACACCGCAGATGGTGGAATCAAGATACTTGCAAATGTTACTGGTATGAGATCCTTAAGAACTGTTGAAGCCCCATTTGAAGCATTACGATCTCCCATGGAAGCAGCTGCAATCAAGGTTCCAATTTTTTCTCACTTTTCTGATCTTTAGCTGAATAATTATTACATCAAGTTACAAATAACTTTTTATTTTTTGAGCAGGCTTCTGGTTCTTCAGTTGCAAATGTCGCCCCTAAAGTAGAAAAAAGCTCTCCCGTCAGGACATCTCCCATCCTTGTATGTTAAACTTCCACTTCTCTTTAGGACATCCAGATTTTAGTTTAATCTACAATTGTGTGCATCAGCTGCCAACACATTTTTAGATCTTTTCTTCCTTGGTGGAAAAGATACTTTTAAGGTGTTCACCATCACTGCATGATGTACATAATGCCAGAGGGTATTCATTATAATATGGGCACCTGTGTAAGCATAGTTACTGAAACTAGACCAGTTTAGCTTGAAAACCAGTGAACCAGCCATTCCTGTGCGGATTACACATGGTATATCGAAAGCAAAATAATGTGAAACCAAAATATTGATCACAATCTATCTTATATTGTAAAACTAAGATTTTAATGAATAAACTCTTGAGAAATGAAAAAAATAAAATATTGTATAATAATATAATGCAACTATAAATATACTAAGGAATCGAGAGAAGAAATGAACTTGTAATATATCTTTGATATAAGTTGTTGATAAAATAACAATGTTTTAATATATTTCATTTTTCAATTACATCACTTATATTATACTTAATAAACTGGCGACGCGCATTTTTCATTTTCAACCTACAAGGCTTGTCCAGTTCAACGACCAGGTTGATGCCTGAGTCAATGATGTAATATTTTTGTCCATATCATTTAACTTTTGGTCAAATTTTATGTTAATATGCCAAAGTACTTAATAACTTACCATATTCATTCTCTTTTTTCCTTTCGGAGGAGTTTTCTAACCTATTGCATCTAAGTTAGTTGCTTTCTGACAAGGAGCTATATCTCAATTTTTTGGGCCTGTCTTTTCAGAACGGTGTTGATTCCATAGCCAGAAGCATGGAGAAACCAAAAACATTGGATGAAGTTACTGACAAAATTAAACCCTGGCATTTGACTGAAATAATAGATCCTGCTCACTGCCGCAAGGTAACAATGCCAGAGAGCAGTGATGCTGCTAACAAGGTATGTCAATTACTATCTTTTGTTTTTTGGTTGTAAGATTTATGTAACGACTGGTATATGATACATTTTTTGGTGTACTTTTGTGTAGGTTGCCCGGCTACTTTATACAAAATCTGGTGTTGGCATCTTGGCTCTTGGCTCAAATGGTGTCCAGAAGCTGTGGAAGTGGGTCCGCAATGAGCAAAACCCTAGTGGAAAGGTAACAATTTTTTTTGACAAATATGGATGTCTTGACATGTTTTACTTTCTCCCCTTTTCCCATTCCTGTTTGACTGTTTTGTGAGTTAACTTCTGATGTATGCTCTGGTTTATAGGCCACAGCCAATGTCGTTCCACAGCATTGGCATCCAAACAGTGGTCTTCTTATGACCAATGATGTCACAGGTGTCAACCTTGAGGAAGCGGTTCCATGCATAGCTCTGTCAAAGAATGATTCATACGTAATGTCTGCTGCTGGTGGAAAAGTTTCATTATTTAACATGATGACATTTAAGGTATGTCAAAGTATGCTTGCTCCAGTGTTCCCCATTCTTAGCATTCCACCCATTTAACATGGGTGCATAAGATGGTTTGGTATAAGCTTTTTGTTTTCTGACATATAGGTGTTGACAGCATTTATGCCAGCTCCCCCTGCTTCAACCTTCTTAGCATTCCACCCACAAGATAACAACATTATAGCAATTGGTATGGAGGATTCAACCATCCACATTTATAACGTTAGGGTTGATGAGGTAAATCAGTTTGTCTGTTTGATGACATGTGAAAATAAGTGTTTATGCCTTCTTGTGTTGCCTAAATAACCAAAGGCGAATTTATTTGATTCCGCAATAGGTGAAATCGAAACTGAAAGGCCACCAGAAGCGCATCACTGGTTTGGCTTTTTCAACGAATCTCAACATATTGGTGTCATCTGGCGCTGATGCTCAAGTAAGCTTCCCCTTCTGTCTTCTTGATTTGTTTGGTGGTTAAAAGATGGATTATGGAGCTAAATTTTTTCCTTGTGACTGTTCAAAACTTGTCAAGTTGTTGTTTTCGGCATGATCGGTGACCACAGATGCAATACATGGTTGATATGGATTTGAAAACAATGAAATAAAACTAAATAAGATTGATATGCTTCTGCCTTTTCACCTTTGCTTTTTGACAACTACCTGTCCACTTTCTATTTTAACTGTCAACTATATCCTTCAGTCTTAAAGACAGGGTTAATAAAGAAAGCTATGGTTGATTCAACTGCAATTATTGTGGCCATCCAATTTCATCATTTCCTTCTCTAAAAGACATACAATACATAAGTTTGTCAACTGTTTAGCTGAGATGGTTCAACACGGTATCAGAGTGGTTTTCCTGTCATAACATGGCTCTTTTTTGCAGCTTTGCAGCTGGAGCATTGATACGTGGGAGAAGAGAGAGAGAGTTCCGATACAATTGCCTGCTGGCAAAGCACCTGATGGTGACAGTCGGGTACAATTCCATTCTGACCAAATTCGCTTGCTGGTATCCCACGAGACTCAGTTAGCAATATATGATGCCTCCAAGATGGAGCAAATACGTCAGGTAATTAGATACCTAAATATCCGTCTTTTCAATTGCCTTTATCGTTGGCAGAATCTTATGGATACTGTCTACTGCAGTGGATCCCACAAGATGCCCTTTCTGCACCTATATCATGTGCGGCCTACTCCTGCAACAGTCAACTAGTATATGCTTCTTTTTGTGATGGTAACATTGGTGTGTTTGATGCCGATTCCCTAAGATTAAGATGTCGCATTGCCCCATCAGCGTATTTATCCCTGGCAGTAGTAAACGGGTGAGAATACCATCTACGCCTTCTATAACTTCTTAATTTCATCTTCTCAACCTCACCTTGCATAGGTCGCATATAGAGGAATTTTCAACATTTTATCATGGTCATATTTTAGGTGCAGAAATAATCTAATTGTTTGTATGAAGTTGGAATTCACCACCCAGAATTGATTGCTATTCTGGTGTCTTCAGTGCCACTTTCCATATGCATTCGTCTATGGCCATCTAGCTTTTTTTTACACTGAATTGAACTTACTCGCATTGCTTTACTTTTTGGCTAAGCGTAAAAGAAATCAATTTACATTTGAAGTAAATTACGGTTTCCTAACACGCTTGCATGCTACTGTTCTCTTATAAATGAATTTATTGACAGCAAGGGAAGGGTTGTTTCAAACTATCGCATTTCGAACTTTCATTAATGAAAAGATTATTTATAATGTAACTTATTTAAGTGGAACTTTTTAAGCTTAGCCAAACATGCACTATAATTCATAATGCATAATATAAAAAATCTGTCCATTGTTGTAAGCGCTTGGTAGAAGTGGTGTGTAACGAACCGTGTTTAATTCATTTCTCAGAAGCCAAGCCATCTACCCGCTCGTTGTTGCAGCACATCCACAGGAGCCCAACCAATTTGCTGTCGGGTTAACTGATGGCTCTGTTAAAGTGTTGGAACCGACAGAATCGGAAGGCAAGTGGGGGGTACTTCCTCCAGCCGAGAACGGAATAATAAATGGTAGAACAGGTTCTTCATCCACTGCTAGCAACCATGCCCCTGATCAACCCCAAAGATGAAGTCTCGTGTTTAGCCGACGAAATTTGCCACGTGTATTTTATCAAGTGTAGATTTTAGGGTTTTTTCAGTCCATTTTGTGTCGACTTTTAAGTTTAGATTTGACGCGGCCACAGATTTACTTAGTTTCCTGCAACATGTGTCTTGGTTTCCTAACATTAACTTATCTATACATATATTTTCTCAACATTACTCGGCAAATGTTTCTATAATTTCTTGTTTCATATATCAAAGTCGACTATACATACTTTTTCGTTGAGAAATTACTCTGCGGAAAGGGCTGATCAAACAACTAACCTTTTAACGGTGGAGACGTCTCTGCATTGAATCAAGATCTTCAAGCGATGAAAAAATATACATATTTGCACTCAGCTATCGAATTAAAATGTATAAAAAATAAAATACTAGTTAGAAATGAAAAACTCAATGGTAAACAAGAAATTTGATTTTCCAAACCTCATTTTTTTCAACGAATGACAGTTCACCGTCTTCAACTTCTGGAAATACTGGACAAGTAATAGTTTTCTACTTACTTCTGCGATCTGAGATGCACATACCTATTAAAATTATGGCAAACAAGACAACTGCGCGTTCTCCAAGGTTGTAAGAATTTTCATGTTTGATAGTTTTTTTTGCAAGTATCTATGGCTACGCGCAATAATACACCACTAGTAGCAATGTAAATCAAGAACAATAGACCCACCAATTCAACTAGTAACTTCCATTTTGAAGATTCCCTGTTTCTTCTTCATCCATCTTTCCCAATGAGGATTCAAGTCTCACACACGTCCGGGTGCTTGTGAGAGAGAATATATTATATTATACTATGTTAATTTTAGGGTTTAAGTGGTTGCTTCTTTGTAGAACTCTACTGATACAAGAATTGTAGCCCTAATTATTTTTCTTGCTAGACTAAAATTCTTTTTATCCTGTCCATTCCTCTAGAAAAACACATTTTTTTTCCTGTGGAATAAAGATTGATGATTAAACGTTCAAAAGAGAATAATGGTATGTACACACAGTTGAACACTACAACAAACAAGATTTCCTAGCATTGTTCAGTCGAGTGTATCAAATTTGTCATAGGACTTCTTCAGGTAACAAAACTCCATCTGTATCATAATGAAGGGCACCAGAGAGATTCAATGGTCTGCACTTTTCTCCCATTAGAATTCTCTTCTTGCATAACTCCATTTCACTTCTTTCCTCCTCTTCTTCTCCATCGCATTTTAAAACTTTCTCCAGTACGCTCTTTCCACTTGTAATCCTTCTATAAATAGTCTTTTTGCGTCGAAATTCATCAAGACTCTTTGAACATTTTTTCTGACTGGCTTCATCATTGCCTTTTTCATCAAGCTTCATTTTCTTAAAAGGGAAACCAATCCTCTTTCTGATAAATCTGGAGATTTTTGTGGGCATTTTGACAAGTTTCTTATCAACTTCACCAGAATTTTCTCCATGGACTTTTTCTTCACATGAATCTTGAATATTCTTCAAATTTGAATCATCTGCATTGTCAATTTCTAGTGGTTGATTACCTGATGAAGACATTTCTTGAGCCTTTTTGCTGCTACAAGCACTCAAAATGATAAAACTTATTCTCTTTCGAAGAAAATCCCCGTTTTTCGTCGCCTCCTTTTGATCAACATTGCTTCCATTACTGCCCCTATGATTTCTTCTCTGCATGGATTTCATCAGTAACTTGGGAAATTTGACTCTTATTTCTGGTTGAGGTAGACTGCTGCCAATAATGTTAGGATCATCATGAGGATTTTTATGAAAAGAATTTTCCCTTTCCATTTTCATCTTTTTATTCAAGAAAACTACCATTTTTTTTCTTGCTCCAAGTTACTCGATTTGAGAAGTGAAAAAGAAAAGTGGTGGGCTGGGGTAGTTGGGGGTGATTGAGGTAGAAGTGGAGCTTCCAAAATGTCCTATTCTTGGGGTAATTTGTTCCAGCATGTTCATATTCTTTCCATAAATGCCCTTAATTTCCAATTTTAATGTGCAAAAAGCGGTAAATTAGTAATAAATCTTGGATAAGGTAGAGATAAAAATCAGTTAATATTTTGGTCATGAACAAATCTTGAAGGATTTACCCACGTTGTTTAACCGAGATTTCAAGAAACCCTATTATTATTATTTTGTCTATCATTTGAGATGTGCAAATTCATAAGTCATTACATGAATGTTTAAATGGAACGAGACAAGACATTAGTTACTTGAGAAAGAAATATCAAATAATTTTATTACGAAAAAGACTCGATTAAGCTCCTTATAGTGTCTCGAGTTGATATTACAAGATGATCATTCAAGAGAACTTAACAAGAGATTTGAGTGCTATCGAGGAGAAGAACAGGACAATGAGGTAACTGGTCTAGGGGAGGATATAATAGTGGAGGTCTTTTATTTTTTTATTTTTTGAACTAAAGACTTCATTAAATCAAAACAATCATCTATACCGACGGAAAAAAACGAGGATAACTCACACTCGTAATTTAAATTTACGTTGATTTGAAATAGTAACATGTCCATTCCACGAATAAAGTATGAAAAGCAACCAAAGAACACAATAGTTTTAGATGGCGAAACATGCTACAAGCGAACATTTTTGTTACAATTTGATACAAACCATGATACAAACTAGAACTTATACCTACAAATATTTAACCCAAGGGCATTTAGAATTTTTTTCCCATCTCAAGCCACATTATTATCTAATTATCATCTTGGCAAGGATTCTTGTTCCATATTTCGATGTTGTTTCACGTACGAATGGGAAGTTAAGCAATTTGTAAGTTCTATCTTTAAATTGGAACATAATTGTCACTCTTCTAAATTCTAATTGCACAAGTAGTCAAAGATGATAGACGGTCAAAATTGACATGTCACAATTTAAAGATTGAGAAGTAACTTATGAGTGACTGGAGTGATAATGGACCGAGAATAGTCGACACATAAGCTTTACTTGTCAAGCATGGCACAACTTACCTAGCCGAAATCCAAGTTTGGCTCGATCCATGAGCTTATGATGAAATGAGCTGAACCTGTTAATTGAACAGACAAATAGTCCAAGCCCACTAATACAAGATATTCGACGCTTAACACTGTTAAGCATGGCTCAGCTTGCCTATCCAAAACTTGAGCTCGACTTGATCCATGAGTTCGTGGTAGAACGAATAGAGCACATAAAAAGCATGCTTGTGCGTGTTGCTTACTTGCATGTGAAAAGGGTATGCGAATCTGGGCTACTACATAGAGCCAGACCATTCCACTCGCCATTTGCACTCTCCTAGGGTGCGGTCCACCCCCATTGATATATATTTTCAAGTTGCAATTTGTATACATTTAAAGGAACAATACAGATATAAAGTGTTTAAAATATATAATTTCAAAATTAAGAAATGTTTTTTAAAATTTCAAAAATTAGGTTATAATTAAAACTTATTAATTAAATATAATATGGTCACATGATGGACATAATCACAGAAAGTCACAGCCACAAATCATAAATTTAATAGGTTATAACTTATTCATCGGTCATAAATTATGAAATTAATTGGTCATATATTCTTTCAAAATCACAAATCACAAATTGTATAGGTCACAATTTATTTATTGGGCCACAAATCCACAAACTAATAAGTCACATAGTATTTCTCAGTCACATATTACAAATTTTATAGGTCACAATTTATTTATCACTCGCAAATTATTAAATTAGTAGGTCACGTATTATTTCTCTATCACAAATTACAAATTTTATATGTCAACTTATTTTACGGTCACATTATCAAATTAATTAGTTATAGCTTAACAAGTTACAAGTCACAATTACAAATTTAATCACAATATCACATTTGTTAGATCACAATTATCAATTTTATTAATCACATATTATTTATTGATCACAAGTTAACTATTTTATAGATGATAAACACTCAAATAATAGGCACAAATACTCTTATCTCATCTCATCCCACCCAATTAGAGATGGCAGCGGGACGGGTGTGGGCGCGGGCCTATCCCGTTTTCTACCCCATTTGTTTTTTTATCAGTTGAGTTTTTTTTTTATAATTTGTAATTAATTTATTTTATTCTTCACGGGCGGCGATCCCCGCCCCTTTCCCAACCCCACCAACCCATCAGGGCGGGGCAGTTTTTTTTTTTTGCCATCGCCATCTCGTTGCCACCGACACCACTCTACCACAATAACCACCACCCCGTCACCACCACCACCAACCAACAACAAAAACAACCACAAAAGTCCAGCCAAGCAGCTCAAATCAGACGAGGAAGAAATCGCCCCAAAAAACCCAAACCCACCCCTTCCCAATTTTTCTCTTCGGTGTCAATGACCACAGGCAATGCACCATCTCAAGTGCATCGTTGGCAACGCTACTATTGCAGCAACAATGTCGACGCTACTGCAAGTTCGTAGTAGCCTTGGTGTTGTCGTTCGCAACAACGTTGGACTACCGCAGCAACAACGAGGCTGCTACAAACTCACGACATCCTCGACGCTATAGTTTTTTGGGATGTCGGCAATGAATGATGGCAACAAGAGATGTCGATGTTTGAAGGGGTTGTCGATAGTTGGAAACTTGTGCGGAACGTCGATGGTTGGGACTAGTGGTGTATGAGAGGGGGTGTGTGGGTATAGTAGATTGGGGGAATTATTGTACTTTAAACTTGTACTCTGGAATAAGATGGTGGTTTAGTCTCCGTTTGATTCTCATTATTGTAGAACGAGAATGAAAAATATAGAAGTTATTAGGTCCTACATAAGATATAGAAATTCTAAATTGATGATTTGATGTGATGGATAACGATCATATTTTTCATTTTTATGGATGAAAAATGAGAAACAAACGGAGGCTTATTATGCCTAAAACTTTTTCTCTGTTTTTTTAAAGTTAAAGACGTCGGTGCTTCTAAACTACTAGTTTGCCATTATGGATTTGGGAGGGGATATGGTGGATAGTTGGGGAATTGTTATTTATATTTTATATTAAAAAATAATTATAACCTGATTTTTGAAGAAAAATAGTTATGATCTTATTTTTAAAATTGAAAATTTAAATGTGGGTTTGGGGTTGGGGGAGTGGGGGTGGGTGTGTGATTTCCACCAAAATTTAATAGGCTAATCCTTGAATAAAACCGTATAATCCATCTGGACCCGTCAGGTGACACGTTCTTTAACCCTTCTTGTACCCTTTCATTTTGCTCACTTCGACACTGTGTGATACTTTCCTCCGTAAAAAAACAATGAATTCACTCGCTCCTAAATTCCTCAAGCTCCTCAGAATCTCTCCTTCCGTCAGACCCTCTTCACTTGGTAACACTTTAACACAATTTTATACATATATTTGCAAACTACATGCTAATAGGGTAGATGCATATTAGTTTCTAGGAGGATTTTCATCGAACAGTTGATGGGCAATGTTGAGCATTACTATATATATGTTGGTGTTGTGTTCTTTTCTGTACATTCTGAAGTGGGTTTTATTTATTTTTTCATTCTTGTCTTTGTGATGAAATTTTGTAGTGATGGGTGTGGAAAGGAGCTCAAAGTTGTTTTTCTCAACCGAGACTGTTAATGACAGCGACAAGGATGTGAACCCTAATGGTGAGGTGGAGTTCGATGATGATTTTCCTCCCGAAAGGCCCGAGTTGCAACTGCAGAGTGTTGATCCCAGAAAGGGCTGGAATTTTCGTGGTGTCTTCAGGGTATTTGAGCATTATATTCAATAAGGAAAGATAATAGTGGAATTTTTGCAGGGTTAAATGTCATTTTTAGTATTGACAGGAATAAGATCATTGTTTTGATACATTTTAGTAATGGCAGGAGTGCGTTTTTTGTCATTTTTGTATGATATAATATGATTTGTTCTGACATTTTACACTAGTTCGTACCACGTGACACATTTTACTAATCCTTTTCTTGATGGTGAATTTTGGGGAGGGTATACTCCGAAGCTTGTAAAGAATATAATTTCTACCTACGTGCAATGTGATGACAATCTCAATCTCTATTTGAAAGTTTGGATTTATTCTGGGAAAAGAATAAATGTGGAATTCTGAATAGGACTTGTAGACTTTTTAGTTTCTGGACCTTAGATTGTAAAATATTAATTATTATGGAATTCTGAACGCAGACACTTTTGTCTGACCATTCCTTTAAACATTAATTTCTGATCCTCGATGGCTGCAGTGCTTCATTCTTCGTTTTCATTCTGAATGAGGATATTCATTCAAGATTTGTCTATTTTCCAGGCTATTATATGTGGAAAAGTTGGGCAATCCCCAGTCCAGAAGATCTTGAGAAATGGCCGAACTGTAACTATATTCACCGTGGGAACTGGGGGAATGTTTGATCAGCGGCTTGTAGGAGAGAAAGACTTGCCAAAACCAGCTCAGTGGCATCGCATTGCTGTACATAATGAAATGCTTGGGGCTTATGCTGTTCAGAAACTTATGAAAAAGTAGGGTTTCATGATTTCAAATGAGCCATATTTTTGTATTTATCATTTCTGTCTAATAATTAGAGCTCTCTTTCAGCTCTTCAGTTTATGTTGAGGGTGATATTGAAACTAGAGTCTACAACGACAGTATCAATGGTGAAATAAAAAGCATACCGGAAATTTGTGTGCGTCGTGATGGTACGTACATCTAATTGGTCTTGATCAATTTATTGTGTGTGAATCTGAAACCTATACTGTAGGGTGGGGTGGGGTAGGGTAGGGTAGGGTAGGTGAACTGATCATAAATAAAAAATTATTAAACAACAAAACATCGCTGACAACAAGAAGAAATTAATTGGTACATGGCAAATCATGAGAGATAACTAGTAGACATGGATTTGGCATCAAGAAATCCATTTTCATTAGAGTTTTGATTTTTAAACTGCAAGTCTAATGAAATAAATGTAAACTATGGGTTGTGATGGAGCATAACTCAAGTTCACGCCTTGTATTTCCATTTTATTCAAGCACTTTATGTCTATCCATTTGCTTTTAGCTGTCCCTAATTCATACTAGTGGTTCCTTTTTCTGAGAAATAATGACTTTAATGATGAATCCATGAACTTAAGGATAATAAATGTTAATTTAGTAGAACTGACAGCTAGGAGGTTTTCTACCTTAGCAATTGTTGAACCAATCTCAATTTTGAATTTTGGACAATTATAAATATGCATTTGGAGATCAAAAGGCACATAAATAATTGGACAAGCAAGATAAACTAAAACTGGTTGCTTTTTAATTAAAGCAATCAACCTAGTGCAGGCAGATTGAAAACAATGCAAGTTTAAATATAGCATATTATAGAAAATGGTTGGTGGCAAAAATAACAAATTTGGAAATTTGGAGAACCAGAAGAGATCCAATCAGCTTTGATTAAATGTCTTGATTTACCACTTTGTGCAGTTTGTTGTATCTTAGTTTACATTCTCGTAGTTCCTAGTTGCGGGATATATGAATTATGAACTAGCAGTTCTTTTGAAAGAGTGTATACTATATGAACGTCATGTCAATATATGATAATCATTAAAAGAAAATGGCTCTAGAAGAACTGATAAATTAGATGCTTGATGTAATTTTCATCTCGTCCCTTCAAACTAATGATCGAGAATTCAAATGCGTTCATTAAGTAAGGTTTGGAAAGAAAAAACTCCCCCTATACATAAGTGAATCTCTGCTTTCTCTAATGCACCCTTACCTGAAGAATGAAATAGATATCGTTTTTCCAAATTTGTCCTTTATGTCAATTCACGAGAATTGTTAGCACTTAATAATTTTTATATGATACCGACTTTTCAACTTTCACTTAAAACTTTTTGCCTTTCTGACTGAGAACATTCGGTAGTGGACGGATGTAGTGATTATTGTCATCATCTTTTCTGGACAATCCAAAAATGATGTAAGGTCATTAAATCGTGGACAAATATTCTGTTAAGTAGCAATGCATTTCTAAATTTGTTTATGCACTTTGGAACTAGTAAAGATTGTGAGCGCATAGATTACATTGAATTATCAGTTTGGTACAAATTTATTGATTCTAGACCAGGCTACAATTTAGCTTTTACTTTTCTTTATGTTTTTTTCTCAAATCAGCTGTGTCATTTTATGCATTACTATTGCAGGGAGAGTTCGACTTATCAAGGCGAGAGAAAATATGAGTAATATTTCCATCGATGAGCTGCGTAAGTTTTTGTCTATAATTAAATTATTCATAAGTGATTAACTGTTACTAGATCCTGAATTATTTTTGTTGGCAGGGGAGGATTTACTGTAATGGAACTCCAGTGGGAAAATATACTAGCATGTTTGGTAAGGTGAATTAGATGGTATTAAGAAGAAAAAGAAGCTGAAATCTTGGTCCCATACATTCTTCAAAGGTGAGTAGCCGAAGAGCCATACTTCTGCTAGGAACTGTATTTAAAGACAACTGTGGATTTCTGCTCTTAGTTTTTGTTAGCAGGCACCTAAATATGTAGATTGTTTTCTCATATATTTTCCTCAAGTATTAATGCCCTTATTTTGAAAGTTGGGGTGATGGACTTGAAGTGGATTTCATTTTCTGTACCTGCATGTATACAAGTGATATTACTACAACAAATGTAGGAAATTTGACATCTATTTAAGCGTGAAAATATATTCTGTTTTCATTTCCGAGTTAAGTTCTTAACCTTCTCTTCGAAATATGGTACCAGAGGTCTCTGACCTTTTTCTTTTTTTTTTTTTTTTTTTTTTTTTTTTTCTTTTTAGCACCGTCCCAAAACCTTTCAAGTTTTTTCCATGTTGGTTCTGGGCAGACGATTTTCGTCCACTTGACCAATAAAATTTCTTTAACATGAAGATGTATGCATTGGACTTTCAGCTTTTTAGAAGGTCCTTTTGTGTTAAAAATGAAGACTTGTAAGAAATTTTTGAAAAGAAAGCTATTTTTTTATCTCTATTTACTCTTACCCAATAAATTCCTCTTGTTTGAATTACACATATAGAGAACATTATGAGGAAACGATTCTTAAAAAAAAAAAAAAAAAAAAAAAAAAAAGATATATATGCATTAAGAATTTGGTATATATGTATCGCCAAAAGGGACTTTAGGTCTCATTAATTTCTGAAAACAAGTTGGAATATTATATATATATTAGAAAGAAAAAAAAAAAAAAAAACTAGTTAAAAAAAATGACATTTCTTATTCTCATTGTTCTAGTTGTAGTTGACAAGGAAGACGACTAAGTACTCATTCGGCCTTCAAGGTGTCTTCCTTTCAAGTATTAGTAGCTCTTCTATCATTAGATAATCTACTTCCTTGATCTTTTAGCATGGGACATATGTCAATTCCATACATGATTTTACGACTTCGCGTATTGACAAATTCACCTACTATTTTTAATAAAGTTAATCCCTTCTTTCAACTTGTCAAAAAGGGTTTTAAAATGAGAAATTAGATCATTAAAGATGATTATTTTGATAAAAATAAAAATAATAAATAAATCAGATGTGAACGTGGTTTATGTTTTACAGCATTTCGTTGTTATGGGATCCATAATTTTTATTAGATCTAGGTGATTAATCAGGTAATATGCATCTTTTGGATGCCATGAACTTTCACTTTTTACTAAAATTGTCGCAGTAAAAGCATTAGAATATTTTTAATATTTGTGGTTTCTGAACTACTTAAATAAAAATAGAATTAGTAGAGTAAAATTCGAGAAAATAATCGATTGTAAGCCACAAATATTTATGTGCATTTGTGGATTTGCACGAGGAATTACTCAAACATTCATTGATACTAGATCGACAGGCAGTAATGAAGACGACCCAAAATCGGTATGCACTGTACAGGAATAGAAAATAATGAACCAAATTTATTCTTATCCAATACGATCGAGTAAACAACTAAAAAAGCCAAAAATGTGCGACTGACATTGGCTATTTTTTGACAAAAAGAAACAAATCCCAAATAAAGAAATTCGATCTCCGACTCCAAAAGTACGAATTACAATGGGAACCAGTTGTCAAGTTCTCACAACAACAATTTTCATGGTTTTCGGGTTGATGCTCTCAATGATGAATTGGTCACTCGGAACCCTTCTGTTTATTATAGGACGGGTTGGCAGGAAAGCAATGTAACCTGCAATGGCGACTGAATAGCCTCCTCTGACTTTCTCAGCTACGATGCCTCTGACCTTTGAATTTCTCCGCCAAAGCTTGGTCAGTTCCATCCAAGCTCGGTTTTTTCTGAACCTTCGTGGAAGGAGAAGCGGCTCACCGGAAACTGAATCGGTGGGTCCCACTATATCATTGAACCGAACAGCGGCTCGCTCTTTCATCGCAGAATCACCTGTCACCATATCGACGAAGCAACGCTCCAAGATTTGCTTTTTAACAGGTGTTTCACCTGACACATGATCGAGATACCCAACCCGGTTTTCAAACCTTGTGGGCCATTTGGTGTTTGGGTTTCCTATAAGCTCATCTTGAGTACAAATTCTTGTGGTCCCAATTCCTGCATCCACCAAGAACATTTCATCCCTTAAGCGTAGAACTTTGGACTGCAAAGCAGTACCACTTTGCAAGAATATGCTCGAATTAGATCTTGAAAACAATCTGCTCATATATGTGCTCATCTTATGGGTCAATCTCGATTCTCAAGTTTCCCTGTACAGAGTAAGAAAATAAATTTTAGATACCCCAACAAACTTCTTTCTTGACAACTCAAGTAACAAAGTAATAGCAAAAAAGATTCATAAATCAAGCTGATATAACAAATACAGCAGTATATTCAATTATGTATGCCCAAGTAACTCTTCTGAAGGTTGGAAAATAAAGATCAACATCAAGCCCACATGACGGAAAATTGGCAATCAAGGCAGCCATCAACAACTTCTGGCAGCATTCATAGAGAGAGAGCCACAAGCTTGTGTGCCCCAGCTATAAAATAGCTAATAAGAGGTCACCAGATAAAAAGAAAGTTAACTTTAGTTTTTGAGGTAAAACCCAGTTATAAAATAGCTAATAAGAGGTCGCCAGATATGAAGAAAGATAACTTTATTTTTGTAGATTAAAAAAAAAAAGGACCATTGGTGATAGAAAAAAAAAAACATTTTATCAGGATCATCTGTGATATCGATCCTGAGTCCCTAACACCATGCTTCCAAATGCAATTCAAGTAATTCTACAACATTATGCATAGAATAATTATGTAATCTGCCACATAAGAATTCACTTTCTTCAATATATATAGAAAATGAGAAATACAAAGAAAACAGAAGGTAGGGGGTAATAGAGATATTTTATACAAGAAATACATATTTTTTTATTCACAAAAATGAAAGAATTGACAAAGAAGATAGTGTTTGCAAATATAGTAAGCCTATACTGATTGAAGTGAATGGCAACCTAATTTACTGACATACCAATTTGGTAAGCATATTAGAAACAAAATATAGGCTAATCAGTCTTCCAGAATTGCTGATAAGCAAAAATGAGTGTATAATAGGATTAGGAGGAATGTGTTTCACCAGAGAACCAATTCTTAAGTTAGAGACGAGAGAGAGTAAATTCTGTCGAAACCCATTTCTGGCATATCCTCTAATTCTGCTATAATGCTGTTCGTTGGGTTCAAATCAGTGGCCGAGTTTGAGGATGATTACTTTTCTACCTTTCCAATATGCAAACCATATTTTTAATTTACTGGTCTATTCAGAATTTTTATTTCATTAGTGCACAGTTGCATCTTGATGAAATCCACGATTTATTGAGGGAGATTAATGTTGATACTAGTTTCTATAGATAGAATATTATGATTGTTAGAGATTGTAGGAGATTTGTTCTTTTCCTTTTTTATGTATTCCTTTTGTACTATAAAAGGGCTGGTTCATTGTACATAGAAGTAAGGAAAATTAATATAAAATATTTCCCTAGTCTGGTTCACATCTTCTACATGGTATCAGAGCGAGGAAGATGACAGACACTGCAGCCAATAACAGGGGTTCAATGACATCTGAGTCTGTTAATAGCGATGCAGAAATCACCTCTGCTGTGAGTGGAGGAATTGAAAATTCTTCATTCCAACTCCCGATAGAAAAATTAGACGGGAAGAACTACAGAGAATGGGCGCAGTCAATCAAACTAATAGTGGATGGAAAAGGGAAACTTAGGTACCTCACAGGCGAGACGAAAATGCCAACCTCAACCGACACTGCTCTTCGAAAATGGTGATCGGAGAACTCCATGGTGACTGTGTGGCTCGTCAATTCCATAAAACCAGCAATTGGAAAAACTTAACTGTTCTTGCCCACCGCGAAAGACGTCTGGGAAGCAGTGAGAGAGGTACTCCGACACTGAAAACTATTCCCAAATTTTTGAAATTAAATCTAGACTGTGGCAAATCAAGCAGGGAGAATGTGAGGTAATTGAGTATTATCTTGAGATGACGGCATTATGGCAAGAACTAGACTTGAATTCTGAAGAAAAATGGAAGTGCCCAAAGGACAGCGTGTACTACAGGAAGAAATTGGAGAACGAAAGGGTTTTCAAATTTTTTGCTGGGCTTAATCGTGAGGTGGACGATGTTCGAGGCAGGATACTCAGTCAAAAGCCCTTACCGTCACCGCGAGAAGTCTTCGCCGAAGTCAGGACAGAAGAAAACTGCCGAAAGGTGATGATGAACGAGATCAGTAGTCATGCCGGGATTGGGCTCGAAGCTTATGGCCTAAACGTGATGGGGAATGGGCCTTAAGTTAATGGGACCTCTCAAAATGTTAAAAACGGGCGAACTTATTTTCACAAAGAGGACAAAATTAATTATGGGCCCAGGTACTCTAATATTGGGCCTGGAGTAGTGGGCTTTTATTCAAGAGAGTCCACTAGTGGGTTAAACTCAAAACAAAAAGGTCGACCTTGGTGTGAACACTGTCGAAAAACGGGACATAAGGAGACGTGTTGGGATCTACATGGAAAACCAGCAGATTGGAAACCAAGCAAAGTAATAGAAATCAGGGATATCAAACGTCTATTGAGTATTCAACAGGAAAATCCAAAGAGTCCAGTGGGGCATTTAACTCGGAGCAAATGGAACAACTCTACAAAATGTTTTCTAGCCTCCAACCATCAACTCAGGCTACTAATTATAATCCTTTAGGCTCTTTAGCTCACAAAGGTATCTCTTTGAAAGTTTTGAAATCTACTACTCAATCCAAAACACCCTGGATCATTGACTCGGGAGCATCTGATCACATGACTGACTCCTACCACCTATTCTCTTCATATACGTGTGCCGGTAATCTTAAGGTTTAAATTGCCGATGGTTTCTTATCGACTGTTGCCGGAAAAGGGAGTATCCAAATCTCTGATTCTATAACTTTAGAACCAATTCTTCATGTTCCAAATTTATCGTGCAATTTACTGTCTATAAGTCAGCTAACAAAACTTCCATTTGCTCCGCTAAATTTTTTCCTCACTGTATATTTCAAGACCTATCATCGGGGAAGACGATTGGCAGTGCTAAGGAAAGTGAAGGGCTCTACTACTTTAACGAGGCTGATGTGAGTAACCGGTGTCAATTTAAAATTTGTGATTCTGCGTCTGTTCCCAGAGATGGTGAAATTATGTTATGCCATTTTAGGATGGGTCACCCGAACTTCAACTACTTGAAACGTGTACTTCCCTCTATTTTCATGAATAAAATGCAAGTTCACTTTCAATGTGAAATCTGTGAGTTGGTAAAACATCAACGAATGTCATTTCCAAAATCCATATACAAACCATCGAAACCATTTACAACTATTCATAGTGATGTGCGGGGTCCCTCACAAGTCTTAAACGGTACTCACGCAAAATGGTTTGTTAATTTTATTGATGACCACATTCGACTTTGTTGAGTATACCTACTCAAAGATAAATCAGATGTCCGTTCCGTGTTCATCAACTTCTATTCCATGATTCAAACACATTCAAATTTTGCATACTGATAATGGCGCGGAATATTTTAACACTATCATGGGTTACCTTCAAACACACGGAATAATCTATCAAAGCTCCTGCGTTGACACTCCTCAACAAAATGGGATTGCCGAACGAAAAAATAGACATCTTCTAAGGGTTGCCCGTGCCCTATTGTTTACCATGAACATGCCTAAGACTTTTTGGGGAGACACTATCCTTACATCCGCATATTTAATCAATCGATTTGCCTAGTTGTGACCTAAATTTTGAGACCCCACTCCAAAAACTTCAGAAATATTTCCCAATGTCCCGACTCAGCTCTAATATATCCCTAAAGGTGTTTGGATGCACTGCATTTGTGCATATTCACTCTCATCACCGAAGTAAACTTAATCCCCGAGCTATTAAATGCGTCATGATTGGATACTCTCCTATACAAAAAAGGCTACAAATGCTACGACCTTTCCACGAAAAAGACATTTGTAAGTCTTGACGTTACCTTCTTCGAGAATACTCCTTACTTTCAAAAAACCTCTCTTCAGGGGGAGAATGTTCATGAAGATCAGTTCTTTGACTTCAGCCTCTCCTCTTCCCTTGTACCTATCTCACCATCTGATTATAGTATACCAATGCCATTAACAGAGGGGACCTTGAATCCAAGGGGAGATGCAAAGAAACAAAATGATAAGGAGATACTGGTTTACTCAAGAAAGCTAAAATCAAAGACAGAGAATCTCACCTCTGAAGCACCAAGAAAGTCAAAACCGATGGTAACTCCAGAACCTTAAAAAAGTGTTAGAGGTACTTGATACAGAATTACTTATTGCTCTCAGAAAACACACACAATCATGTACTCTCCACCTTATTTCAAAATTTATGTCCTACAATACTTTATCTACAAACTTTCGTGCCTTTACTACCCATCTTGATAGTATTGTGATCCTAAGAACAATTCAGGAAGCCTTAGGAATTCCAAAATGGAGAGAAGCAGTCTTGGAAGAAATGTGGGCATTAGAAAAAAATGAAACTTGGGTGATAATGGATTTACAAAAAGGAAAGAAACATGTTGGATGCCAATGGGTCTTCAATTTGAAATGCAAAGCTGATGGAACAATTGAACGGTATAAAGCTCAGTTAGTGGCAAAAGGATATACACAAACTTACGGTATTGACTATGCAGAAACATTTGCTCCGGTGGCAAAATTGAATATAATTCGAGTCCTTCTATCGTTAGTAGCAAATTTGGATTGGCCACTTCAGCAACTAGATATCAAGAATGCATTCTTGAATGGAAAGTTAGATGAAGAAGTATACATGACATTACCACCAGGATTTTGCAAGGAAAATGAAACAAATCGGGTATGTAAACTGAAAAAATCTTTATATGGACTTAAGCAGTCACCAAGAGCGTGGTTCGACAGATTTGCAAAAGTGTTTAGAAGTCAGGGATATCATCAAGGACAATCAGATCACGCCATGTTCCTTCAACTGCGTGAAAATGGTCCTAAAGTTATTCTAATCATTTATGTTGATAACATTATTTTGATAGGTGACAATATAGTGAAAATGGAAAGATTAAAGAAAAGTCTTGCCACTGAGTTTGAAGTAGAAGACTTGTGATCACTGCGATATTTCTTGGGAATGGAAGTAGCCAGGTCTCGTAAAGGCATCAGTGTATCACAACGAAAGTATGTACTTGATCTTCTATCTAAAACCGGCATTCTTGGATGTAAACCTAGTGATGCACCAGTGGATGTGGGAAATAAAGTTGAAGACGGAGGAAAGCCAACAAAAATTGACAGCTATCAGAGACTGGTTGGAAAACTAATCTATCTATCACCACCAGACCTGATGACATCGCATTTGCAGTTAACTTGGTAAGTCAACACATGCATTCTCCGAAAGAATATCACCTAAAAACAGTCTATAAAATTCTCAGATATCTCAAGGGGTCCGCAGGAAAGGGGCTACTCTTCAAAAAGTGTGAAAGGAAAGGAGTAGAAGTTTTCACAGATGCAGATTGGACAGGTTCGATATAAGATAGGAGGTCTACTACTGGCTATTGTACCTTTGTATGGGAACTTAGTAACACGGAGAAGTAAGAAACAGAATGTAGTAGCCATGTGTAGTGCAGAAGCCGAATTCAGAGCTACTGCACAAGGAATATGTGAGGAGTTGTAGCTGAAGAAGCTTCTGGAAGAACTACACGTCACTATAAAGTTACCAATCAAGCTTCTCTGTGATAATAAAGCAGCAATCAATCTCTCTCTTAATCCAGTTCAACTTAAAGAAAATGTTGAGAAATGAATTATTTGCACGACTTATGTTCCTATACAAGCACAGATTGCAGATGTCTTTACCAAAGGACTACCCAGACAGAAGTTCGATGAGTTCATTTTCACGTTGGATATGATTAATATCTATGATCCAACTTGAGGGGAGTGATGAAATCCACGATTTATTTAGGGAGATTAATGTTGATTCTAGTTTCTATAGATAGAATATTATGATTGTTAGAGATTGTAGGAGATTTATTCTTTTCCTTTTTTATATGTATTCCTTTTGTACTATAAAAGGCTTGTTCATTGTACATAGAAGTAACAGGGGCGGAGCCAGGAATTCATCATACGGGGGGCTAAAATTTATAAAAAGTAATGTACGAATAAAATTTATATATAACAAGGATAATTATAACACAATGTTACCTATTACAGTTGTACCCGACGATGTTTTATAGCATAAAATTCATCTATAATAGAATCTAGATCTAAATTCATACTAAATTCTCGTTCAATGTTTAGTGTTAAACAATCAGCCAGAAAACCATCATCCATTTTGTTACGAATTTCCGTCTTCACATGTTTCATTGCTGAAAATGCTCGCTCCACAGTCGCTGTTGAAACTGGTAGTGTAAGTACTAAACAAATCAACTTAGTCAAAATGACGTAACTCTCCGACCTTCTACTTGCAACCAATTCTCGACATAAATCACAAAGTGTAGGCACTTGAAATCGAGGCTCAGAAATCAAATCGTGCTGATAATGTTGTAACTCAATTTTCAAACAATAAATATCTTGCTGCGTAAAATCTTCAGGATAAAACTTCCCTGCAAGCTTACAAATATTATCCATGTTAAATGATTCAAAAGAATTTTTTGGATCCAAAGCTGTACTGAGAGAAAGAAGTTCTAATGATGTCTCATTAAATCTTGTATCTAACTCCATCATCATACCCTTGGCCTCTCATGTTTTGCACTTGAAGATTGAAACGGACAAGAACGTCAGAAATTTGATTCTTAAGAGTTAATGAAGTAGTGTCACTAACACTTTTGATTGCAAAAAACCGTTCTGTCAATATTCCATTACTAGTCACATACCTCAAGACAATGGCCATTTGTTCTCGTGAAGATTCATCTCGTGCTTCGTCAACTAGAATACAAAACTTTGCATCCCCAATTTCGTCACGAATTCTTTGTCGAACTTTATTGGCCATAATGTTTAAAACCTCTTTTTGAATGTTTGGAGACGTGTATGTAGCATTTTTGGGAGCATTACCCAACACAACTTTTCGTACTTCTGTATTCATTTTTCCAAATGCATCCACCATTTCAATGAAATTCCCACGATTCATTGACGTTGGAGATTCGTCATGGCCTCTAAAGGAACAACCTTGAAGTGCTAACCACAGAACACTTTGAATAGTGGTCTTTAGACGCAAACGATTTTTTTGTTTTTCCTCAGCCGATACAGAATGCATTACCTTATCAATATGTTGAGTTGGTTTCATTAGATCTTCAGCTCTTCTCTTACAACCATTATGATACGATGATGATGTTGTACCAACATGAATAAGGAATGCACATTTACTTCCTTGGTTAACCCTCTTCCAACCGTCAAACCCAACTGTTACCAATGATGAAATAATAGATGGAGCACTATCATTGAGAAAAAGGAAGCAATAAAAACAATATGCTTTGTGTGTTGAAGGTGAATATTCCAACCAAGGAAACTGATTGTACCAACGCTCTTGAAATCGACGTTTCTACTTTCCACATTCTTTACTCTGATAGTCCAAAAGTTTTGGTTGATAAGGTCCAACATTTAGATAGGCTCGCCTAATCTGATCGCGTTCATTAAACGGATGTTCACATATTTGCTTTCTTTTTCCTGGATCCCGTTCAATAGAATCAAATGGTTCCACATTAAGATTAGAAGGTGAAGATCGTTCAATTTCAGGAGATGAAATTGGATTTGGAGTGGATGTCGTAGGAATTGGAGTATCATGATATTTGTTACTCTTTAAAAAGAAAGATAACAAAGTTCTTCCTTTCTTGGAAGAGGGTCGATCTTCCTCCATATTAAACCTAAGAGCATAAATATCAAAAAAAAAAAATTCAAAACAATGCCATCATAATTCATAAATACGCATCTTCACGCTCTCTTTCTAGTTCTACCCCAAGCCAAAACAATTAAGCAAGAACTCACTTTATTCATAATTTCAGATTTTAGATATTAATTACACTTTAACCCTTCATTATTATTTATTAAACATTAATGTGAGCATTTGAGCATTTCATAATTCATTAATTATTATCTAAGCATTTCATTATTATTGAAATTTGAAAGTGAGTTCTAGATTATTAATAATAATTTATTAAACAATGAGATTTATAATTTATTCATAATTTCAGATTTTAGATTAATTAGATATTAATTTAAAGTTTAAACATTCATTATCATTATACACCAACTGACCAACATCATTAGAATACCTTATACACCAACTGACCAACATCAATAGATTATCAATATTCAATAGATTCAAATTCAATACATTATACACCAACTGACCAACATCATTATTCATTAGAATACCTTCAGGCTTCAGAAATTATCATTATAATTTATACATCAACATTCAACAGACAACATACATTCCAATTTCCAATTTTCCAGCCTAAAAACCTAAACTATATGACTATCAGACTATGAGTTCGGGTTCGGCAGTTTCAGATTTAGAAATTGGTAATTAGAATACCTTTTGGCTGTTCGGCGGAGGCGCGGAGGAGCAGCTAGCCGGCGGCAGCAGCAGGGGACTGGGGAAGAGCAGCTGGACTGCTGGAGCCTGGAGCAGCGGACCTGGAGCTGGAGCTGGAGCACCGAGCAGCCGAGCAGGAGGTGGTCGCCGGTGGTCGCCGAGTCTGTTTCGGCCTTCGGACAGGCGTCAAGCGGCAGGCGGCAGGTTGAGGTTGGGGACTTGGTGTTGACTGTTGAGGATAGAGTTGCAGTCGGTGGTGTGAGGGAGAAAGGGAGAAAGGGTTGGATTGTTGGATGAAATTGGGTTTTCAAATTGAGGGAGGGGGAAATTGGGCTTCACAATTTTTGGGCCATTGGTTTGGACTGTGGCTATTGGGTTGGACTCAACGAATTTTTTTTTTTTTAAAAACTAGGGGCTGGGCTTGGGCAAGGGTGGGCTACAGCCCACCCCAGCCCACCCCTATCTCCGCCAGTGGAAGTAAGGAAAATTAATATAAAATATTTCCCTAGTCCGGTTCTTATCTTCTTTAGTGATTATGAGGCTTAAATTATTGGTTCAGGTCTAAAATGTAAATATTTTCAAGTGTTCTCATTCAGACCCTAAAACTAAACCAATTATCTCTCTTTCTTTTGGCTTTGTTTGGGAATTCCCAAAAACTAGGACCATAAACCTCAACTCAGACCAGAAATTGCTAAGCTGATTACGACAAATCTCATTTCACTTTGATCTCAGTTCACCTCAAATATGAATCAATTAGTGCTGCAACACAATGTTTATTTATTTATTTATTTTTCATTTAACATGCCAGTGAGGTTACAAGAGGACTTTTTGTTTTTTAATGGATAATTGACTACAACCCATCTTGAAATCCATAATGAAACAATTTAACAAAGTAGGTCTAACTTGCAAATAAACATAAAATAAAGCAATAAACTAACAAATAATAAACTTGTCCCAGGAGTTATTGAAATAAAAAATCCGTAATTAAAATTAAAAGCATATTTGAAGTCGGCAAACTTGCATCTAGATTACTAGATGTTACGCTAAATGTTAGTTATCAAAAAGAAAACACGTACGAGATCACAAAATCCAGATGAAACATATATAATACAACGGAAAAATAACCTAAGAAAAGGAGTGAACTGCGCGTGTCCAGTTTCCGAAATCTCTTTGTTGAGTCGCCGGCTTCTGAAAGTCGCAGAGTATTCGATGGAGAAGATATGTCGTCAAGTGTAGTGCATTCCCTGCTATAGTATGATTCAGGGTTGGACTATTATTGCAATAGCCCAATAAGAAATAAATCATTTCGGCCTAAAAGTGTTAGAAAACAAAAGAGAGCTTATAAGCCAAAGTAACTAAAGGGTCCGTTTGACATGACTTTTAAAAAGGCAAAAAGAGGTTTTGAGACCCAAATGCTGTTTTTTGGACCCGTTTAGATAATTTTATGAAAGTACTCTAACAATTAGAAAAATTACTAGAGAAAGTTGGTCCAATGTGACTTCCTCTAAAAGTACTTCCGGACTAAGTACTTTTAAAAATTAGTTTTCAAACAAAAGTGAAGGTCAATTTCTCCACACTCTTCTACAAGAAGCAAAATCCATGCAAAACAAGCCCTGAGAAATCATTTGCCTTGTGAGACGTGAGCTTCAACTTGGTAGAGGTGTAAAATAGGTCAAATCGAGTCTTATTTCAGGAACTTCAGACAGAGTAAGACAATATTTTAGTCAACCGACAACTGGTTGTCTTAGGCCCAACCCGATTTACCATGAATCGTGTTGAGACGAAGCTTCTCTAATTTTTTTACTTTATAATTTTCGTGTGAAAATATAAAACAGTGATTTTGGTTTTTAAAAAAATATTCAAATTCCAATCAAACATCAAAGTAACAGATTTTCATATCATTTTCGTCCAAAGGTCCTTCAACTACTTATTTACGCAAAGGTTGGAGATGGTAGTATTGCCAAAAATGAAAGATTAGGGACCCATTTGAACTTTTTAAAAGGTCAAAGACTCTAGATGCAATTTTCATGTTGATTAGTTATGCATTGCCGAAATCCAAGGGACTGTTCTCTTTGCTGTTTTTATGTTTTCGATTTTCCAAAACACTGAAAACGCATTCTCTTTTTGGCATATCCTTTAATTCTGCTATAATGATGATTGAAGGTTAAATGTGTGGTCAAAAAGTAAGAAAAAATTTTAATTTTATGTGTAATATAATTTTATTAAAAATGTATGGTTGAAAATAAGATAAAAATAAAATCTTTTAGTTGATTTTAATGAATCTTAAGAGAGAGATGATATTGAGAGAGAAGCTCACGTACAAGAAGGTTGTTTTTTAATTGGGTTTGTTTTAATTCATTTTCGTGTTTTTGCTTGAAGATGTTCAAAACGTCTTTTTGACGTTTTTAGTTTTTAGTACAATTTTTTTTTTCAAAAATAGGAAAGAGAATGCGTTTTCACTGTTTTGGAAAATCAAAAATAGAAAACTGCAAAAAGCACATCCCCTTACTATTCCACAGTACATTTTTTTTTTCAAAACCTCTTCAGAATGGAGCCCAAACAAAGACTTATTGTGGATGATATTAGTAATTGTTTAAGTTACTCAAAGTTACTGGTTCGAACCTAAAATCACTTAGAATGAGTAAATTGGTTAATAATACGGAATTAAAAATTATTAATTAAAAGCTACAAGTCACTTTTTAATTGTTCTAGATGTTTAGTCAATCAAGTCAATTTTTCCTATATTGAATTGTTATGATAGTAATTAAAGCATTAAAAAAACACAAGATTTGTTAACGGAGAAAACACTTAACTGGGTAAAAACTCCGGGACCAAGCCAATAGTTTCCACTATGGACAATAAGAACTTAAAGTATGATCCAACCTAGAAAATTCACTAAACTCGCTGATTAAATTCCTGCAATCTCCAAAATCCACTGTAATGTGCTTCACTCACACCTACTCTTGATCTTTTGGAATTGTTTATTTCTCATGGATCACCAAGAATGTCTTGTTCTTGTACTCTTCATGTGCTTCTAGTCCAACCTCCCTCAATCTTCAACAATTTATGAAAGTTACTGAGAAAGTACATTTCTAATTATATTTAGGAAGTTTGAGTTTTGGATTATTTGACTTTGATGTTTTTCATAACTTGTGGTTGATTGATCTCAATAATCAAAAGTTTAATCTCAATGTTTGGATGTGTTTTCGGATCTTGGATTGATGTTACAAGGATGTAAAATAATGATCAACTACCCAACAAAACGTATTGGGCATTATGTATTTATAATAACAGGTATTTGAATAGTATGTGATAGATAGAACTTTTGAAAAACTCGAACTATGGTTTCTCGAAAAACATCGTCGCTCGAGCGACAGGCAGACGACAATGATTATGCTTTTTCCGCTCAAGCATTAGCTAGCGTAATCCAACGACTCTTTCTCCTAGTTCCATACTCGAACTCAAAGGCTCATAGTTTATCTATACAATCCTCCAAAAGACTCATTGACTTTTATAACTCTTTTATAGCAATCATATTTTTTATAACAATCATTTTGTCTAAAGAATTGTCAATACAACATAAATCCTAACAATTACAATAAAGACGTATAAAATTATATCAAAGATCATACCACTTAGTCCCTAGTCTTTGGCTAAAAATCAAATTTTTAAAGGACTTCGATAAAATTGATGTAATATACAGTTGAAAAGTTTATAAAGTGTGGGTCCCAAAAAAAATTAGTTGAAAATGAGTTTTAGAAACTTGATGCCAAACAGGGACTTAATTTGATTAGTTTACATGTTAATATTAAGTTAATTTCACTTGTTGTCGTTGAAGTTTGTACAAAATTTTACATTGGCCATTAAGAGCTTGTTTGAGCCCCATTTTTTTTTTTTTGTCTAAAATGTATTTTGGAATAATATTTTGATAGAAAATGTGTGGTTAAAAAAATTAGATTTATATGTAATATTATTTTATTGAAGAATGTGTAATTGAAAATACGAAAAAAATATATATTTTGGAAATAATGGGGACCAAACAAGGGCTTAGTAACTAAAGTTTATTACGGGGTCATCACTGGTCACTCGATTAGAAAAATTAATGATGTATTATATGATGTGTGTCTATTATGTTCAATATGGTCACTTAACTTCAATTTAGTTCCGATTTTATCACTTCAAAAGTCAAGTACTCTGTTGTTAAGTTAGCAACCCAAATACAAATAAAAGTTTTGAACAAAATTTAAATATTCAAATTAAAGTCAAAGGTGTCTAGATATAACATGTTGTTTCCCAAATTAATTTAAATTGCGAAATTGGCAAGGTAATGATTACGTGGAAGATCATTTACAATATAACAATGAATGTCGACTAAATAATTTACATCAATTTGAAAAACGTTTCAAGTTACAAAATGTGACACCAGTGTGTACATATATGATATAACAATATTCTTCAGTTGATGAACGCTAATGGACTACGTGGCCTATAGCGGACAATATTTCAACAATTGGTAAGAAGTTAAAGATCACCCTTTACAAGCCATAAATATTTTGGCAGCCTAATTTTTAAAGTTTCAAGTTCAACGGACTACTAGCTAAGTAGCCACTTGGCGCACTTTTTTGAATTACTGCATAGAGTTGTGAACTACCTTTATAGAAACAAATGTCACAGCACTTGCAGCCCGCAAAGCTTCGTACTAAAACTCTTTGAAAATGCATTTTATTTATATTGTATTATTGTTTAGATAAACACTTTGGATAATGGTTATTTTGTCTTTCTGTGGTTACAGTTTAAACAAGAGTTGAGACTTTTTTTTCCTCTTTCTGTTGAGTATATAAAAGTAGAGAAATTTGGAGATTTTTCAAAATCATTAATTCAATCTCGAAATATGAATAGTTTGTCAATTTGTTGATCAATCAATCTTAGGATGTGCTTATCATCAAAAATGTGATAACCTCAAAAATCTAACGAATTTAGGTGTTTGACGAATCTCGACTATCTCTATATCCATGTGTTACTTGCACACTAAGATACCATTAGAATGCAAAAGTATTGTACCGGGTGTTGGTCCAACAATCATTAGCACTCGACGCTCAAATCAAATTACGATATTGAGTGTGGGAGAAATAAATTGACAAAAGTTTTGTTGGTTTCAAATATGTTGCATACCTTTTACTCATGCAAGTATGGTGCAATTATAGATAATTTAAGCCGGGAGCATTTCTTACTTTTTGGCTAATGTACCAGTCAATTTGACTCTGATAGGAAAGTCACTAACCTTGTCATAGTCACATCCTTGATTTGTTGTCTTCTATAGCCTCTACTTTCTTTGAGACCAGCATAATTTTATCAAAATATAACACCTACGAGTTGTCCCACATTTGTTTGTCTTAAGAATGTGAGAGTGTCTGTATTTTTTCTATTTGAAAAATTGTCTACGACAGTGTGTGGATGTCAATAGACTTTTACTTCTTATGAAAAGATCTCGTGGGACCCTTATTGTCGCCAAAGTTGGTTGCCAATGAATATATCTGACCCATTACCTCATTTCGCTAAGTCTAGGTTTGGCATTCGTTCCCAATGCTACAAAGTCGGCATCATGGAGCTGATAGGTGTGAAGAGTTTCATGTTTGGTTAGTTGTTTCGAAGCAAGCACACTTGGACTCTATGTCGCTATCAATGGAAAAGACGACCTTACTCCTACTTAGCATATTGCCCTCCCATATGGACAAAGTGACATCAGGTACGACATGGACCAACGATCTTACATGGCATCCATGCGGGTTCTATGCAGATAGGCTATTCTCCATGGCATCCATGAATGATCCATTTAGGGAGCCAAACACAACTAGTATCTTCGAAGCGACCAAGGACAAGGAAGTGCGAGGTACATTGTGGGCAAGGGCGGAGCTAGGAAATTCGTCCAGTGCCGGCACTATTTTATTGACGTCGACGTCGAATGTCAAGTTTTTGGTTATGGATTTAATGATGATAAAAATGTAAAAATTGTCATTTTGGAAAATCATGATCTTGGGGCTGACAAGGACTCTACAACGTATATGCTCTTTGAACTTGATCTCAAATATTAACATCATAAACCAAAATGGGTATCCTTACCATGATAAGTTAAAAGTTTTGTGACATCAAATTCCATATTATTCGATATACCCCATAAACAATTTCTATGCTCGTTTTTCTTTGAAAGAATAGCTTCATTTGATATTTGGATTTAAACATCTGATACTCAATTACTACTGAGAGTAATTTAGAGTGACAAAAGCAGAATCACAAATACGGGAAGCAAAAGCAAAACGATTCAAATGGCAATTCACATAGCAATACTATAGGCAATTCACAAATCACAGGTCAACTTGTGCAATTCACACTTCACAAATCAAAATGATAAGAGTAACCAACTCACAGTCCACGAGGCAGCAATACTGGAACGAACTTGAAGTCTGGTAGCAAAATCAATTGAAGAGCAATGTGTAGGCAGTAGGCTTCGAACAATTGAAGAGCAAAGTGTTAATTTCATATATATTAAAAAGAAAAAATCAAACATTATTACAATTTACACAAATCAAAATAACAAAAAATAAGAAAAGAAAATGTGAAAGCAACAGAGAAGCATCTAGAGGTCGGCACCGTCAAGATCTAGCATAATTTCAAACCAAAGGTAACATCAGAATATCAAAGATTTGGACCCACGAGTGCTTGTATTACTAGGAAAATCATTATAAACAGTGACAAAAAACGTTAAGGTCGTGTGTAGCGGTCTCGTAAATGTAGTGGCTTTTGACACAAAGTACAACAAATCTATCAGTTAAAACATAAAGACTAATATTATACAAAATCAGGCAACAGGCATACCATTACCATGGACATCCCCAAAATCCTAGAAGAACAATTACAGGGCCCCATTGTTGGTATTCTAAAACTTGACAGATTAGAGCTACCTTATATTAGGAGGTAGAGTGAACAGTATATTTATTGTAAAATAATTCTGTGTCTCCTAACATTTAAGATGCTAAAAACTCTTATCCATCTCTATACGAATAGGAAAAAAAAAATGAGAAATGCATACCATGGACTCAGGACTCTTGAAATTCTTGAATGGCGGAGGACCGGAGGTTGAGAAAATGAGAAGTCCGGCTCCGGGAGGAGGAGGTGGGAACTGAGCGGACTCGGGACAGGGGGCGAAGGCGGAGGCGGATGGAGGAGGAGTGGGTATGGGTTGAATTGAAAGTTGAAATCGAATGGAATGATTGCCAAGGGTTGTAATAGTTAATGGATCTTGGTTATATGGTAGGTTGAATGTGTGGTATTGGGCTTCACTTCTTGATTACAAATGTGGCCTAATAGTTTAAAAAAGTGCCTTTTGAGTTGAGCCCAAAAGTTCAGTATCGTCCCAAAACCTTTCAAGTTTGGGAAAAATTTAAAAGTCATATATTAACTTTGACACAATTCAATTTTCAGGTATCAAATTTCAAAATGCAAAATTCAGGTATTTATTTATTAATTAAAAATATTTTTATTAATTAATATAATTAACTCACCCCACTTCCACCACTCTTACCGTTCCGGTGACTATTCCGACGATCGTTCCGACCACTCTTCTTCGACGATCGTTCTGGTGACTATTTCGATGACCGTTCCGACGACTACTCTGATTTTCGACAATTATTCTGACGATCACAATTCAAAAATTTTATAAATTACAATTAATTCGTTGGTCACAAATTTCAAAATTAGTTGGTCACAGATCAAAATTTATAGATCACAATTTATTTATTGGTCACATATTATTAAATTAATTAGTTACAATTTATTTGTCGGTTACAGATCTTTGAATTAATTGGTCACATATTATTTTTGAATCACATATTATTAAATTTTGTAGGTCAAAGTTGAGTAATTGGTCACAGATTACCAAATATTTGGTCACATACCATCAAATAATAGTTCTCATACCACCGTCACCAACACTACCACCACAGCCACCACCACCGTCGTCGCCGCCGCCACAGCACTACAACACTACCAACAACAAAGTCACTGTCGCCACCGTCATTTTTGCAACACCAACATCATCACACCGCAACACCACCGCACACCCTACAACACCACCCAAACCACCACAAATTAGTCCAAACCACCAACAAAAAGATCCACCAACACAACCACACACCAACAACAAATCCACCCAACACCCACAGATCAGTGAATATGAAAATTAGTTGCACAAACATGCTAAAGAATTGGCTTCCAATTCAACCATATCTTCTAGAAAACAAAATATATATCCAAAGGAGTAGGACCTTCATTTCTTCCTTTCCTATAACAGAACTCAAGAAAAAAGAGAGGTCAGAATCTGGGGTATAACATCTATAAAACAATAGTCCCACTCAGAAACAAGACGTGAATAACAGAGGTCAAAACTACTACTAGCACAAGTTAGTGACGGAGTAACTACACGGGTAAGCAGAAAACATAAATTAGTATAACAAATATCAAACTCGAGATGTTCGCTAACATTAAACCAGTCAACTTCACATTACCCTCAAGTGATGATCGCCAAGATGCTGGGTTTGTAGTAGATACCATACAATAATCAGTTTAAAGTTCCAAAACATTTAAAAAGTACGGTACCAAAATAATAGTTGGAGCAATCATAAAGAATGATGGAACAAAAGTGTCCTAAAGGATCACATTAATAATATCCATTGTAACACAACAGCTTCCTATATGAACGTTTTAAAGGGCTCGCCAAATCATGTAGTTTATCTCGTTCTACCACCGCGTTCCCTGAGAGAAAGGGACATGGAGTCTCCTAGGGCAACATTTAACCCATGTTTGAAATCAATAAATTTTTTCCACATAAACAGATCTGGGCTTAATAGGACAACACAACAGAATCAGGGGTCATGCTGGCCGTGACCCAACACCCACATGCCGTGACCATCAGCTACACTCTTATTCGATATACCCCATAAACAATTTCTATGCTCGTTTTTCTTTGAAAGAATAGCTTCATTTGATATTTGGATTTAAACATCTGATACTCAATTACTACTGAGAGTAATTTAGAGTGACAAAAGCAGAATCACAAATACGGGAAGCAAAAGCAAAACGATTCAAATGGCAATTCACATAGCAATACTATAGGCAATTCACAAATCACAAGTCAACTTGTGCAATTCACACTTCACAAATCAACATGATAAGAGTAACCAACTCACAGTCCACGAGGCAGCAATACTGGAACGAACTTGAAGTCTGGTAGCAAAATCAATTGAAGAGCAATGTGTAGGCAGTAGGCTTCGAACAATTGAAGAGCAAAGTGTTAATTTCATATATATTAAAAAGAAAAAATCAAACATTATTACAATTTACACAAATCAAAATAACAAAAAATAAGAAAAGAAAATGTGAAAGCAACAGAGAAGCATCTAGAGGTCGGCACCGTCAAGATCTAGCATAATTTCAAACCAAAGGTAACATCAGAATATCAAAGATTTGGACCCACGAGTGCTTGTATTACTAGGAAAATCATTATAAACAGTGACAAAAAACGTTAAGGTCGTGTGTAGCGGTCTCGTAAATGTAGTGGCTTTTGACACAAAGTACAACAAATCTATCAGTTAAAACATAAAGACTAATATTATACAAAATCAGGCAACAGGCATACCATTACCATGGACATCCCCAAAATCCTAGAAGAACAATTACAGGGCCCCATTGTTGGTATTCTAAAACTTGACAGATTAGAGCTACCTTATATTAGGAGGTAGAGTGAACAGTATATTTATTGTAAAATAATTCTGTGTCTCCTAACATTTAAGATGCTAAAAACTCTTATCCATCTCTATACGAATAGGAAAAAAAAAATGAGAAATGCATACCATGGACTCAGGACTCTTGAAATTCTTGAATGGCGGAGGACCGGAGGTTAGGGGTGTCCGTGGGTCGGTTCGGTTCGGTTCTGCTCGGTTCCAGAATTTTCGGGTATTTAATAAATGGACCCGTCGGGTCCAAATATAATTATGGAACCGTTCGGGTTCGGTTCCATTCGGTTCGGTTCGGTTCGGTTCGGGTCGGTTCGGTTCCGTTCGGTTCCGTACCATTTTTTAACATTTACAGCAACACTACATAAATATAACTAATGACATTTCATTTGTAACTTTTACAAATTAACATAACCAAATTCAAAAATATAAAAATAACTAGCTGTCGAATAACATTAATTCAATGCATACAAATACCAAAAAGTAGATATTAATACTTACCAACTATTTGATTTAATCATCAACTGCTATACTGCTTGACTTGCCATGGCAAAAAATTCTACAAGAATTGAAAAAGCACAATTAACAAACAAATAAACTAAAAAATATTCAACTAATAAGATTTGATAAAAAAAATATAATATATATCTATTACCTGTCTCAATGCCCTCATAGAACTTTGTTTTTTCAATGCAAATTTCATCTTGGGAAACTTTCAAGAGTTTATAATATTTTCTTAGCTAGTTTTGTGTACAAATTAAGGTTTCAACTGTTTTAGGAGTTAAAGAACTCCTAAATGGATCAAGAATGCGTCCTCCAGTACTAAATGCTGACTCAGAAGCAACTGTAGATACAGGAATGGCAGGAACATCCCTTGCAACCTCAGATAAAAATTCAAATCTTGATTTATTAATCTTCCACCAATGTAAAATGTTAGAAAAAATAAAATAATTTAATTAATTCAATAAAAAAATAAAAAAAATTATTTAGTTTCGGGTCTCATTCGGTTCTTCGGTTCTTGGTCGAGACCCAAAACCCGACCCAAACCTTTCGGTTCTCGATTCGGGTACCCGTTCGGGTCTTTAACTTATGAAGAACCGCTCGGTTCGGTTCGGTCCGGTTCGGTCCGGTTCGGTTCGGATATTTTGGACACCCCTACCGGAGGTTGAGAAAATGAGAAGTCCGGCTCCGGGAGGAGGAGGTGGGAACTGAGCGGACTCGGGACAGGGGGCGAAGGCGGAGGCGGATGGAGGAGGAGTGGGTATGGGTTGAATTGAAAGTTGAAATCGAATGGAATGATTGCCAAGGGTTGTAATAGTTAATGGATCTTGGTTATATGGTAGGTTGAATGTGTGGTATTGGGCTTCACTTCTTGATTACAAATGTGGCCTAATAGTTTAAAAAAGTGCCTTTTGAGTTGAGCCCAAAAGTTCAGTATCGTCCCAAAACCTTTCAAGTTTGGGAAAAATTTAAAAGTCATATATTAACTTTGACACAATTCAATTTTCAGGTATCAAATTTCAAAATGCAAAATTCAGGTATTTATTTATTAATTAAAAATATTTTTATTAATTAATATAATTAACTCACCCCACTTCCACCACTCTTACCGTTCCGGTGACTATTCCGACGATCGTTCCGACCACTCTTCTTCGACGATCGTTCTGGTGACTATTTCGATGACCGTTCCGACGACTACTCTGATTTTCGACAATTATTCTGACGATCACAATTCAAAAATTTTATAAATTACAATTAATTCGTTGGTCACAAATTTCAAAATTAGTTGGTCACAGATCAAAATTTATAGATCACAATTTATTTATTGGTCACATATTATTAAATTAATTAGTTACAATTTATTTGTCGGTTACAGATCTTTGAATTAATTGGTCACATATTATTTTTGAATCACATATTATTAAATTTTGTAGGTCAAAGTTGAGTAATTGGTCACAGATTACCAAATATTTGGTCACATACCATCAAATAATAGTTCTCATACCACCGTCACCAACACTACCACCACAGCCACCACCACCGTCGTCGCCGCCGCCACAGCACTACAACACTACCAACAACAAAGTCACTGTCGCCACCGTCATTTTTGCAACACCAACATCATCACACCGCAACACCACCGCACACCCTACAACACCACCCAAACCACCACAAATTAGTCCAAACCACCAACAAAAAGATCCACCAACACAACCACACACCAACAACAAATCCACCCAACACCCACAGATCAGTGAATATGAAAATTAGTTGCACAAACATGCTAAAGAATTGGCTTCCAATTCAACCATATCTTCTAGAAAACAAAATATATATCCAAAGGAGTAGGACCTTCATTTCTTCCTTTCCTATAACAGAACTCAAGAAAAAAGAGAGGTCAGAATCTGGGGTATAACATCTATAAAACAATAGTCCCACTCAGAAACAAGACGTGAATAACAGAGGTCAAAACTACTACTAGCACAAGTTAGTGACGGAGTAACTACACGGGTAAGCAGAAAACATAAATTAGTATAACAAATATCAAACTCGAGATGTTCGCTAACATTAAACCAGTCAACTTCACATTACCCTCAAGTGATGATCGCCAAGATGCTGGGTTTGTAGTAGATACCATACAATAATCAGTTTAAAGTTCCAAAACATTTAAAAAGTACGGTACCAAAATAATAGTTGGAGCAATCATAAAGAATGATGGAACAAAAGTGTCCTAAAGGATCACATTAATAATATCCATTGTAACACAACAGCTTCCTATATGAACGTTTTAAAGGGCTCGCCAAATCATGTAGTTTATCTCGTTCTACCACCGCGTTCCCTGAGAGAAAGGGACATGGAGTCTCCTAGGGCAACATTTAACCCATGTTTGAAATCAATAAATTTTTTCCACATAAACAGATCTGGGCTTAATAGGACAACACAACAGAATCAGGGGTCATGCTGGCCGTGACCCAACACCCACATGCCGTGACCATCAGCTACACTCTTATTCGATATACCCCATAAACAATTTCTATGCTCGTTTTTCTTTGAAAGAATAGCTTCATTTGATATTTGGATTTAAACATCTGATACTCAATTACTACTGAGAGTAATTTAGAGTGACAAAAGCAGAATCACAAATACGGGAAGCAAAAGCAAAACGATTCAAATGGCAATTCACATAGCAATACTATAGGCAATTCACAAATCACAAGTCAACTTGTGCAATTCACACTTCACAAATCAAAATGATAAGAGTAACCAACTCACAGTCCACGAGGCAGCAATACTGGAACGAACTTGAAGTCTGGTAGCAAAATCAATTGAAGAGCAATGTGTAGGCAGTAGGCTTCGAACAATTGAAGAGCAAAGTGTTAATTTCATATATATTAAAAAGAAAAAATCAAACATTATTACAATTTACACAAATCAAAATAACAAAAAATAAGAAAAGAAAATGTGAAAGCAACAGAGAAGCATCTAGAGGTCGGCACCGTCAAGATCTAGCATAATTTCAAACCAAAGGTAACATCAGAATATCAAAGATTTGGACCTACGAGTGCTTGTATTACTAGGAAAATCATTATAAACAGTGACAAAAAACGTTAAGGTCGTGTGTAGCGGTCTCGTAAATGTAGTGGCTTTTGACACAAAGTACAACAAATCTATCAGTTAAAACATAAAGACTAATATTATACAAAATCAGGCAACAGGCATACCATTACCATGGACATCCCCAAAATCCTAGAAGAACAATTACAGGGCCCCATTGTTGGTATTCTAAAACTTGACAGATTAGAGCTACCTTATATTAGGAGGTAGAGTGAACAGTATATTTATTGTAAAATAATTCTGTGTCTCCTAACATTTAAGATGCTAAAAACTCTTATCCATCTCTATACGAATAGGAAAAAAAAAAATGAGAAATGCATACCATGGACTCAGGACTCTTGAAATTCTTGAATGGCGGAGGACCGGAGGTTAGGGGTGTCCGTGGGTCGGTTCGGTTCGGTTCGGTTCAGTTCTGCTCGGTTCCAGAATTTTTGGGTATTTAATAAATGGACCCGTCGGGTCCAAATATAATTATGGAACCGTTCGGGTTCGGGTTCGGTTCCGTTCGGGTCGGTTCGGTTCCGTTCGGTTCCGTACATTTTTTAACATTTACAGCAACATTACATAAATATAACTAATGACATTTCATTTGTAACTTTTACAAATTAACATAACCAAATTCAAAAATATAAAAATAACTAGCTGTCGAATAACATTAATTCAATGCATACAAATACCAAAAAGTAGATATTAATACTTACCAACTATTTGATTTAATCATCAACTGCTATACTGCTTGACTTGCCATGGCAAAAAATTCTACAAGAATTGAAAAAGCACAATTAACAAACAAATAAACTAAAAAATATTCAACTAATAAGATTTGATAAAAAAAAATATAATATATATCTATTACCTGTCTCAATGCCCTCATAGAACTTTGTTTCTTCAATGCAAATTTCATCTTGGGAAACTTTCAAGAGTCTAGAATATTTTCTTAGCCAGTTTTGTGTACAAATTAAGGTTTCAACTGTTTTAGGAGTTAAAGAACTCCTAAATGGATCAAGAATGCGTCCTCCAGTACTAAATGCTGACTCAGAAGCAACTGTAGATACAGGAATGGCAGGAACATCCCTTGCAACCTCAGATAAAAATTCAAATCTTGATTTATTAATCTTCCACCAATGTAAAATGTTAGAAAAAATAAAATAATTTAATTAATTCAATAAAAAAATAAAAAAAATTATTTAGTTTCGGGTCTCATTCGGTTCTTCGGTTCTTGGTCGAGACCCAAAACCCGACCCAAACCTTTCGGTTCTCGATTCGGGTACCCGTTCGGGTCTTTAACTTATGAAGAACCGCTCGGTTCGGTTCGGTCCGGTTCGGTCCGGTTCGGTTCGGATATTTTGGACACCCCTACCGGAGGTTGAGAAAATGAGAAGTCCGGCTCCGGGAGGAGGAGGTGGGAACTGAGCGGACTCGGGACAGGGGGCGAAGGCGGAGGCGGATGGAGGAGGAGTGGGTATGGGTTGAATTGAAAGTTGAAATCGAATGGAATGATTGCCAAGGGTTGTAATAGTTAATGGATCTTGGTTATATGGTAGGTTGAATGTGTGGTATTGGGCTTCACTTCTTGATTACAAATGTGGCCTAATAGTTTAAAAAAGTGCCTTTTGAGTTGAGCCCAAAAGTTCAGTATCGTCCCAAAACCTTTCAAGTTTGGGAAAAATTTAAAAGTCATATATTAACTTTGACACAATTCAATTTTCAGGTATCAAATTTCAAAATGCAAAATTCAGGTATTTATTTATTAATTAAAAATATTTTTATTAATTAATATAATTAACTCACCCCACTTCCACCACTCTTACCGTTCCGGTGACTATTCCGACGATCGTTCCGACCACTCTTCTTCGACGATCGTTCTGGTGACTATTTCGATGACCGTTCCGACGACTACTCTGATTTTCGACAATTATTCTGACGATCACAATTCAAAAATTTTATAAATTACAATTAATTCGTTGGTCACAAATTTCAAAATTAGTTGGTCACAGATCAAAATTTATAGATCACAATTTATTTATTGGTCACATATTATTAAATTAATTAGTTACAATTTATTTGTCGGTTACAGATCTTTGAATTAATTGGTCACATATTATTTTTGAATCACATATTATTAAATTTTGTAGGTCAAAGTTGAGTAATTGGTCACAGATTACCAAATATTTGGTCACATACCATCAAATAATAGTTCTCATACCACCGTCACCAACACTACCACCACAGCCACCACCACCGTCGTCGCCGCCGCCACAGCACTACAACACTACCAACAACAAAGTCACTGTCGCCACCGTCATTTTTGCAACACCAACATCATCACACCGCAACACCACCGCACACCCTACAACACCACCCAAACCACCACAAATTAGTCCAAACCACCAACAAAAAGATCCACCAACACAACCACACACCAACAACAAATCCACCCAACACCCACAGATCAGTGAATATGAAAATTAGTTGCACAAACATGCTAAAGAATTGGCTTCCAATTCAACCATATCTTCTAGAAAACAAAATATATATCCAAAGGAGTAGGACCTTCATTTCTTCCTTTCCTATAACAGAACTCAAGAAAAAAGAGAGGTCAGAATCTGGTGTATAACATCTATAAAACAATAGTCCCACTCAGAAACAAGACGTGAATAACAGAGGTCAAAACTACTACTAGCACAAGTTAGTGACGGAGTAACTACACGGGTAAGCAGAAAACATAAATTAGTATAACAAATATCAAACTCGAGATGTTCGCTAACATTAAACCAGTCAACTTCACATTACCCTCAAGTGATGATCGCCAAGATGCTGGGTTTGTAGTAGATACCATACAATAATCAGTTTAAAGTTCCAAAACATTTAAAAAGTACGGTACCAAAATAATAGTTGGAGCAATCATAAAGAATGATGGAACAAAAGTGTCCTAAAGGATCACATTAATAATATCCATTGTAACACAACAGCTTCCTATATGAACGTTTTAAAGGGCTCGCCAAATCATGTAGTTTATCTCGTTCTACCACCGCGTTCCCTGAGAGAAAGGGACATGGAGTCTCCTAGGGCAACATTTAACCCATGTTTGAAATCAATAAATGTTTTCCACATAAACAGATCTGGGCTTAATAGGACAACACAACAGAATCAGGGGTCATGCTGGCCGTGACCCAACACCCACATGCCGTGACCATCAGCTACACTCTTATTCGATATACCCCATAAACAATTTCTATGCTCGTTTTTCTTTGAAAGAATAGCTTCATTTGATATTTGGATTTAAACATCTGATACTCAATTACTACTGAGAGTAATTTAGAGTGACAAAAGCAGAATCACAAATACGGGAAGCAAAAGCAAAACGATTCAAATGGCAATTCACATAGCAATACTATAGGCAATTCACAAATCACAAGTCAACTTGTGCAATTCACACTTCACAAATCAAAATGATAAGAGTAACCAACTCACAGTCCACGAGGCAGCAATACTGGAACGAACTTGAAGTCTGGTAGCAAAATCAATTGAAGAGCAATGTGTAGGCAGTAGGCTTCGAACAATTGAAGAGCAAAGTGTTAATTTCATATATATTAAAAAGAAAAAATCAAACATTATTACAATTTACACAAATCAAAATAACAAAAAATAAGAAAAGAAAATGTGAAAGCAACAGAGAAGCATCTAGAGGTCGGCACCGTCAAGATCTAGCATAATTTCAAACCAAAGGTAACATCAGAATATCAAAGATTTGGACCCACGAGTGCTTGTATTACTAGGAAAATCATTATAAACAGTGACAAAAAACGTTAAGGTCGTGTGTAGCGGTCTCGTAAATGTAGTGGCTTTTGACACAAAGTACAACAAATCTATCAGTTAAAACATAAAGACTAATATTATACAAAATCAGGCAACAGGCATACCATTACCATGGACATCCCCAAAATCCTAGAAGAACAATTACAGGGCCCCATTGTTGGTATTCTAAAACTTGACAGATTAGAGCTACCTTATATTAGGAGGTAGAGTGAACAGTATATTTATTGTAAAATAATTCTGTGTCTCCTAACATTTAAGATGCTAAAAACTCTTATCCATCTCTATACGAATAGGAAAAAAAAAATGAGAAATGCATACCATGGACTCAGGACTCTTGAAATTCTTGAATGGCGGAGGACCGGAGGTTAGGGGTGTCCGTGGGTCGGTTCGGTTCGGTTCTGCTCGGTTCCAGAATTTTCGGGTATTTAATAAATGGACCCGTCGGGTCCAAATATAATTATGGAACCGTTCGGGTTCGGTTCCGTTCGGTTCGGTTCCGTTCGGGTCGGTTCGGTTCCGTTCGGTTCCGTACATTTTTTAACATTTACAGCAACATTACATAAATATAACTAATGACATTTCATTTGTAACTTTTACAAATTAACATAACCAAATTCAAAAATATAAAAATAACTAGCTGTCGAATAACATTAATTCAATGCATACAAATACCAAAAAGTAGATATTAATACTTACCAACTATTTGATTTAATCATCAACTGCTATACTGCTTGACTTGCCATGGCAAAAAATTCTACAAGAATTGAAAAAGCACAATTAACAAACAAATAAACTAAAAAATATTCAACTAATAAGATTTGATAAAAAAAATATAATATATATCTATTACCTGTCTCAATGCCCTCATAGAACTTTGTTTTTTCAATGCAAATTTCATCTTGGGAAACTTTCAAGAGTTTATAATATTTTCTTAGCTAGTTTTGTGTACAAATTAAGGTTTCAACTGTTTTAGGAGTTAAAGAACTCCTAAATGGATCAAGAATGCGTCCTCCAGTACTAAATGCTGACTCAGAAGCAACTGTAGATACAGGAATGGCAGGAACATCCCTTGCAACCTCAGATAAAAATTCAAATCTTGATTTATTAATCTTCCACCAATGTAAAATGTTAGAAAAAATAAAATAATTTAATTAATTCAATAAAAAAATAAAAAAAATTATTTAGTTTCGGGTCTCATTCGGTTCTTCGGTTCTTGGTCGAGACCCAAAACCCGACCCAAACCTTTCGGTTCTCGATTCGGGTACCCGTTCGGGTCTTTAACTTATGAAGAACCGCTCGGTTCGGTTCGGTCCGGTTCGGTCCGGTTCGGTTCGGATATTTTGGACACCCCTACCGGAGGTTGAGAAAATGAGAAGTCCGGCTCCGGGAGGAGGAGGTGGGAACTGAGCGGACTCGGGACAGGGGGCGAAGGCGGAGGCGGATGGAGGAGGAGTGGGTATGGGTTGAATTGAAAGTTGAAATCGAATGGAATGATTGCCAAGGGTTGTAATAGTTAATGGATCTTGGTTATATGGTAGGTTGAATGTGTGGTATTGGGCTTCACTTCTTGATTACAAATGTGGCCTAATAGTTTAAAAAAGTGCCTTTTGAGTTGAGCCCAAAAGTTCAGTATCGTCCCAAAACCTTTCAAGTTTGGGAAAAATTTAAAAGTCATATATTAACTTTGACACAATTCAATTTTCAGGTATCAAATTTCAAAATGCAAAATTCAGGTATTTATTTATTAATTAAAAATATTTTTATTAATTAATATAATTAACTCACCCCACTTCCACCACTCTTACCGTTCCGGTGACTATTCCGACGATCGTTCCGACCACTCTTCTTCGACGATCGTTCTGGTGACTATTTCGATGACCGTTCCGACGACTACTCTGATTTTCGACAATTATTCTGACGATCACAATTCAAAAATTTTATAAATTACAATTAATTCGTTGGTCACAAATTTCAAAATTAGTTGGTCACAGATCAAAATTTATAGATCACAATTTATTTATTGGTCACATATTATTAAATTAATTAGTTACAATTTATTTGTCGGTTACAGATCTTTGAATTAATTGGTCACATATTATTTTTGAATCACATATTATTAAATTTTGTAGGTCAAAGTTGAGTAATTGGTCACAGATTACCAAATATTTGGTCACATACCATCAAATAATAGTTCTCATACCACCGTCACCAACACTACCACCACAGCCACCACCACCGTCGTCGCCGCCGCCACAGCACTACAACACTACCAACAACAAAGTCACTGTCGCCACCGTCATTTTTGCAACACCAACATCATCACACCGCAACACCACCGCACACCCTACAACACCACCCAAACCACCACAAATTAGTCCAAACCACCAACAAAAAGATCCACCAACACAACCACACACCAACAACAAATCCACCCAACACCCACAGATCAGTGAATATGAAAATTAGTTGCACAAACATGCTAAAGAATTGGCTTCCAATTCAACCATATCTTCTAGAAAACAAAATATATATCCAAAGGAGTAGGACCTTCATTTCTTCCTTTCCTATAACAGAACTCAAGAAAAAAGAGAGGTCAGAATCTGGGGTATAACATCTATAAAACAATAGTCCCACTCAGAAACAAGACGTGAATAACAGAGGTCAAAACTACTACTAGCACAAGTTAGTGACGGAGTAACTACACGGGTAAGCAGAAAACATAAATTAGTATAACAAATATCAAACTCGAGATGTTCGCTAACATTAAACCAGTCAACTTCACATTACCCTCAAGTGATGATCGCCAAGATGCTGGGTTTGTAGTAGATACCATACAATAATCAGTTTAAAGTTCCAAAACATTTAAAAAGTACGGTACCAAAATAATAGTTGGAGCAATCATAAAGAATGATGGAACAAAAGTGTCCTAAAGGATCACATTAATAATATCCATTGTAACACAACAGCTTCCTATATGAACGTTTTAAAGGGCTCGCCAAATCATGTAGTTTATCTCGTTCTACCACCGCGTTCCCTGAGAGAAAGGGACATGGAGTCTCCTAGGGCAACATTTAACCCATGTTTGAAATCAATAAATGTTTTCCACATAAACAGATCTGGGCTTAATAGGACAACACAACAGAATCAGGGGTCATGCTGGCCGTGACCCAACACCCACATGCCGTGACCATCAGCTACACTCTTATTCGATATACCCCATAAACAATTTCTATGCTCGTTTTTCTTTGAAAGAATAGCTTCATTTGATATTTGGATTTAAACATCTGATACTCAATTACTACTGAGAGTAATTTAGAGTGACAAAAGCAGAATCACAAATACGGGAAGCAAAAGCAAAACGATTCAAATGGCAATTCACATAGCAATACTATAGGCAATTCACAAATCACAGGTCAACTTGTGCAATTCACACTTCACAAATCAAAATGATAAGAGTAACCAACTCACAGTCCACGAGGCAGCAATACTGGAACGAACTTGAAGTCTGGTAGCAAAATCAATTGAAGAGCAATGTGTAGGCAGTAGGCTTCGAACAATTGAAGAGCAAAGTGTTAATTTCATATATATTAAAAAGAAAAAATCAAACATTATTACAATTTACACAAATCAAAATAACAAAAAATAAGAAAAGAAAATGTGAAAGCAACAGAGAAGCATCTAGAGGTCGGCACCGTCAAGATCTAGCATAATTTCAAACCAAAGGTAACATCAGAATATCAAAGATTTGGACCCACGAGTGCTTGTATTACTAGGAAAATCATTATAAACAGTGACAAAAAACGTTAAGGTCGTGTGTAGCGGTCTCGTAAATGTAGTGGCTTTTGACACAAAGTACAACAAATCTATCAGTTAAAACATAAAGACTAATATTATACAAAATCAGGCAACAGGCATACCATTACCATGGACATCCCCAAAATCCTAGAAGAACAATTACAGGGCCCCATTGTTGGTATTCTAAAACTTGACAGATTAGAGCTACCTTATATTAGGAGGTAGAGTGAACAGTATATTTATTGTAAAATAATTCTGTGTCTCCTAACATTTAAGATGCTAAAAACTCTTATCCATCTCTATACGAATAGGAAAAAAAAAAATGAGAAATGCATACCATGGACTCAGGACTCTTGAAATTCTTGAATGGCGGAGGACCGGAGGTTAGGGGTGTCCGTGGGTCGGTTCGGTTCGGTTCTGCTCGGTTCCAGAATTTTCGGGTATTTAATAAATGGACCCGTCGGGTCCAAATATAATTATGGAACCGTTCGGGTTCGGTTCCGTTCGGTTCGGTTCCGTTCGGGTCGGTTCGGTTCCGTACATTTTTTAACATTTACAGCAACATTACATAAATATAACTAATGACATTTCATTTGTAACTTTTACAAATTAACATAACCAAATTCAAAAATATAAAAATAACTAGCTGTCGAATAACATTAATTCAATGCATACAAATACCAAAAAGTAGATATTAATACTTACCAACTATTTGATTTAATCATCAACTGCTATACTGCTTGACTTGCCATGGCAAAAAATTCTACAAGAATTGAAAAAGCACAATTAACAAACAAATAAACTAAAAAATATTCAACTAATAAGATTTGATAAAAAAAAATATAATATATATCTATTACGTGTCTCAATGCCCTCATAGAACTTTGTTTCTTCAATGCAAATTTCATCTTGGGAAACTTTCAAGAGTTTAGAATATTTTCTTAGCCAGTTTTGTGTACAAATTAAGGTTTCAACTGTTTTAGGAGTTAAAGAACTCCTAAATGGATCAAGAATGCGTCCTCTAGTACTAAATGCTGACTCAGAAGCAACTGTAGATACAGGAATGACAGGAACATCCCTTGCAACCTCAGATAAAAATTCAAATCTTGATTTATTAATCTTCCACCAATGTAAAATGTTAGAAAAAATAAAATAATTTAATTAATTTAATAAAAAAATAAAAAAATTTATTTAGTTTCGGGTCTCATTCGGTTCTTCGGTTCTTGGTCGAGACCCAAGACCCGACCCAAACCTTTTGTTTCTCGATTCGGGTACCCGTTCGGGTCTTTAACTTATGAAGAACCGCTCGGTTCGGTTCGGTTCGGTTCGGTCCGGTTCGGTTCGGATATTTTGGACACCCCTACCGGAGGTTGAGAAAATGAGAAGTCCGGCTCCGGGAGGAGGAGGTGGGAACTGAGCGGACTCGGGACAGGGGGCGAAGGCGGAGGCGGATGGAGGAGGAGTGGGTCTGGGTTGAATTGAAAGTTGAAATCGAATGGAATGATTGCCAAGGGTTGTAATAGTTAATGGATCTTGGTTATATGGTAGGTTGAATGTGTGGTATTGGGCTTCACTTCTTGATTACAAATGTGGCCTAATAGTTTAAAAAAGTGCCTTTTGAGTTGAGCCCAAAAGTTCAGTATCGTCCCAAAACCTTTCAAGTTTGGGAAAAATTTAAAAGTCATATATTAACTTTGACACAATTCAATTTTCAGGTATCAAATTTCAAAATGCAAAATTCAGGTATTTATTTATTAATTAAAAATATTTTTATTAATTAATATAATTAACTCACCCCACTTCCACCACTCTTACCGTTCCGGTGACTATTCCGACGATCGTTCCGACCACTCTTCTTCGACGATCGTTCTGGTGACTATTTCGATGACCGTTCCGACGACTACTCTGATTTTCGACAATTATTCTGACGATCACAATTCAAAAATTTTATAAATTACAATTAATTCGTTGGTCACAAATTTCAAAATTAGTTGGTCACAGATCAAAATTTATAGATCACAATTTATTTATTGGTCACATATTATTAAATTAATTAGTTACAATTTATTTGTCGGTTACAGATCTTTGAATTAATTGGTCACATATTATTTTTGAATCACATATTATTAAATTTTGTAGGTCAAAGTTGAGTAATTGGTCACAGATTACCAAATATTTGGTCACATACCATCAAATAATAGGTCTCATACCACCGTCACCAACACTACCACCACAGCCACCACCACCGTCGTCGCCGCCGCCACAGCACTACAACACTACCAACAACAAAGTCACTGTCGCCACCGTCATTTTTGCAACACCAACATCATCACACCGCAACACCACCGCACACCCTACAACACCACCCAAACCACCACAAATTAGTCCAAACCACCAACAAAAAGATCCACCAACACAACCACACACCAACAACAAATCCACCCAACACCCACAGATCAGTGAATATGAAAATTAGTTGCACAAACATGCTAAAGAATTGGCTTCCAATTCAACCATATCTTCTAGAAAACAAAATATATATCCAAAGGAGTAGGACCTTCATTTCTTCCTTTCCTATAACAGAACTCAAGAAAAAAGAGAGGTCAGAATCTGGGGTATAACATCTATAAAACAATAGTCCCACTCAGAAACAAGACGTGAATAACAGAGGTCAAAACTACTACTAGCACAAGTTAGTGACGGAGTAACTACACGGGTAAGCAGAAAACATAAATTAGTATAACAAATATCAAACTCGAGATGTTCGCTAACATTAAACCAGTCAACTTCACATTACCCTCAAGTGATGATCGCCAAGATGCTGGGTTTGTAGTAGATACCATACAATAATCAGTTTAAAGTTCCAAAACATTTAAAAAGTACGGTACCAAAATAATAGTTGGAGCAATCATAAAGAATGATGGAACAAAAGTGTCCTAAAGGATCACATTAATAATATCCATTGTAACACAACAGCTTCCTATATGAACGTTTTAAAGGGCTCGCCAAATCATGTAGTTTATCTCGTTCTACCACCGCGTTCCCTGAGAGAAAGGGACATGGAGTCTCCTAGGGCAACATTTAACCCATGTTTGAAATCAATAAATTTTTTCCACATAAACAGATCTGGGCTTAATAGGACAACACAACAGAATCAGGGGTCATGCTGGCCGTGACCCAACACCCACATGCCGTGACCATCAGCTACACTCTTATTCGATATACCCCATAAACAATTTCTATGCTCGTTTTTCTTTGAAAGAATAGCTTCATTTGATATTTGGATTTAAACATCTGATACTCAATTACTACTGAGAGTAATTTAGAGTGACAAAAGCAGAATCACAAATACGGGAAGCAAAAGCAAAACGATTCAAATGGCAATTCACATAGCAATACTATAGGCAATTCACAAATCACAAGTCAACTTGTGCAATTCACACTTCACAAATCAAAATGATAAGAGTAACCAACTCACAGTCCACGAGGCAGCAATACTGGAACGAACTTGAAGTCTGGTAGCAAAATCAATTGAAGAGCAATGTGTAGGCAGTAGGCTTCGAACAATTGAAGAGCAAAGTGTTAATTTCATATATATTAAAAAGAAAAAATCAAACATTATTACAATTTACACAAATCAAAATAACAAAAAATAAGAAAAGAAAATGTGAAAGCAACAGAGAAGCATCTAGAGGTCGGCACCGTCAAGATCTAGCATAATTTCAAACCAAAGGTAACATCAGAATATCAAAGATTTGGACCCACGAGTGCTTGTATTACTAGGACAATCATTATAAACAGTGACAAAAAACGTTAAGGTCGTGTGTAGCGGTCTCGTAAATGTAGTGGCTTTTGACACAAAGTACAACAAATCTATCAGTTAAAACATAAAGACTAATATTATACAAAATCAGGCAACAGGCATACCATTACCATGGACATCCCCAAAATCCTAGAAGAACAATTACAGGGCCCCATTGTTGGTATTCTAAAACTTGACAGATTAGAGCTACCTTATATTAGGAGGTAGAGTGAACAGTATATTTATTGTAAAATAATTCTGTGTCTCCTAACATTTAAGATGCTAAAAACTCTTATCCATCTCTATACGAATAGGAAAAAAAAAAATGAGAAATGCATACCATGGACTCAGGACTCTTGAAATTCTTGAATGGCGGAGGACCGGAGGTTAGGGGTGTCCGTGGGTCGGTTCGGTTCGGTTCTGCTCGGTTCCAGAATTTTCGGGTATTTAATAAATGGACCCGTCGGGTCCAAATATAATTATGGAACCGTTCGGGTTCGGTTCCGTTCGGTTCGGTTCCGTTCGGGTCGGTTCGGTTCCGTACATTTTTTAACATTTACAGCAACATTATATAAATATAACTAATGACATTTCATTTGTAACTTTTACAAATTAACATAACCAAATTCAAAAATATAAAAATAACTAGCTGTCAATTACATTAATTCAATGCATACAAATACCAAAAAGTAAATATTAATACTTACCAACTATTTGATTTAATCATCAACTGCTACTGCTTGACTTGCCATGGCAAAAAACTCTACAAGAATTGAAAAAGCACAATTAACAAACAAATAAACTAAAAAATATTCAACTAATAAGATTTGATAAAAAAAATATAATATATATCTATTACCTGTCTCAATGCCCTCATAGAACTTTGTTTTTTCAATGCAAATTTCATCTTGGGAAACTTTCAAGAGTTTATAATATTTTCTTAGCTAGTTTTGTGTACAAATTAAGGTTTCAACTGTTTTAGGAGTTAAAGAACTCCTAAATGGATCAAGAATGCGTCCTCTAGTACTAAATGCTGACTCAGAAGCAACTGTAGATACAGGAATGGCAGGAACATCCCTTGCAACCTCAGATAAAAATTCAAATCTTGATTTATTAATCTTCCACCAATGTAAAATGTTAGAAAAAATAAAATAATTTAATTAATTCAATAAAAAAATAAAAAAAAATTATTTAGTTTCGGGTCTCATTCGGTTCTTCGGTTTTTGGTCGAGACCCAAAACCCGACCCAAACCTTTCGGTTCTCGATTCGGGTACCCGTTCGGGTCTTTAACTTATGAAGAACCGCTCGGTTCGGTTCGGTTCGGTTCGGTCCGGTTCGGTTCGGATATTTTGGACACCCCTACCGGAGGTTGAGAAAATGAGAAGTCCGGCTCCGGGAGGAGGAGGTGGGAACTGAGCGGACTCGGGACAGGGGGCGAAGGCGGAGGCGGATGGAGGAGGAGTGGGTATGGGTTGAATTGAAAGTTGAAATCGAATGGAATGATTGCCAAGGGTTGTAATAGTTAATGGATCTTGGTTATATGGTAGGTTGAATGTGTGGTATTGGGCTTCACTTCTTGATTACAAATGTGGCCTAATAGTTTAAAAAAGTGCCTTTTGAGTTGAGCCCAAAAGTTCAGTATCGTCCCAAAACCTTTCAAGTTTGGGAAAAATTTAAAAGTCATATATTAACTTTGACACAATTCAATTTTCAGGTATCAAATTTCAAAATGCAAAATTCAGGTATTTATTTATTAATTAAAAATATTTTTATTAATTAATATAATTAACTCACCCCACTTCCACCACTCTTACCGTTCCGGTGACTATTCCGACGATCGTTCCGACCACTCTTCTTCGACGATCGTTCTGGTGACTATTTCGATGACCGTTCCGACGACTACTCTGATTTTCGACAATTATTCTGACGATCACAATTCAAAAATTTTATAAATTACAATTAATTCGTTGGTCACAAATTTCAAAATTAGTTGGTCACAGATCAAAATTTATAGATCACAATTTATTTATTGGTCACATATTATTAAATTAATTAGTTACAATTTATTTGTCGGTTACAGATCTTTGAATTAATTGGTCACATATTATTTTTGAATCACATATTATTAAATTTTGTAGGTCAAAGTTGAGTAATTGGTCACAGATTACCAAATATTTGGTCACATACCATCAAATAATAGGTCTCATACCACCGTCACCAACACTACCACCACAGCCACCACCACCGTCGTCGCCGCCGCCACAGCACTACAACACTACCAACAACAAAGTCACTGTCGCCACCGTCATTTTTGCAACACCAACATCATCACACCGCAACACCACCGCACACCCTACAACACCACCCAAACCACCACAAATTAGTCCAAACCACCAACAAAAAGATCCACCAACACAACCACACACCAACAACAAATCCACCCAACACCCACAGATCAGTGAATATGAAAATTAGTTGCACAAACATGCTAAAGAATTGGCTTCCAATTCAACCATATCTTCTAGAAAACAAAATATATATCCAAAGGAGTAGGACCTTCATTTCTTCCTTTCCTATAACAGAACTCAAGAAAAAAGAGAGGTCAGAATCTGGGGTATAACATCTATAAAACAATAGTCCCACTCAGAAACAAGACGTGAATAACAGAGGTCAAAACTACTACTAGCACAAGTTAGTGACGGAGTAACTACACGGGTAAGCAGAAAACATAAATTAGTATAACAAATATCAAACTCGAGATGTTCGCTAACATTAAACCAGTCAACTTCACATTACCCTCAAGTGATGATCGCCAAGATGCTGGGTTTGTAGTAGATACCATACAATAATCAGTTTAAAGTTCCAAAACATTTAAAAAGTACGGTACCAAAATAATAGTTGGAGCAATCATAAAGAATGATGGAACAAAAGTGTCCTAAAGGATCACATTAATAATATCCATTGTAACACAACAGCTTCCTATATGAACGTTTTAAAGGGCTCGCCAAATCATGTAGTTTATCTCGTTCTACCACCGCGTTCCCTGAGAGAAAGGGACATGGAGTCTCCTAGGGCAACATTTAACCCATGTTTGAAATCAATAAATTTTTTCCACATAAACAGATCTGGGCTTAATAGGACAACACAACAGAATCAGGGGTCATGCTGGCCGTGACCCAACACCCACATGCCGTGACCATCAGCTACACTCTTATTCGATATACCCCATAAACAATTTCTATGCTCGTTTTTCTTTGAAAGAATAGCTTCATTTGATATTTGGATTTAAACATCTGATACTCAATTACTACTGAGAGTAATTTAGAGTGACAAAAGCAGAATCACAAATACGGGAAGCAAAAGCAAAACGATTCAAATGGCAATTCACATAGCAATACTATAGGCAATTCACAAATCACAGGTCAACTTGTGCAATTCACACTTCACAAATCAAAATGATAAGAGTAACCAACTCACAGTCCACGAGGCAGCAATACTGGAACGAACTTGAAGTCTGGTAGCAAAATCAATTGAAGAGCAATGTGTAGGCAGTAGGCTTCGAACAATTGAAGAGCAAAGTGTTAATTTCATATATATTAAAAAGAAAAAATCAAACATTATTACAATTTACACAAATCAAAATAACAAAAAATAAGAAAAGAAAATGTGAAAGCAACAGAGAAGCATCTAGAGGTCGGCACCGTCAAGATCTAGCATAATTTCAAACCAAAGGTAACATCAGAATATCAAAGATTTGGACCCACGAGTGCTTGTATTACTAGGAAAATCATTATAAACAGTGACAAAAAACGTTAAGGTCGTGTGTAGCGGTCTCGTAAATGTAGTGGCTTTTGACACAAAGTACAACAAATCTATCAGTTAAAACATAAAGACTAATATTATACAAAATCAGGCAACAGGCATACCATTACCATGGACATCCCCAAAATCCTAGAAGAACAATTACAGGGCCCCATTGTTGGTATTCTAAAACTTGACAGATTAGAGCTACCTTATATTAGGAGGTAGAGTGAACAGTATATTTATTGTAAAATAATTCTGTGTCTCCTAACATTTAAGATGCTAAAAACTCTTATCCATCTCTATACGAATAGGAAAAAAAAAAATGAGAAATGCATACCATGGACTCAGGACTCTTGAAATTCTTGAATGGCGGAGGACCGGAGGTTAGGGGTGTCCGTGGGTCGGTTCGGTTCGGTTCGGTTCAGTTCTGCTCGGTTCCAGAATTTTTGGGTATTTAATAAATGGACCCGTCGGGTCCAAATATAATTATGGAACCGTTCGGGTTCGGTTCGGTTCGGTTCGGTTCGGTTCGGGTCGGTTCGGTTCCGTACATTTTTTAACATTTACAGCAACATTACATAAATATAACTAATGACATTTCATTTGTAACTTTTACAAATTAACATAACCAAATTCAAAAATATAAAAATAACTAGCTGTCGAATAACATTAATTCAATGCATACAAATACCAAAAAGTAGATATTAATACTTACCAACTATTTGATTTAATCATCAACTGCTATACTGCTTGACTTGCCATGGCAAAAAATTCTACAAGAATTGAAAAAGCACAATTAACAAACAAATAAACTAAAAAATATTCAACTAATAAGATTTGATAAAAAAAAATATAATATATATCTATTACCTGTCTCAATGCCCTCATAGAACTTTGTTTTTTCAATGCAAATTTCATCTTGGGAAACTTTCAAGAGTTTATAATATTTTCTTAGCTAGTTTTGTGTACAAATTAAGGTTTCAACTGTTTTAGGAGTTAAAGAACTCCTAAATGGATCAAGAATGCGTCCTCTAGTACTAAATGCTGACTCAGAAGCAACTGTAGATACAGGAATGGCAGGAACATCCCTTGCAACCTCAGATAAAAATTCAAATCTTGATTTATTAATCTTCCACCAATGTAAAATGTTAGAAAAAATAAAATAATTTAATTAATTCAATAAAAAAATAAAAAAAATTATTTAGTTTCGGGTCTCATTCGGTTCTTCGGTTCTTGGTCGAGACCCAAAACCCGACCCAAACCTTTCGGTTCTCGATTCGGGTACCCGTTCGGGTCTTTAACTTATGAAGAACCGCTCGGTTCGGTTCGGTTCGGTTCGGTCCGGTTCGGTTCGGATATTTTGGACACCCCTACCGGAGGTTGAGAAAATGAGAAGTCCGGCTCCGGGAGGAGGAGGTGGGAACTGAGCGGACTCGGGACAGGGGGCGAAGGCGGAGGCGGATGGAGGAGGAGTGGGTATGGGTTGAATTGAAAGTTGAAATCGAATGGAATGATTGCCAAGGGTTGTAATAGTTAATGGATCTTGGTTATATGGTAGGTTGAATGTGTGGTATTGGGCTTCACTTCTTGATTACAAATGTGGCCTAATAGTTTAAAAAAGTGCCTTTTGAGTTGAGCCCAAAAGTTCAGTATCGTCCCAAAACCTTTCAAGTTTGGGAAAAATTTAAAAGTCATATATTAACTTTGACACAATTCAATTTTCAGGTATCAAATTTCAAAATGCAAAATTCAGGTATTTATTTATTAATTAAAAATATTTTTATTAATTAATATAATTAACTCACCCCACTTCCACCACTCTTACCGTTCCGGTGACTATTCCGACGATCGTTCCGACCACTCTTCTTCGACGATCGTTCTGGTGACTATTTCGATGACCGTTCCGACGACTACTCTGATTTTCGACAATTATTCTGACGATCACAATTCAAAAATTTTATAAATTACAATTAATTCGTTGGTCACAAATTTCAAAATTAGTTGGTCACAGATCAAAATTTATAGATCACAATTTATTTATTGGTCACATATTATTAAATTAATTAGTTACAATTTATTTGTCGGTTACAGATCTTTGAATTAATTGGTCACATATTATTTTTGAATCACATATTATTAAATTTTGTAGGTCAAAGTTGAGTAATTGGTCACAGATTACCAAATATTTGGTCACATACCATCAAATAATAGGTCTCATACCACCGTCACCAACACTACCACCACAGCCACCACCACCGTCGTCGCCGCCGCCACAGCACTACAACACTACCAACAACAAAGTCACTGTCGCCACCGTCATTTTTGCAACACCAACATCATCACACCGCAACACCACCGCACACCCTACAACACCACCCAAACCACCACAAATTAGTCCAAACCACCAACAAAAAGATCCACCAACACAACCACACACCAACAACAAATCCACCCAACACCCACAGATCAGTGAATATGAAAATTAGTTGCACAAACATGCTAAAGAATTGGCTTCCAATTCAACCATATCTTCTAGAAAACAAAATATATATCCAAAGGAGTAGGACCTTCATTTCTTCCTTTCCTATAACAGAACTCAAGAAAAAAGAGAGGTCAGAATCTGGGGTATAACATCTATAAAACAATAGTCCCACTCAGAAACAAGACGTGAATAACAGAGGTCAAAACTACTACTAGCACAAGTTAGTGACGGAGTAACTACACGGGTAAGCAGAAAACATAAATTAGTATAACAAATATCAAACTCGAGATGTTCGCTAACATTAAACCAGTCAACTTCACATTACCCTCAAGTGATGATCGCCAAGATGCTGGGTTTGTAGTAGATACCATACAATAATCAGTTTAAAGTTCCAAAACATTTAAAAAGTACGGTACCAAAATAATAGTTGGAGCAATCATAAAGAATGATGGAACAAAAGTGTCCTAAAGGATCACATTAATAATATCCATTGTAACACAACAGCTTCCTATATGAACGTTTTAAAGGGCTCGCCAAATCATGTAGTTTATCTCGTTCTACCACCGCGTTCCCTGAGAGAAAGGGACATGGAGTCTCCTAGGGCAACATTTAACCCATGTTTGAAATCAATAAATGTTTTCCACATAAACAGATCTGGGCTTAATAGGACAACACAACAGAATCAGGGGTCATGCTGGCCGTGACCCAACACCCACATGCCGTGACCATCAGCTACCTGCAGCAGCAACGCCTTGTCGACACTGCTAGGGAGGAGGAGGGGGAGGGAGAAGGGAGGTGGATGTGGATGGGGATGGGGAGGAAAAGCCGGGGAGGCGCGGGCGGTGAGAAATGGTGTGTGTGTGTGTGAGAGAGAGAGACAGGGATTATTTTAGGGTTTGGATAGATTTAGGTTTGATATATAAAATAAAATACCTGATTTCTGAATAAATAAACTCTCAACCTGATTTTTGAATTGGTGTAAATTATACACTTGATTTTTTGTAATTTCACTTCAAGTTTTTCCCGTGTTGGTTTTGGGCAGACAATTTTCATCCACTTGACCAATAGAATATCTTTAACGTGAAGATATATGCTGTTGTTGTTGGTAAAAGAATGAGAAGGCTTAACTATTGTGTTAGCCTCTCTTACTATTTATAATAAGCATTAGGAAAACCTTAGGAAACCCTAGGTATTACATAAATGACCTAAATACCCTTTAACACTCCCCCTCAAGATGGAGCATATATATTGTGTGCTCCAAGCTTGTTACAAATATACTTTATCCTTGAGCCCCCCAACGGTTTAGTAAATATATCAGCTAACTGATCAGCTGAGTTTACATATTTAGTCTCAATCTGCTTCTGCAACAATTTTTCTCGAATGAAGTGACAGTTGGACTATAACATCGATAACCTTTTTGCGTGCGAGAATAACCTAGGAAAACACACTTCAAAGCACGGGGATCTAACTTGTCCCTGCCGGGAGTCAACTGATGAACAAAACAGACACACCCAAATATGCGAGGAGGTAAACTAAACAAGGGTGAACGGGGAAAGAGAGTGGAATGGGGAACTGTGCCTCGTAGGGTAGAAGATGGCATCCGGTTGATTAGGAAGCAAGCTGTAAGAACCGCATCGCCCCAGAAATGTTTGGGAACGTTCATCTCAAAAAGAAGAGTACGGGCCACTTCTAGGAGATGTCGATTCTTACGCTCAGCAACCCCATTTTGCTGTGGTGTGTGAGGGCAAGAAGATTGATGCAGGATACCAGAGTGTGACATAAAGGAAGTAAAAGGCTGAGAAAAATATTCACGAGCATTATCACTACGAAGAATACGAACGGGTACATTAAATTGAGTTTTAACTTCAGCACAAAATGCACGAAAAATAGAGAATAATTCCGAACGATCTTTCATTAAATAAAGCCAAGTAACCCTTGAAAAATCATCCACAAAAGTGACAAAATAACGAAAACCAAATGTAGAAGTAACACGAGAAGGACCCCAAACATCTGAATGAACTAAACTAAAAGGACTCGATGCTCGAACATGAGCAGGGGAAGCAAATGAAACACGACGATGCTTACCCATTTGACAAGACTCACACTCTAAAGAAGACAAATGACTGAAACTAGGAAAAAGTAACTTGAGGTTGCCAAGGCAGGGATGACCCAGGCGACAATGGATCTGATGAGCAGACGCAACAGCAGGACATGCAGTAGGTGGATGTGCAGGGCTCCCTCATGATTAAGATAATAAAGGCCATTGTTCTCACGCCCTGTACCAATCGTCTTCTGTGTCCTCAAATCCTGGAGAATGACAGAATCAGGAAAAAAGGAGACAGAACAATTAAGATGTTTTGTGAGTTTGCTAACTGACATCAAATTAAAGGAAAACGATGGAATGTACAAGACAGATGAGAGAGATAAGGAGGGTGAGGGGTCTACTGTACCAATGCCACGGATAGGGACAGTGGAACCATCAGCAACCGTAACAGGAGATAACGAAGGAGATGACTGAATATGCGTAAATAAAGAGGATGTACCTGACATGTGATCGGTGGCAGCAGAGTCGATGACCCACGGTGTGGGAGGGGATGGACTAATGGAAAGACAAGCAGAAGAAGTACCTCGTTGAGCTAAAGAAGCAATAGGAAGAGATGCCTGTTGAGATGCCCTATACTGAAGGATCTGAGCATATTCCTCATCAGAAATGTCTTTAACCGCCTGAGATACTGGAAGTGTAGGAATATCTGGATCAGAAGTCACTGCATTGGCAAATTTGGGTGGACGGCCAACCAAATCCCAACATGTATCTCTACTATGATTCTCCAATCCACAAAAGGAGCACTGACGAAAGGAGCCACGACCACGGCCACCCCGAGGGCCACTACCACGGCGACCACGGGAGAAACCACCACGAGCACCACTAAGTTGATCACCTCGATTTCGTGTAGGAATCTGTGTAACAAGGGCCGAATGCTCAGATGATGTAGACGAACTCGAGCCAGAAATATTGTCCTTGGTAGTGTTACGTGAGACACGAGAATACATTTCAGTGATGGTGGGGAGAGTAGCACTGGAAAGAATCTGAGATCGAACTGGTTCAAATTCTGGACGTAATCCAGCCAAGAACTTCATGACACCCATCTGCTCACGTTGCTTTTGCATTTCTTTCAGATCGATAGTCATTGGTAGGATAGTATTCATCTCCTCATAGAGGCGATTGAATGTGGCAAAATAATCTGTAACGGATTGCATGCCTTGCTGAAGTAGGAAGTACTCTACTGATAAATCATACATCCTGGTGAGATTACTCGAATATAATACACGAAGACTCTCATATATCTTTGCATGTATCTAGATGAGTACAGAGATCAGCCACCTGAGGCTCCATCGAATTCCACAACAATGTTACAATCTGCGCATCAGCCTGAATCCAGTCGTCATACTTTTTATCATCTGTTGCCGGGGCGGGTTCCGTAAGGTGACGATGTTTTCCTTGTCCGGTTAGGGCTATTTTCACAGCTTTAGACCAATTTAAATAATTAGTTCCGTTCAACTTACGGGTTGTTAATGGTTGAGGTGTAGTCATCGACATTAGTACCCTCCAATTCAACAAGTAATAAACAGCTCGCACAAGGGAAACAAACCAACAATACAAACAACTGTAGGGCTTAAACGAAGAACATGAGAGTCATAACCAGACTTACGAACATTTGTAGTACTTTCATAGAACAATAACCTATAATCAGAAGCAGATCTGAAATCAACAGATTGAACATTGACCAAAAAACCAGCGATGAACAGTAACCTCGATGAACAGTAACCGGCGGTGAACAGTAACCGCGATGAACAGTGCGCGCGGTGAACAGTAACCGCGGATGAACAGTAACCGTTTTTTTTTTTTTTTTTGAAGACAGAAAGATAAAGAATGTTTGAACAAAGCTTACGGAATTAATCTCCCATAACCTTGCTCTGATACCATGTTGTTGTTGGTAAAAGAATGAGAAGGCTTAACTATTGTGTTAGCCTCTCTTACTATTTATAATAAGCATTAGGAAAACCTTAGGAAACCCTAGGTATTACATAAATGACCTAAATACCCTTTAACATATGCATTGGACTTTCAGCTTTTTTAGTAGGTCCTTTTGTGTTAAAAATGAAGACTTCTTGTAAGAAATTTTTGAAAAGAAAGCCATTTTTCGATTTCTCTATTTACTCCTATCCAATAAATTCCTCTTGTTTGAATTAGAAATATAGATAAATTACGAGGAAGCGATTCTGAAAAAAGGAAACATATATATGCATTAAGAATTTGGTATATATGTAACGCCAAAAGGTACTTTAGGTCTCATTAATTTCTGAAAACAAGTTGGAATATTTTATATTATTAGAAAGAAAGAAAAAAAACGAGTTAAAAAATATGACGTTTTTTATTCTCGTTGTAGTTGATGAGGAAGACGAGCAACTACTCATTCGGCCTTCAAAGTGTCTTCCTTTCAAGTATTATTAAGTAATCTACTTCCTTGATCTTTTAGCACAAGCCAGATGTCAATCTCATACATGGTTTTACAACTTTGCATATTGACGAGAATGTTGTGAATTCACCTACTATTTTAATTTTTTGACTATTTTTAATAAAGTTAATCCTGTCTTTCCACTTGTCGAAAAGGGTTTTAAAATGAGAAATTAGATCATTAAAGATGATTATTTTGAAAAGGAATAAAAAACTAAAAATCAGATGTAAATGTGGTTTAATGTTTCACAGCATTTCGTTGTTATAGGATCCATAATTTTTATTAGATCTAAGTGACTAATCGGGTAATTTGCATCTTTTGGATGCCATGAATTTTGAATTTTTACTAAGTCCCTGTTTGGCACACATTAAAATTTTCGTTCTCATTTTTCTACTCATTTTTAACCATACGTTATTCAATAAATTAATATTTTTCATCACATCAATAACTTTTTTTTGTCTTTTTTCAACCACACATTCTCTAACAATCTACTATTCCAGAATACATTCTTCCAAAATAATGTGACTCAAACATACCCTAAAATTGTCACAGGAAAAGCATTAGAATATTTTTAATATTTGTGGTTTCTGATCCACTTAAATAAAAATAGAATTAGTAGAGTAAAATTCGAGAAAAGAATCGATTGTGAGCCACAAATATTTTATATGCATTTGTGGATTTGCACGAGGAATTACTCAAACATTCATTGATACTAGATCGACAGGCAATAACGAAGAAGACCCAAAATCAATATGCACTGTACAGGAATCGAAAAATAATGAACCAATTTTGTTCTTATCCAATACGATCGAGTACACTACCAAACAAGCTAAAAATGTGCGACGACATTGGCTATTTTTTGACAAAAAGAAACAAATCCCAAATAAAGAAATTCGATCTCCGACTCCAAAAGTACGAATTGCAATGGGAACCAGTTGTCAAGTTCTCACAACTACAATTTTCATGGTTTTCAGGTCGTTGCTCTCAATGATGAATTCGTCACTAGCAACCCTTCTGTTTATCACGGAACGGGTTAGTAGGAAAGCAATGTAACCTGCAACGGCGACTGAATAGCCTCCTCTAACTTTCTCAACTATGAAGCTTCTGACCTTTGAATTTCTCCACCAAATCTTGGTCAGTTCCATCCAAGCTCGGTTTTTTCTGAACCTTCGTGGAAGGAGAAGCGATTCACCGGAAACAGAATCAATGGGTCCCACTATACATTGAATCGAACAGTGGCTCGCTCTTTCATCGCAGCATCACCTGTCACCATATCCAGGGACGGACCCAGCACCTGGCCAGTCCCCTCGGCCGCCCGTGCTGGGTCCGTCGGAAGTTTTCTACAAGTGTTGAAGAACAAAGTTACAGAAGAAACCTTTTCTTGTTTGTACTCTTTTTCTACAAGATTCCTTGTACGGAACCAGATTGGTCAACGAAAATTGGAATTCCCAACTCCCACTATATGAAATGGGTTTAGCGTCCATTACGAAATCTTTCCATTTTCCAAATCTATACGATCCATGCATTCGTAGAACTATTTACTCGATTCATAGGTGAGCGGGGCATTAAATGGTTTCCGACATAGCAATCGATTTAACTATTTGTAGCCTGCCACTGGTCCCCATCGATCAGACATTGGAGAGATCTTCCCACAAAAGATCTTGGTAGAGGTGTGACGAGACGGGTTATGCAATGCAGTGAGTACGGAGTGCGGGCATTTGAATCCGCCGTGAATGGCTGATGAGCTTGGCTCTTCTTCCAAGTGGGGGCAATAGCATTTCAATTTGGTGCGGTGGAATCGGTTCGTCCGACATGAATTCAGTTTGGCTACCACGTGGGCAATGCCAAATCAGTTTGTCCAACACGTGGAGGATGAGGTGGATGGACGAGGCGAAAGGCCTCAGAAGGCCCGTTAACATACTTATTTACGCAAAGGTTGGAGATAGTAGTATTGCCAAAAATGAAAAAATAAGGACTCATTTGAACTTTTTAAAAGGTTAGGGACCCTAGATGCAATTTTCCTGTTGATTAGTTATGCATTGCCGAAATCCTATGAGTTGTTTACGGTAACAATTATTTTATTATTGAAAGTAAGAAAGAAACTCAAAAATTACATAAAATACGTTTGTATTAACCCATGTTTTGGTTTGGTTTGGTTTGGCTACAAAATAAATTAAAATTTTAAATTAAAATCAATAGTTAATTTTCATCATACAGTAGTATTCGATCAGTTTTTATTAAAATCTACTAAAAATCTTATTTTTATCTTATTTTCAACCACACATTCTCCAAAAAATTACTATTCAAAAATACATTTTTTTCAAGACCTCATTAGAATGGAGTCCAAACAAAGTCTTAATGCGGATGATATTAGTAATTGTTTAAGTTACTGAAAATTACTAGTTCGACTCTAAAAGTAAGGGGGTAAATAGGTAAATACCGCAGAATTAAAAATTATCAATTAAAAGTAACAAGGCTCTTTTTAATTGTTTTAGATGTTTAGTCAATCAAGTCAACTTTATCTCATATTGAATTGCCACAATAGTAATTAAAGGATAAAAAGCACAAAATTTGTTAATGAAGAAAACTCTTAATTGAGTAAAAACTCTAAGATCAAGCCAGTAATTTTCACTATATATAATAAGAACTTATGATGTGTTTGATTGCATTTATTTTCATGGAAAATGTCAGTTTTTCACTTAAATTTCTAGTTTGAAGTGTTTGATTGTTATTTTTTTCATGAAAAATATTTTCCAACTTTTAAAAATATGTCTAATTTTCCTTTTTAAAGGAAAACATTTTCTTTGTAGGAAGTAGGTTTTTATTTTTCTCAAAACAAGAAAAATATTTTCTTTTTTATGATATATTTTTCATATCAATCAAACACACTCTTATAGTATTATCTAATCTAGAAAACTCACTAAACTAGCTAATCTAATTTCTGCAATCTCCAAGACCTGCTAGAACGTGCTTCACTCACACCTGCTTCCGATCTTCTGGAATTATCTATCTCCTATGAATAACCAAGAACACATTATTCTTGTACCCTTCCTATGCTTCTGGTCCAACATCCCTCAATTTTCAAGAACTTCTTAAAACTATTGAGAAAGTACCTTCTTGATTATATGTAGGAAGTTGGTGTTTTGAATTGTTTGACTTTGATGTTTTTCTCAACTTGTTGTTGATTCATATCAAGAATCAAAAGTTTAATCTCAAAGTTGAACGTGTTCTTGAATCTTTGATTGGTGTTTGTGAGGATATAAACTAATGATCAACCACCCAACAAAAACATATTGGGCATTGAGTATTTATAATAAGAGATATTTGGATAATATAAGGTAGATAGAACTCTTGAGAAGCGTGAACTAGGGTTTCTCGAAAAATACCGTCACTCGACCACAAGGTTAGCAACAGACAAGCAAGAGGTGTATCGCTCGAGCAATGGCGGGCGACAATGATTCTGTTTTTTTTTGCTCGAGCATCAGCTAGCGTAAATCCTACAATTCTTTCTCCTTATTTCATACTCGAACCCAAAGATTCCTAATTTATGTATACAATCCTCCAAAAGATTTCTTGACTTTTGTAACTCTTTTATAACAATCATGTTCCTTTATAATAATCATCTTGCTTAAAGCATTGTAAATACAACATAAATCTTAACCGTTACAAGAAAGACGTATAAAATTATATTAGAGATCATACAACTTAATCCATGTTTGCTTTGGCTAAAAATCAAATTCTTAAAGGACTTCGATAAAAAATGATGAAATATGCCGTTGAAAAGTTTATAAAATTGTGGGTCCCACAAAATTTTGGTTGAAAATGAATTTTAAAAATTTGATGCCAAACATAGACTTATTCTGATTAGTTTAGACGTTAATACTAAGTTAATTTCACGGGTTGTCATTGAAGGTTGTACAAAATTTTTACATTGGTCATTAAATTTTTGTATTCATTTATAGCAGACTCATTTTGTTTAAAATGCATTTTGGAATAATATTTTAATGGAGAATGTGTAGTTAAAAATAAAAATTAAATTTTTGTGCAATATTTTTTTTATTGAAGAATGCGGTTGAAAATAAGAGAAAGAATGTATTTTGAAAATAATTGGGACAATACAAGGGCTTAGGAGCTAAAGTTTATTACAAGGTCATCATTGGTCACTCGATTAGAAAGATTAATGTATTTATGGTGTGAGACTACTAGCTAAGTAGCCACTTGGCACACACTTTTTGAATTACTGCATAGAGTTGTGAACTACCTTTATAGAAACAAATGTCGCGGACTCACGGCACCTGCAGCCTGCAAAGCTTCGCCCACACTGGCCACACACACACCGAACAGCGTGTTTCCGGCATGGCTGGCGAAGAATCACAGGGCGTAGCCCACCTGCTATTGCACGGCAATTGCTCATTGCCAGAGATAGTGAAACTTGTCGTGTATATATATTCTATCGACAACTGACTCACAATAAGCATGCAAATGTGCAAATATACTAAAACTCTCTGAAAATGCATTTTATTTTATTTTATATTGTTTAGATAAACACTTTGGTTAATGGTTATTTTGTCTCTCTGTGGTTACAGTTTAAATAAGAGTTAGAGACTGTTTTTTTTCCCTCTTTCTGTTGAGCGTATAAAAGTAGAGAAATTTGAAAATTTTTCAAAATTCTTAACGCAATCGTGATATTTGGATATTTTGTCAATTTGTTGATCAATCAATCTTACGATGTGCTTATAATCGAAAAGATTTTGGTTTCAACGTGATAACCTCGAAAATTAATCTAACGAATTTAGGTGTATGACGAATCTTGACTATCTCTGTATCCATCTATGCGTTACTTGCACACTTAGTTACTATTAGAATGTAAAAGTATTGTACCAGGGGTTTGGTCGAGCGATTATTTGCACTCGACACTCAATCAAATATCATTATTGAGTGTGGGAGAAATAAATTGACAAAGATTTTGTTGGTTTCAAATATGTTGCATACCTTATACTTGTGCGAGTATGGTGCATTCCTAGATAATTTAAACCTGGAGCATTTCTAACCTTTTGGCTAATGTACAGGTCAATTTGACTCCTATAGGAAAGTCACTAACCTTGTCATAGTCACATCCTTGATTTGTTGTCTTATATAGCCGCAACTTTCTTTGTCCCACATTTGTTTGTCTTAGGAATGTGAGAGTGACTCTTGTATTTTTTTTCTATTTGGAAAATTGTCTACGACATTGTGTGTGGGTGTCAATAGACTTTTACTTATGAAAAGATCTCATGGGACCCTTACTGTCACCAAAGTTGGTTGTCGAGGAATATATCTGACTCATTGCCTCATTTCGCTAAGTCCAGGTGAATTGATGAGCTCGGTGTTACATCTTCGAATAGTTTTTCGAGATGCTCAAGGAAGAGTCTGATGTTTGGCTTCGAAGTAAAGTACACATGGGCTCTCTGAGGCCATCAATGGAAAAGACGATCTTACTCCTACTTAGCATACTGCCCTCCCATATGGACAAAGTGACATAAGGTATGACACGGACTGGCAATCTTACATGGCATCCAAGCGGGCTCTATGCAGATAGGCTATTCTTCATGGCATCCACGAATGATCCACTTAGGGAGCAAGGGAAATAATTGTCCTCAAGTTTGAAGCTAATGTTCATGTTAGGCTCCAAACTCAACTAGTGTCTTCGAAGCGCCCGAGGACGAGGAAGAGCATGGTGCATTGTAGCTGGTGGTCCTATGTGGCATCTGTGCATGCTTTACGTGGGAGGAGGTGTAACAATAGTCCTTCAAGTGTGAGCTTAATATTATGTTAGGCATTAGACTTGAGACGTTTTATGTTGTCCAAAGGGCTTGTTTGTAATAATGTCGAGTTTGGGTTGAATATTCAATGTTCTAATTGAATCGAGCTTTGTTCTTCTTGTGAACGTTAATGAAATGTAAGTAAGAAAGAATAAAGAGAGTAAAATAAGTATAAACACTACGCCTGGCACATTTTAATATATCATGCTATTTATATTTAGAATTTAATAAGATGTAATATTCGTAAAAAAATAAAAAAAAACACTTTAAGGGTCCGTTTGATAGACAAAAATGAAAAAGAATTTTAATTTCATGTTAGTTGGAAAATAAAAAACTCACTAAACCCATAAGAATTCGTTTCCACAAAAACAAAGAAAATGCAGTTTAAAGTGGTTGTACCTTGAAATTCGATTTCCATTTCCACGTTGTAATCAAACGGTTAAAGTAGAATTCGTTTTTCTCATATGTAACATTTTTCATGAAATTCATTGCAATCAAATAGACCTAAGATATTCATTGTACGTCATAAATTAAAGGAATATAGCCTAGTATTATATTTTAAATCAATTCATAAAACCTAATATTCGTCTAGAAGGTTTTACTGCATAAAAATTATGCAAAGACAAGTAACCAACAAGATCAAACCATTAATACATTAATTAAGATGATTATACCTATAGGGGGATGCCACTTGGCATCCCCCCGCAAGTACAAGGCCCATGTGGCCATGTACATGTAAGGTGATTGTAATTAAGAATACTCAAAACACTATTGGTATGTTTGAGCCACATTATTTTGGAATAATATATTCTGGAATAGTATACTGATGGAGAATGTGTGATTGAAAAAAAGGAAAAGTTATCGATGTGATGAAAAATATTATGTTATTGAAGAATGTGTGGTTGAAATGAGTAGAAGAATGAAAATGAAAATTTTAATGTGTACCGAACATGGACTATAACTAAAACTCTATCAAATGAGTGAATATTAATTAAATTATGATTCTTTAATATTGACATTTTATATATTATTTTTGTATTATTATGATCTTTTGCTATTGGTAACCAAGTTATTCATTATTTGTATTTATTATCTATTCTTTCAAAAAAGACGCCACTATCAAGAAAGTTCCTCTTTGTACGTGTTAGGCTAAGCTAAAAGGATTTTAGTTTCTAACTTTCTATAATGAGTAGAGCATCCGCTTTATGAATTATAGTCTGTCTGTCTATATATCATTTAAGTAGATGAATCTATAATTTATGGGATATTGGTTCTTTATATGATTGGATAGTTCAATTTCCAATAGATTCTATCTCTAACCCAATATTTCTATTTATATGCCTTTTTGTCAAATTGAAATAAAAACAAACCAAATGAAGAGAAAGAAAATTTGTTACTCGAATTTTTTATTCTCTCTATTGTAAATTTTTTCTTTCCTTTAATTGTTTGAACAAATACCGAGTCAGCATGTCTAATCGAGCAACTACATTAGACAAATATCTAGATAATGTCTACTTTTTTTGTTACGTACATTGCTTGACAAAGTCTATCAAATTGCACTGAAGATATTCTTCAGACATTGTTTATTTTTCTTATATGACAATTTCTTTAAGCAATCCATATTAATGGAGCTACTCTCGGTTTAAGTTTTATAATGATATTTTAATGTCAAAAATGATTTCAATTCAGATGTGAGAAATTTGTTTGCTACAACGCCCGTACATGGAGGTTTCGATCTTCCCTTGACTCGACAAACCTCAAATTTCTAGATCTTATTATCTTAATCAAATAAACTCCGTCGCAAATATAAATAAATAAAACATAAACATTGAAAAAAATTACTACTATAACGAAATAAAATCTACTCTCTCTTAAAAGAGAGACTTTGAGAATCACTATTCATTTGTGAGTTATACTCACATATTATTGTTTCACATGTGGACAAAAAAAAATTATCGTCTTTATTGACTTAATTGATCCAGTAATTATTAAAAAATAAAAATATCTACAAACCGACTCGTTCATACAGTAGCAATGGAGATATTTATAAATATCTTCTCCGTGTACGTATTGGAGAAACTATCAATTGCAGTTGATGAATATCACGTATTGGAGAAGCAAACTTGATATATCTTTTAATTCAATTTTCCTCTCAAATCTTCTGACTTGTCATTATTTCTCTCCCGCCGTGAAGTTCATTGTAACCAGGTTTTAAAATAAATCTTGGATATCAACGGTAATTTATATAACAGAATTAAGTTTGCATATACATGTCTTATACAGCGTGATGATTATCGTAGTGCCGGGCAAATTGGGAGAAGCTTCAGGATATGGTAAGTTTTTTTATGTTGATTAAATCTTTCAATCTTTATGTTGTTTACGTTTTATTATTTAATGGATTTTAAAGGGTAATTGGCGCAAAACGTCCCTACCTATGATGGTTATTGTGGAAAACGTCCCTACGTTCGATTTTTTTGGTGCAGAACGTCCCTACCTTTGCATTTTCTTGCGCAAAACGTCATTTTGACCAATTTTTAACATAAAATGACCATTATACCCTCTTATATAAATAAAACAAAAAAGAAAAGAAAAGAAAAATAAAGAATAAATTGCAATCTAGTCCAAAACATTTTTAAAAGTGCAAATCAATCCAAATAAATTATAAAAATAATCAAAAATAAAAAATAAAAACTTTTCCGTCGAGGTGGGAAAAGAGACGGGGAAAGAAAGGGCGAGACAAGAAATGGGGATAGGAGAGAAAAGTTTTTATTTTTATTTTTGATTATTTTTAATATTTTAATAATTTATTTGGATTGATTTGCACTTTTAAAAATGTTTTGGACTAGATTGCAATTTATTCTTTATTTTTCTTTTCTTTTTTGTTTTATTTATATAAGAGGGTATAATGGTCATTTTATGTTAAAAATTGGTCAAAAGGACGTTTTGCGCAAGAAAATGCAAAGGTAGGGACGTTCTGCACCAAAAAATCGAACGTAGGGACGTTTTCCACAACAACCGTCATAGGTAGGGACGTTTTGCGCCAATTACCCGGATTTTAAATATGCTTTGCAATTAGATTGTAATGTAAATATTACGAAGTTGATGATTTCAGTATTATATATAATTTGTTAGCACTTAAAAAAATTGAAAACTCTAAATAAAAAATATTAAAGATGCGGAGCATTTGTGCGAATGTGCGGAGCATTCTGCACACGGTGCGGAGTTCGGTGCGGAGTCACGCCGCATTGTGTGGAGTACAACTCTGCATAATGTGGAGTTCAATTCAACTCCACACATCCCTTTTTTCCCATTATATATATATATATATATAGTGTCGAAGAGTACAATAAATTATATCACCGTGAAACCAATACTTCACTGCGACTGAAACTTATAGTGTCGAAGAGTACAATAAATTCATGGTGGAAATATGAAATAAAGTATTACCAGCATGGGAATATCTAACAAAAATGGGAATTGAACATTGGGCGAGATCACATTTTCTAGGACATCAATATAACGTGATGACGTCAAACAATGTGGAGTCTTTCAATGCATTATTCAAAAAGGATTGAAAATAACCAATTCTCGCAATGGTTGAGAACATTTGTAATAAACTACAGTAGTGATTTCATGACCGACGTGTGGAATTACAACTCAGGATGATAAACGCTTCAGCATAAAAAATATTTTAACATTGATGATGTTAAACATTTATGTGCACAGTTAAGAGCATTTCATAAGTATCGTACTTATGTGTGGATCCATTGGACTTCAAGTGTGATCTAGTAAAAACGTGAACGGTGTTCTAAAAATATCTCCGACCTCACAGATAGTTGTTGAAGACATCAACAACTTCCAAATGGAAAAGGTCGATCTCAGTCTTCTTATGTGACACATCGGCACGCTCTCAAGGATATATACCAGTCATATCTTCAATCTGTCCAACCTGATTGCGCCGATCAACTGCGCTAGAAGTACCGTCCCTTGTCCCTGAAAATATGTATTGTGGAGCCTATTGCTTCTTTGGGTACCATCAGTAGCATGCCTCTTCGCCCGCTATCCTCGATCCAGTCACTAAGGTAAAACAGGAGAAAGTGGCGACCTTACCCGAGGTCGAAATGAAGGGCATCGCGTCGACTAGCCTAAGCAACCGACATAGTAATGCATTAATAATCTGTCTAGAGTATTGTACATCTCTCAACTAATACAAGGGCCACATGAAGGACCGGTGTAGGATATATGAGTGTTTATCATCCAACAACTCCAACACAGTAGTAAATTTGTCAAAGCTACTATTCCACGTACATTTTCCCGCCATATGTCTCAACTCCACACCTAGATTGTATTTCAACCTGTAAAAATTCAAATATTATAACTTTCAACAATAAATAATGTAATAAGCATAATTTCAAAAAAAATTAAGCGAACCGAATTACGGATAAATAAAAAATAAATTAAAGAAAATAATAAAATATAGAAAAATAAGAATTAAAAAGAGTTTTAAATTGAAAAGAAAAGTATTTATAATATGAAAAAAAGTAATTAAGAAATTTTAAAACTATTTACAAAAAAATTAAACAAAAGGGAATTATGAAAATTAAATAAAGAATATAATATTATTTAATTAAAGTTGAAAAAATTAAATCAACAGAGAATATAAATATTATATAATTACAATTAGAAAATTACATTTTATCATAAAAAGAAAAGAATTAAAAATATTGAAAAAAATGGAAAAAATGTCTTTGGGCCGACTATTTAAAACGACGATTGTTAACAGTCGGAAAAAAACAATTTTCAATCAAAAAAAATAAACAATTAAGAAAATTTTAAACTATTTAAAAAATTATAATAAAAAAGTTAAACACGAGGAAATTATGAGAATTAAATAAATAATATAAATATTATTTGATTAAAACCGAAAAATTTAATAACGAAGGATATAATTAAAATTGATAAAAATAAATTTTATCATAAAAAGAAAAAGAATTATAAATGATTTTAAATTGAAAAGAAAATGAAAAAAAAATTCTGGGCCAAGTCAACTGTATCGTCGGAAATGGCAAGAAATCCCCATTTTCGACGAGTTAAACTGCAGAAACGCAAATATATGTATCTAAATCTCTACTACGCCTAATGCTACCTAAATAATAAATAATAAACATTATACATAACAATTTAAAAACAATAAATAAAAAATCAATCTCACAATTCCCAAATAAAAAAAAAAAAAAACTAACCTTTTTCAAGATAATGACCGATGTATGGTGGTCGGCGTTGGGTTTGACTGTGATGGTACTTCTTCGATTGGATCCCGATTGTGAACCGTATAAGTAATTTTCAATTTCTTTTTCCATCTCTCTCAAGTTGTTGGTAGAAGCTAAATGGGGTATTTTTGGGTTTTGGTACCCTATTATACATTTTAACTTTTTTTTAGTGGTCAATGGGGCATTTTGTTGTATTTCCTCTAAAATTGAAAGGTCGGAAAAGAAGTAGGTCGAGATCCAAATTCCATCTTTATTCATTTTGGAATTCAATGCAATTAAATTAAGTTATATTAAAAAATGAATATTGTGTGGTAGAACTTCATTTATTTTTAGCTTTCAATTTGTAGTAATCAGTTTAACTAAGTCGATAATTACGGATTGTTGATCCAAGCAATTGAACCCCGCAAGACCCGCTTATTATGACGGGCTAACCTGATCAAACCAATTTTGCTTTAAATCTCGAATGACCCGATCTATTTCGAACCCTGCTGCAGCCAGCCCCCACGCCCTCCCGAACTGGGGCGGGGAGGGTGTGTATCCTACACGTCAAATCCAACCAACTTCATTTTTTATTATTTTTTAATTTTTTTCTAGTTTTTATTCTTTAAATAAATAAATAAATAAAAAAGGAATTCTGCGATTCCAAAATTTAGACCTGTTACCTTCATTTTTATGAAACTACCCCGTAGTCCGTATAGGGAGAGAGGAGTCGGTGCAATCGGATTTTATTGATTTCTTCGTTTTCTCCTCTAAAAGGTATCAATTCGATCTTCTCCATATTTCTGTAATTTATTACTACCTTTTCTGTATCTGTATATCTCATAAGGGTTTTCTTATCCTCTGCTGATTTTTTTCGTTTCATATTCAAAATTGAGTGTGCTTCTGATGAAAGTGATTTAGAATGAAAATAACTAATTTTTTTTTTAATTCATCCTTGTCTTAAACCGCTAAGTTAACTCAGTTCTTTGTTGGATTAATTGTTTTGATGCTGTGACTGGAATTATAAGAATAGTCGAAGTGAAGGTATAATTAATAAATTTGGATATACGATTTTCTTCGTGTTTCATTTCTGTTATAGAAGGATTGATTATTCTTAGTCTTGGTTTATTTTTATTCTTAGAAATGAATACTTATTTATTTATATTTTGCTTAATTGGATTTTGTTGTGTATTGATTTTGCTTATATGATTGAGCTTAATGTAGAAGATCAAATTTTTCATGATATCGACTCGTGTGATTCACTGTAGATAGAGTATTGTAGAAACTAAGCAACTAGCCTTACCTTATTTTGTTTCTTCAAAACAATAATTTTCCTAACTATGATGTATAATTTTACCGGGAGAACTGAGTTTAGAATCAGTAACAAGGAAAAATAAATAAATTCTGGATTATGGAAGCTTATTTCTCTTGATTCGCCTTCTTTTTACTACATGTAGTCAATTGCCAGTTGCTACATATTTGTGTCATATGATGCCATTTCATATATTTTCTTGTGATGTTGTGGGGTATGAACAGATGGTAAAGGGAGGTAACATTAGATCCAAGCGCAATACCAGGACCAGGGTTCGATTGGATAATAATGATTCGGACAAGTCAGATGAAGATTACAAGGTGAATATAGATGAGGAGTTTGATGAGTCAGAGGATGAATACTGCTCTTCTCTGGACGAGGATGAATCGGAAGAGAGTTTAGGCGAATTTGAGGAGGAGTGGGTAAAAACCAAGGTCAGTAAGGCTGGAAAACCAAAAGGTCGAAAGGGCGTTCTAGGAAGAAAGAAAAATGGGTTATTGAAGCCAAAAAGGAAAAAGGTCATGCAAAAAAATAAAAAGAGGGTGTCAGTTAAAGAAGAGGAAGATGATGTTATCGAGGTTTTAAGTGGGGAAGAAGATGATGATTTAAGTTACCAGAAGCCCAGAAAGAAATCTAAGTTTTCATATAGAGAAGAAAAGGATGATGATGATTACAACGATTCAGAGTTCGAAGAAGACGAGGAGTTCACACTGGATGAGATTGACGATGCAGATGATGATGAAGATTTTCCTTCCAAAAAGAAGAAGGTGGGCAGCTCGAGTAAGCAAAAGAAGGGAACTGCCAAAGTGTGCAAGAGGAGGACTGCTAAGGTTTTGAAGAAGACCAAAAGAAAGAAACTAAAAAAGAATCAAGGCTCGAGAAGAAAAAAAAGATCTCCTCATGTTAAGGAGTTTAGAGATGATTACCGTACTGTGCATAAAAAGAGAAAGACACTAACTGGAAGGGGGAGGAAATCGGCTGTATATTCTGAGACAGATGTCATCGGTTCGGGGTCATCCGGTTATCAATACACAATGTCCGAGGAAGAGAGAGAACAGGTCAGAGAGGCTAGTGAATTTTGCGGGAGTTTAACCACTGCTTTGAGGAGTTCATGTCCATCGAAGATGAATGAAAAGGAAAGTCTGCCTCCACAGAGGAACTCCCCAGGAAGAAAGGGTAAGGAGAAGGTAGAGGATGTGAAGATTGAGGCAGGGAAGCAGGTCTGTGGGATTTGTCTATCAGAGGAAGGGAAGAGAACAGTCAGGGGAGCATTAAATTGTTGCAGTCATTATTTTTGTTTTGCTTGCATCATGGAGTGGTCAAAAGTGGAATCTCGATGCCCCATCTGCAAGCAAAGGTTTTCGAGTATCAGTAAGGCTGCTCAAGCAGATGGTGGACATGATTCACGGAATGTGGTGATTCCTGTTCCTGCTCGTGATCAGGTATTGTAGCCCCTGTTTGGCCCCCATTTTGGGGTGTTGAAAATTTTTGGAATAGTGATGGATGGGAGAATGTGTGGTAGAAAAGTAATGAAAAAATTTTAGATTTGTGTGTAATATTATTTTATTTTATGAATGCGCGGTTGAAATGAAGAGAGAAAATTAATGTAATGTAATGGAAAAAAATGGGGGCCAAATGGGGGCGTAATAAAATTAGTCCTTACCTTCATGGAGGCAAGAAGAGACCCTTATTAGTTATTATAAATATTTCTAAAGTATACTTTTTCTTTATTAAGAGTTGATATTCACAGGTTGATAACCCTTATTAGTTATTATAAATATTTCTAGAGTATACTTTTTCTTTATTAAGAGTTGATATTCACAGGTTTATCAACCATCTGAGGAAGAGCTTAGGGGTTTTCTTGATCCATATGAGAATGTGCTGTGTACTGAGTGCCAACTAGGTGGGGATGATGCACTTATGTTACTGTGTGACCTCTGCGATTCCCCTGCGCACACTTATTGTGTCGGTCTTGGACATGAAGTACCTGAAGGTAATTGGTACTGTGAGGGTTGTAGACCAGCTGCTTTTGCTTCCTCTAATGCACAAGTTTTGAATCCTCCTCCCAGTCATGGAGCAAGTAACAATTTGTCTGTTGGATATTCTCCTGGTGCAAGTCTTCGGGCTACTTTTGATCTTAATGAGTTGTATATTCCTGACATCCCATTGACTCCAAGAACTGGCTTCTCTCGTTCTCCTAGATTTCAGGATTTTGAAGCCGCTTCTCCTGCTTCTGGATCGGGGGCATATACAGTGTTTGAAAGACGCAGAATACAGCATCAGATCAATCAACTTCTTAACAACAGAAGTAGACACCCTCACAGGACTAATGGTGCCCCCAGAATCTCAGGGAACAGTTTATTCAGTTGGCAGGTTGGTCGGGGTAGGGAATTAGCACCTCAACATACAGCAGTTGCTCCAGAAAGAATAGTAACACAAAATATGCATCTCCACGGAAGGGTTCAGGACAATACGACACCTTCATTGTATAGTAGGGAAGCTTTTTCTCCGAGATCTAGCAGTTCAAGGGTCCAAATACTTCCCAATCAAGCTTCTATATCCACAGAAAACTCTTTTGGCAGATTGGGAGAAAATGAAGTCGCTGACATCAATACTACGCATGGTTTGGAATTGGTTCATCAGCATCCCCATCCTTGCAGTAGCAGATCAAACATAATAAATGATGTTCATATATCGCCACCAGGCCCACCACCACTTAGAGAGATGAATCGTTCTCCAATGGAAAAGGAACAAGTGCAATCGATGGTTAGAAGCCATTTAAAATGCTTGTCCGGGAATCTGGAATTAGGTATGTTAACTTCAAATTTCCAACTATAACTAGTGACAATTTAGATTATACTCTATATTGTCCTGCGAATCAAGATTTTCGGTTGAAGGTGACTGGATTTGTTCCATATGGTTCTTGTTTAATTATTCTTTTGAATTGCACGAAAAGATGTTAGAAGTTTAGAAGAGTTCGTGTACATTGACATTTTTATGTTTGGGGGCTCCCATTTTTTCCTTATGAAACGAGTACATTGTAATGGTAATTGAATTTGAGACTATCAATCCGAGTGTTGTCAATATTTTTGGATTCTCCTTGATAGGGAATGGTCGATTTTCCTTCTACTATTACGATGGTGCCTTGATTAGTTTTGCTAGTGTGTGCATATTTTAATTTTTCTTAATTTGGTATCGGTAATTTTGTCGAGGCAGGTTATAGTACCTTCAAGGACATTGCAAGAAGTTCTACACATACCGTTTTAGCCGCATGTGGCCTAGAGCACCGGCAAAATGAAGTCTATCCAGTACATAACCCCTTAAACTGTAACCACCTTGAGAGAGCAGCTGTTATGCAGAAAAGTCTGATGAAAGGTCAATGCTCATCCTGCTTCGATCTGTTTGTAAGGAATGTTGTGAGAGAAATATTGAGAACCCGAATTCCTATTTCATCGAGGGATTAGGTTCTCTTTGTAATAGAATAAGTTGGCCTTCGTTCACTAGTTTTGCTGTCGACTAGGATTTCTCGTCTTCCTTTTCGGGGATAAGTTTGCCATGTTGTAGCCTTTGTTTTCTTAATTTGCTTGTATGATAAGCAGGTAATCCTTATTTTCTTATAGGAATGGAAACAGGACGGATTTAGGATAGCGACTCATTTTTCCCCTCCCAACTCCTCCCGAGTCTTGACTTGGGATTTTCCCGCCCCTCGCTCAAGCGGGGCTGGGGCTGGGGCTGGGACTACCCCAATATACCAATTATTTTTACTTTTTTGTATATGCATTGTTTGAAATTTTATGAAAAAAAGAAAAAACATTGGACAGAGATTGGGGAGCGGATCTTGAATCCCCGTCCCCAATAAGGGGCTGATTTTTTAGCCCCGTCCAAACTCCCCGATTAAGTCGGGAATCACTCGGCCCGTTCAAGACGATCCCCATCGGGATTGGGGCATCCCAACCCCGTTCCCATCCTTTCTCACTTGTGGGACATCACCAATAATGATTTTGTTACACAAATCGAAGCTATACACCTTTCTTACATGGACTACATTTGCCTCGAATTCGCTAGACAACGTTGCAAATCCGCACTTTTACGTTTACTGTCAAAATCACCCGCACGCACAGATACGTGTGCGCACAACATTCTGTGCTAGAACAATAAACAGTGAAGGTAGCAGTAAATTATAATCATGTTCTAATCAAGGCATGAAGTGAAAGCAGAATGTGATAGTTAATAATCTACCGCTAAATATTAGGCAACACATAAACTACACTTTTACCTACTACTTATATAGTCCATAAGCCCAGCACCTGAGTCGGACCTTATAAGTTATCGTCAAGAATTGTGGATAACAGCAATCCTTGTGCAAACTCACATCTCTTGGCCTTCTCCTCCTGGTCTTCAATCGACAAGGGTGGTTGTTGCGTGTTTCTGTAAAAGAATGCAATGGTAAAGATTTGAACAACAAAAACTTCAAACGAGCCCAAAAGATAGGTAATTATATCGAGAAAGGGAACAAAGGTAGAAACTGAAAATTAAATAAAGTGAAAAACCAAAACAACAAGATACATATGAACTGAATAGGAACAAAAATTGTACAGTGGCTACATTGTTGTCGGGGACGTTCACAATTCAGTTTTCTAAGATGGATAGTAGTCTTTTGCAACAACTATATTCCAAAGATAATGGTATATGAGCTACCACAATCTGGTCTCACTATAAAGAGGCAAAAGATATTGAACCAAAGATTAGTCCAGCTTCATCGTTCCATGTTCTAATTCTACCATTCAAAGGCATATGATGATGATCTTCAATTTCACCATATGGCTCTATGCAAATTCATGTCAATGCTCCACCAGTGCAATCATTCATACGATGAATAACCTTGATAATTATCTACAGCAACAGTTGGGGATCGGCTCCGCTGACAAAAGCGCGCACACACACACGGTAGTCAAACCACTCAGGATTAAGGAAAATAATACCATGTCCTTCCTTCTTCAGAGTATCCTTTTCATTTTTCTTCATTAACCAAAGAAATTTGAAACTAAAACTCAAGTCAACAACATGATATTATTATGGATCTAGATCCTCTTTCATCAATTACGATTGAAAACATAACAATGCACGAAAAGGGAGGAAAAGTCAGCTGATATTAATGGCAGCTAAAATTATTTCCTTTAATCACGATAGGCCATGTTCTTTTCCATTCCATGAACTGTCAAATTAAACATAATTTTCACCAATAATAAGCAAGAAACTCAATAGGGAGCATCTAGAATCCTAATTGGAAAATGGATATTCACTCTTTTCTATTGGATTCTTATTATACTTCCAATCTGTGGTGAACTTTGAAGTGAGTAAAAGTCAAAACAGAACCAAAATTAAGATAAGGGTGGAATCTATTACCTTTCTGAAATGTTTGTGGTTGCACTTCTGTTAACCGATCCTAACTCAGAAGAGTGCGACGGGACACTCCCAAAATCATCAATGATTGGAGAAATAAATGAAGCTAACAATGGATCTGGAGCTGCACTGCTTGAAGAAACTGCACGGGAAGACCCTCCGTAAAGAGAGTGCAGTTTTCCTTCTCTCAGTTCCCTCCTCAACAAAGAAAGTTTTGAATGCAAACCAACTTTAAGTGATTTCCTCTTGCGCTGCACGTGTCTTTAGTCAAGGAACTCATGGCAGATGGTCAAGTTCTCAAACATAAAAGAGAGAAAAAGTAAATAAACAGATTTGTAAGCAAAAACAAGTTGATCTTGACATCATTGCCATACTTCCTAGTGGTGTTTTGGGAGCCAAGTGCAGCTAGCCTTTCCTTGCGTATTTTTTCCTTGAACAACAGAGTTGAAAAACAGACAGGTCAGACTATAAAACCACCGACATCCACCTTTCATCACCATCTAAGTATCCAACCCTCCAGTCAGGCCACCATTGCTGCTGCCAAGCTGTCCTAGATATAAATTTGAAACTTCAAGCTTCATACCCGAACACAGGTTCTATCCCCCTTTCCAACAACCTTATTCATAAAATGATTTGACTTGAATGTACCATTTTTTCTACATCAATGTCAAGTTTTTCAAAACAGTCCAATATACAGGCACACAACTTTAAATCACCAAATTGTATTCTGAAAAGCATTTCTCCAAACACCTAACAACAAATAGGCTCCCAAACTCAGAATTTTGAGTTCTCCTAATTACAGCTTCTTTGGAGAAAAAAGAGACAGAGAAATAACACGCAGGCTTGAAACAGAAAAGGAGTTTATGTCCCTAGTCAATTCAAAATCTTTATCCGAGAAGCACAGTAAAGAACCAAAGTAATCTCAGGCTAGATGCTTAATAAGCTCATATAAGGAAACTTCCTCTTGCAGAATCAAGAAACAAATAAATAAATAAATGGAAACAATTTAATTATACCGTAAAAAAGGAACTGGAGAACAATCACAACATAGCAGAGAGTGCAAACTGAGAGAAAAGGATATCTTAAACATATTGGCATGGTGCAACGTTATATGACCAACCATGTCAACATCCACCCTCATTGCACAAACCGGACAAATCTGCAAACAAAAGGCCTATGTTAGTATGGGGGTGTTTGATTATTGAGGAAATAATGTATTTTAAATAGTGATATGATGGGATATATGTGGTTAAAAAGTAAGGAAAAGTTATTGATGGGATGAAAAATATTATTTTATTTTAAAATGTGTGGTTGAGAATGAGTTTTGAAAAAATGTGTGTCAAACGGGGACTATATATCACTTCAAACAGAAATATCCTAACAAAAAAATGACAAAAACCAAAAAGATCTGACATCAAGTTCGTGAGAGAACCAAAAGGTTTTAATCAAAGGTTGTCCAATGAAATTCAAGCACCAGCAACGCAGGAACTCTAGAGGTAGTTTTGAAAATTCGAAAGACCCAAACTTATAAAAGAACCCTAGATGTAAACGGGTGCTAGGTGAGTTCTAAGCACTTTTCTAGTGTCATGGAGAAATATGACGCCGCCTTTGGAATTCAATTCATCTCAGCCACTGATTCTAGTTTAGTTTGGTTTGTGATGTTGACTACCATGCTGATGTAATGTACTGAAGTTGCAATTTTTCTTTTTTGAGGTATACAAAAGAGCTATGAATGAATGATAAGCACGTTATCAAGATTCATTGTACATCAATTAGAATGGAAATAATAAAAAAGGAATTGTACCCCACTTTTAGACTCAACAGGATGCTCATCATCGATGTGGCAACAGAGTCCCAAGATATCAAAATATTCCGAGCAGAATGGGCATGCGTACTCCTCTCTTATATCATTATCCATGTCCATTTCCTCAAACCCCATCAACATTTCAGCATCAAAACCATCCCATTTCATTCCCACTACAGTATCCAAGCACACACACAAAAAAAGCCCATCAAAATGCAATCTTTGCCCTGATCCCACTCATTTGTATATACCTAGATAGAAATACAATCCAAGCTACACATAAAATAGCCCACACACAAATTCGATCTTTCAAGAAATATTTTCGTGAATTTACCAAAATTCAGAAAGAAATTAAACTTCAATATATGTTGTTGACCTAAACACAGAAAACCCATAAAAGTGCAATCTATGTCACTATCACGGTTCAGTTAACAATTTAAAGATTCCCAAATGGAAGTTACACAATATAAAAAGTGGAAAACGTGATGGGATGTATTCACCAGATCGAGATTGTGAATTGAACAAATTGCGCTTGGAGGATGAAGAAAGACGAGCAGCCCATGAATCAGCATCCATAGCTTCCTTTTTTTGTAATTAAAATTTAAATTTTGTTGGAAATCTGCACTTTTCTTTGCTAAGAGATTATAGTTACTAGTTTGGGAATTTGCTAGGAGTGAAGAAGAAGATGATTATGGGATGAAACTGAAGGGCTGAGCAGTAAAGCCAGAGAGTTGTCTTCCACACACGCACAACCCCACGGACAAACTTTATAGTCTACTTTTAGATGTACCGGTCTGATCCGGTCCAATCGAGTCCAGTTCTTCGTCATTTTCCCCACCTTAATTTATGTTAGTGCCTACAATATCTCAATATGTCGGTAGCTGAAATTTTCAAATACTTTTATTTCATCTTCACAATTTTCAAAATACATTCTGTTTTCTTTTCAATCGTACATCCTTTATTAAGATAATATTATACATAAATTCAACACTTTTTATTATTAAACAACACATCATCTATCAAACTATCATTTCAAAATGTATTCTTCTCTAAAATGAAGCTCAAACAACTACGTAAGACAACTTTCTTTAAGGAATTCTCTTCGAGAGGAAGGGATAAGTCTTCAAATATAGCTCACATTTTATTTATTAAGCTTGATGTATGTCCAATATTTCTTCTAAAACTTAGCATCCATTTTCATTGATCATCCCATACGAGTACTACAATTTGTGCTCCTCTCGAATTTCCTTTGGAGCATTTGTTTGTATTTAATTAAGATTTGAATCCATTTCATGTGTAAACTTCAAAAAATTTCCGATCATACATGCAACGCATGTCGATCATACTATGCGATGCCTGCATAGATTGATCTTGGTATTTCATATTCACAAGACTTGATATGGTTCATTCATAAATAGAAATCGACCGAAGGGAATTAAAACCCTAAGCTCTTGTTTGTCTTAGGCCTTCTAGTGTCAATTAGGGCGAGCCCTCTTTTTTGTGTATAATGTATTTTGGAATAATAGATAGATTGATGGAGATTTAGTGGTTAAAAAATAAGGAAAAATTTTATATTTGCGTGTAATATTATATTATTGAAAAATGTTTGATTGAAAAAAAAAATAGAAAAATATGTATTTTAGAAAAAAAAAAAAAAAAAAAAAAATTGGATCGAACAAGGCTTATAAGTGTTTGATGCACATTATTGAAGGAATAATGTATTTTAAACAGTTATGCGATGAAAAATATGTGGTTAAAATATAAGAAAAAGTTTTGAATGTGATGAAAAATATTATCTTTCTATATATAAAAAGTGGCTATGAAACAGAATTTCTTGTTTTAACGGAAAAACTAACGGAATTTCTTGTTTTAACGGAAAAACTAACGGAATTTCTTGTTTTAATGAAAAACCTATAACTTTAGAGTCCAATTTGAATTTATTTAAAACCTTAGGGACTAAAACTTAAAATTTAACCCTAATCCTTAAATTGCAGCCAATGACCTTAACATATCAAAATTACACAAGAAGTCCCCGCTTGGCTATTTTGAAAGATGAAAGTTGATTTGTGTTCTCCTCCGTGAGTATTTTATATCAGATATCCAATTTGCATCAGTATATCCTTCAATGACCGCTGGATATCTAGTATAGTGCAGTCCAAAATTACGTGTACATCTCAAGTACCTTAGTACTCTTACTATTCCTTTCCAGTGATCAGCTCCTGGATTACTCGTATATCTACTCAGTTTACTCACTGTGTAGGCTATGTCTGGTCTTGTACAACTCATCAAGTACATCAGACTCCCAATAACTCTCGAGTACTCTACTTGATGTACACTTTCACCTTTATTTTTGGATAGATGTTGACTTGTATCTATCGGTGTTCTAGCCATTTCAGTATCATCCTTACTGAACTTTTCTAGAATTTTATCAACATAATGTGACTGGTTTAGAACAAGCCCATATGACGTTCTTGAAATTTTTATTCCAAGTATAACATCAGCTAAACCCATATCCTTCATGTCAAACCTCGAATTTAACATATCTTTAGTGTATTTAATCATCTTATTGTCACTACCAACAATAAGCATATCGTCAACGTAAAGACATAAAATGACATAACCATTTCCAGTGTCTTTAACGTAAACACATTTGTCACACTCGTTGATTTTAAATCCACTCTCCATCATGACATTATCAAATTTTTCGTGCCATTGTTTTGGTGCTTGTTTCAAGCCATATAACGACTTCACCAATTTACAAACTTTCTTTTCTTGCCCTGGAGATGAAAACCCCTCGGGTTGTTCCATATAGATTTCTTCATCTAAATCTCCATTCAAGAATGCAGTCTTAACATCCATTTGATGTACTTCAAGATTTCGTAGAGCAGCAATCGCAAGTATCATCCTGATAGATGTTATTCTCGTTACTGGAGAATATGTATCAAAATAATCAAGGCCTTCTCGTTGTCTATAACCTTTTATTACCAATCTAGCCTTATACTTTTCAATAGATCCATCTGCTTTCATTTTACGTTTGAAAATCCATCTATAGCCTAGTGGTTTACTTCCAGGAGGAAGATCCACTAGCTCCCATGTATGATTTTGCAAAATGGAATCTATTTTACTTTGAATGGCCTCTTTCCATTGAGGTCCTTCTGATGAGTTCACAGCTTCTTGATAGCTTTGAGGTTCACTTTCTAGCATATAGGTCAAAAAATCTGGACCATAAGATTTTTCTGTCCTTTTCCTTTTGCTACGTCTTGGTTCAACCTCAACCTCAACCTCATCTTTTAATTCTTGGTCCGGACTATTTTCAGTCATAGTCTCATATGTCCGTTTAGAAGAGCTTGCCTCCTCTTTGGACTTGCATGGAAATACATGTTCAAAGAAGGAAGCATTTCTCGATTCCATTATCGTGTTTTTGTGTATATCCGGAATTTTAGATTCATACACAAGAAACCGATAAGCACTACTATTTTGAGCATATCCAATGAAGATACAATCTACAGTTTTCGGTCCTATCTTCACCCTCTTTGGTGTTGGGACAGCCACTTTAGCAAGACACCCCCACACTCGTAAGTATTTATAGGAAGACTTTCTTCCTTTCCATAACTCATAAGGGGTCTTCTCCATTTTCTTTCGGGGCACCTTATTTAAAAGGTAATTTGCTGATAACACAGCCTCCCCCCACATGTTCTGAGGTAACCCAGAACTTACCAACATCGCATTCATCATTTCTTTTAAGGTGCGATTTTTCCTTTCAGCAACACCATTTTGTTGCGGGGAATAAGGTGCGGTGGTTTCATGTATGATTCCATGTTGTGCAATGATGCCCGAAAGATAAAGGATAAGCAATAGGCTTTTAATGATTATTATGTGTCGAAAATTCGAGCCAAGTGTAATAAGAAATCACCTATGTGAGAGAGAAGTGGGGCCGCTTCTAAGGGAATTGTGTGGGGTGCAATTCTTGTTAACTCTCACAGAACCAGGCGTATGTTCATGGCCAAAACGAACATAATAATGAGAACGAAAATGTGTTAGGAAGAATCCTGTGTGGAGTATATCATCGTTTACATAAACGGCAGAACAGTTCAAGGACATCGCGTCTACTGGTCAGCCAGTAAAGTAAATATGCTTTCACAAGGGAAGGTTCAAGGGGTAATACCTACCTATCCTATGCAGGTTTCAACTGTTGAAATATATCACCTAGTCTTCATGTGTCACATTCATGTGTCGCTCCCAATTTTCATTCATGTGGGGGATTGTTGGAAAAACTGGAAAATGGGCTGACTTTGGCACTAGTTTTGAGCGGGACCCGCTTGGCTATTTTGAAAGATGAAAGTTGATTTGTGTTCTCCTCCGTGAGTACATCGAAATCATATATTTACTTGTCAAAAATGATGCTCGGGTGAATGAGAAATTGAAGCTCAAAGTATGCCATGTGAAAGGAGTTTATGTTGGTGGGAAAGCAAAAATTTAAGCTTTGTCCCACATAGGAAGTGGATGAAAATTAAAACCACTTTATAAAGGATTGCACTTTAGAATGGTGTAATCATGTGTAGCATAGAGGCTCTCTCCACGTGCGCGCGCAGGGGGGGGTGCAAATCTTGGACCGAAATTGGCTTCGGACCTTGAACTTGTGTGCGAGCGCGACCTGCGTACACGAATGTCGGACCGAAAGGAGCAAAATTGGCCCCTTAGGAGTGTCCACGTTTTGCTACATTTTTTAATTTCTTCAATAGACTTTTGGTTTTCCAAAACTGTTGAAACTCCCAAAACTCCAATGTTAATTGCTATGAAGTTATTGAGCAATTATTCTACAGTTGTCTATATATTCATCTCGTTTTTTCAGTCTGCAGTACACGAATTCATCTGCATATTCATCTGCCTGCAGTTCCTGTTTCTCCTACATACAGTCTCCGTTTTTGCATTTTTTTTTCCCGATTTTGTTCGAGTCCGGTGGTGATATAATTCAGGCACATAGTTAGTTCGCCAGAGTAGTCTCTGTTGTGCTCAGAAACTACTGGTTCTACCGTTGTATCCTGGGAAGCAGACGTTCATATCAATCCTCAAGCACGTACGGTGAGGGGGCGAATCTGTTTTAAGGAAACTGTGTTTGACACAGGCCTCGGGTTAAAAGTGTTATACAGTTTTAACAGATTCTGTTTTTCGATTTTGCATATTGTCATTTTGCAATTGTTTTCATTATTTACTGCAATATATATATTTTACATTATATTATAGTATGCGCTAACTGTATTTGTAAATACAGTTTTTGTTCTGTTCATCAAAATTGGTATCAAGTTGTAAATTCGGTATTTGAAGTTGAAACAATTTTCATACACATGAAGACTAGGTGATATATTTCAACAGTTGAAACCTGCATAGGATAGGTAGGTATTACCCCTTGAACCTTCCCTTGTGAAAGCATATTTACTTTACTGGCTGACCAGTAGACGCGATGTCCTTGAACTGTTCTGCCGTTTATGTAAACGATGATATACTCCACACAGGATTCTTCCTAACACATTTTCGTTCTCATTATTATGTTCGTTTTGGCCATGAACATACGCCTGGTTCTGTGAGAGTTAACAAGAATTGCACCCCACACAATTCCCTTAGAAGCGGCCCCACTTCTCTCTCACATAGGTGATTTCTTATTACACTTGGCTCGAATTTTCGACACATAATAATCATTAAAAGCCTATTGCTTATCCTTTATCTTTCGGGCATCACTGTGCATCATAGGAATGGACATGAGGTAATATCCCCCACAGTGATTTTATTAAGTCTTTACAATTAGGTTGTCCCTTTGAACTTAGATCTTGGGATCTCCAGTCAACTAAGTTGGGTTTTCCTTTGTATTAACTTATCCATTCAAGGGCTTAAGTCCCATTCCTCTCGATGATTTTTCAACTAACTCTCTATTTAACCCTTTGGTTAGCGGATCCGCAATGTTATCCTTTGATTTTACATAATCAACAGTGATAACTCCAGTTGAGAGTAATTGTCTTATGGTATTGTGTCTACGACGTATATGTCTAGACTTACCATTATACATGTTACTCTGTGCCCTTCCAATTGCTGATTGACTATCACAATATATGCAAATTGCTGGCACAGGTTTTGACCATCTTGGAATATCCTCTAAGAAGTTGCGCAACCATTCAGCCTCTTCACCACTTTTATCTAAAGCTATAAACTCAGATTCCATAGTGGATCTGGCTATCACAGTTTGTTTAGAGGATTTCCAGGATATAGCTGCACCTGCCAATGTGAACACAAATCCACTCGTGGACTTTGAGTCTTTTATATCAGATATCCAATTTGCATCAGTATATCCTTCAATGACCGCTGGATATCTAGTATAGTGCAGTCCAAAATTACGTGTACATCTCAAGTACCTTAGTACTCTTACTATTCCTTTCCAGTGATCAGCTCCTGGATTACTCGTATATCTACTCAGTTTACTCACTGTGTAGGCTATGTCTGGTCTTGTACAACTCATCAAGTACATCAGACTCCCAATAACTCTCGAGTATTCTACTTGATGTACACTTTCACCTTTGTTTTTGGATAGATGTTGACTTGTATCTATCGGTGTTCTAGCCATTTCAGTATCATCCTTACTGAACTTTTCTAGAATTTTATCAACATAATGTGACTGGTTTAGAACAAGCCCATATGACGTTCTTGAAATTTTTATTCCAAGTATAACATCAGCTAAACCCATATCCTTCATGTCAAACCTCGAATTTAACATATCTTTAGTGTATTTAATCATCTTATTGTCACTACCAACAATAAGCATATCGTCAACGTAAAGACATAAAATGACATAACCATTTCCAGTGTCTTTAACGTAAACACATTTGTCACACTCGTTGATTTTAAATCCACTCTCCATCATGACATTATCAAATTTTTCGTGCCATTGTTTTGGTGCTTGTTTCAAGCCATATAACGACTTCACCAATTTACAAACTTTCTTTTCTTGCCCTGGAGATGAAAACCCCTCGGGTTGTTCCATATAGATTTCTTCATCTAAATCTCCATTCAAGAATGCAGTCTTAACATCCATTTGATGTACTTCAAGATTTCGTAGAGCAGCAATCGCAAGTATCATCCTGATAGATGTTATTCTCGTTACTGGAGAATATGTATCAAAGTAATCAAGGCCTTCTCGTTGTCTATAACCTTTTATTACCAATCTAGCCTTATACTTTTCAATAGATCCATCTGCTTTCATTTTACGTTTGAAAATCCATCTATAGCCTAGTGGTTTACTTCCAGGAGGAAGATCCACTAGCTCCCATGTATGATTTTGCAAAATGGAATCTATTTCACTTTGAATGGCCTCTTTCCATTGAGGTCCTTCTGATGAGTTCACAGCTTCTTGATAGCTTTGAGGTTCACTTTCTAGCATATAGGTCAAAAAATCTGGACCATAAGATTTTTCTGTCCTTTCCCTTTTGCTACGTCTTGGTTCAACCTCAACCTCATCTTCTAATTCTTGGTCCGGACTATTTTCAGTCATAGTCTCATATGTCCGTTTAGAAGAGCTTGCCTCTTCTTTGGACTTGTATGGAAATACATGTTCAAAGAAGGAAGCATTTCTCGATTCCATTATCGTGTTTTTGTGTATATCCGGAATTTTAGATTCATACACAAGAAACCGATAAGCACTACTATTTTGAGCATATCCAATGAAGATACAATCTACAGTTTTCGGTCCTATCTTCACCCTCTTTGGTGTTGGGACAGCCACTTTAGCAAGACACCCCCACACTCGTAAGTATTTATAGGAAGACTTTCTTCCTTTCCATAACTCATAAGGGGTCTTCTCCATTTTCTTTCGGGGCACCTTATTTAAAAGGTAATTTGCTGATAACACAGCCTCCCCCCACATGTTCTGAGGTAACCCAGAACTTACCAACATCGCATTCATCATTTCTTTTAAGGTGCGATTTTTCCTTTCAGCAACACCATTTTGTTGCGGGGAATAAGGTGCGGTGGTTTCATGTATGATTCCATGTTGTGCACATAATTCAGCGAATGGTGCTTCATACTCACCACCTCGATCGCTTCTTATCACCTTAATTTTCTTGTTAAGTTGGTTCTCAATGGAAAAACTGGAAAATGGGCTGACTTTGGCACTAGTTTTGAGCGGGACCCGCTTGGCTATTTTGAAAGATGAAAGTTGATTTGTGTTCTCCTCCGTGAGTACATCGAAATCATATATTTACTTGTCAAAAATGATGCTCGGGTGAATGAGAAATTGAAGCTCAAAGTATGCCATGTGAAAGGAGTTTATGTTGGTGGGAAAGCAAAAATTTAAGCTTTGTCCCACATAGGAAGTGGATGAAAATTAAAACCACTTTATAAAGGATTGCACTTTAGAATGGTGTAATCATGTGTAGCATAGAGGCTCTCTCCACGTGCGCGCGCAGGGGGGGGTGCAAATCTTGGACCGAAATTGGCTTCGGACCTTGAACTTGTGTGCGAGCGCGACCTGCGTACACGAATGTCGGACCGAAAGGAGCAAAATTGGCCCCTTAGGAGTGTCCACGTTTTGCTACATTTTTTAATTTCTTCAATAGACTTTTGGTTTTCCAAAACTGTTGAAACTCCCAAAACTCCAATGTTAATTGCTATGAAGTTATTGAGCAATTATGTGTGATTGAAAATGAGTTTTGACGGAATCAATTTTGAAAAAACGTGGATCAAACGAGGTAATCTATAAGTTGTATATAAAGTTCCACGTAAGACTAAAAGTGGGCCCATTGGACCCTACACAACCCAAACCCCCACCTAGCAAAAATGTGCACAAATCCCTTCAGGAGTTCCATACCATCGATAGAGTAGTTGAAATTACTTGGAAAATTGATTCGAAATTCAACCCGATCCCGAATCCGACCAGGAACCACTGATCCGCATATCTTCAGATCTCATTTGAATCGTAATGATTTTGAATTGAAGTTTTTTTCGTGGTGAAATTTTTTGTTGTTTTTCGTTTTCAATGGCGACGAGGAATAGGACGATCTTGTATAAGAAGTACAGGGATGCGTTAAAGAGCGTCCGGGTTCCGTCGGGCTCGTCGCCGTCGAGCTCCAGTGGAGGACCCGTGATAGAGCTGTCGACGACGTCGTTGCTTAATCCCAATCGCTCATATGCCCCTCTAAGTACTGAAGATCCGGGAACGTCCAGGTACTGTTTGTACTTCGCAACTTTGAAATTTTACCCTATGCATTTTTAGTCCTAATTGAGTTTTGGAGATGGTATAAAATATCCTCATGCATAAGTCTGTGGATTCCGTGTCATTGATTTAGTAGATCATAGAGGTTCTGTAATGTGTTGATCCCTGGGTAAGAAAGTTATTAGTATCGTATTTGAATAGATTGGAGATTTGAATTTCGGTGAATGATCTAACTTAATTTCCCTATTTGAGTTTACAAGGCGAAAATTAAGTAAACGAGAATTAAGAATTGTGTTTTTTACTTTTATACGTGTATAAAATGTTTCTGAAGGGCTGAGCAGTAAAGCAACAAACACAAAAGTACATTTTTTGGGCTCATGCCAGGCATAATATAAGCAGAACACCATTAATTGACGAAGCAATCTGAATAAAAGTAACTTGTTTAGCAGTTGACAAAGTACACAGGGATGATCCAAGTTCATGTCAAAGCCTAACTAGAGGTACAAAATGCAAGCTATATTTATGATAACTTGCTGGTTTTATGTGCATCTGTGTGTTTTGGCAGATTCTCTTCCTAATGGAATTGGGATTTAGCTTATAAAATCCAGTTAAAAAGTTGAAGCGCTGAGTATTTAATTTTGTAATACACTAGGATTGAGTTGTCAGGTCTCAAATTATATAGGGTATCAACTGAGTTTATTATGTGAAGAGAATAAATTTTGAATCTTGATTAATAATTTGAAAGCTCGACGAAATTGTTAACTGTTGTTAAGCGGCATAGATGTAAAGAAAGAACATGACGGTCTCATTGTCTTTTGAACACTAAATTTTATAGTTTTCAAATGTTAGCTGCTGGGATTTTCTTAATTTGATCTTTAGAAGAGGAAGATGGGAGGAACTCGAAATGATATTTTGAATATGATTTGACCATTGTGGGATTCTAAGGAAAGGACTTTTAAGACAGCGGAATGGAAGAGAATGATTTCTGTTGCTGACCTTTGGTGTTATGGGATAAGGCTTTTTTTCTCTCTCTCTCTCTTTCTTTTTTTTTTTTTTTTTTTTGTGGTGGTGGTTTTACAATGTTTATACTTTTATTATGATATTATACAATTTTTTCCCCTAGATCAGTTCAGCTTCCAGTAGACACACTAAAATTTGCTTCAAGGCCTGAATTTTACTAGTGCATCCACTCAAGCCCCTGTTTGGTGTAGATTAAAATAATATTTTTAGTAGATTTTAATAAAAGTTCATGAAATGTGTGGCTCTCATGAAATGTGTATTGAAGTTAATTATTGATTATGACTTAATTTTTTTAATAAAAGCTGATGATGTGTGGTTGACAAGTTGTGGCTCCCATGAAATGTGTGTTAAAATTAAGAGTGTGTTTGATAGAGATTAAAATCGGATTGAAATTGAAAAATTAGTCGTTATTGTTAACTTTTATTAGACGAGTGAGACTCAATAACGGCTATATTTTCAATTTTAATTGGATTTTAATATCTACCGAACACACCCTAATTATTGATTTTGACTTGAGATCCTTATCTACTTTTAATCTACACCAAACACGGGCTAATTTTGTTTTATGATTGAAATGTAGATATTGATCACCATTTTTCACCATTTTTTTCTGCACGTCATGTATTCACTTTCAGAAAAAGAGCGCCTTTTAGAAGAATAGGCAAGAAACTTTGTCAAAGAAACTTATCAGGAAAAAAAGCTTTATCATACTTTCTGGAGCAGTGTGTTTCCCAGAGAGAGATACTGTAATTAGGACTAGAAGAGTTTGAGGGACTGTGTTGGGCGATCCATGTTACTTGGGGGTAAAACTAAGTGCAATCAAAGAGAAACGGAAGAACAGAAGGAAAAGTCTTTGGGTGGGACAAAAAAATTCAAGTTGAAGTAGCAGGCCCAGTGGTGGGTCTTTTATGGTGCTGAAAGAAAGATAAAATTGGAGCCTCGAAGGTGAAATAATAGAAGAATAATTGTTAAAAATCATTCTTTGATCTCTTCTTGTTTATACATGGGTGTGTGACGCATGCATCCTAAAGAAAAGTTCAATCAGCACCGTCATACTTACTAATCATCAAATCGACGATCTTCAATAAGCAACAAAGTTTAGAGACCAAATTCAATGTCGATGGACGATGATGCGTAATATATCTGTGGGAGTTTCTTTTTCTTATTGAGTAGTAGACAGAAAATTTGATGCGTGAAGAGAAAATGTTCCCGTGCATGTCAGGTGCCATGTGTGTATCAATGTTTACTCGTGGATTCATGTTAGTCTATGTAACTGAGGGTTTTCTCTACATAAAAATTGGGAAAATAATATAGAAATGATTAACAAACATAAGAAACTTAGCCTTTATGTATCAAAATTGTCCTTTAAATGGAAAATCACTCCCTTTTCAAGATTAATGTTAATAGTTTTGTAAGTAGAAAATTTAAGTGAAATTATATGTGCAATTATCTTTGACTCAAAAGATGAAGAAACGTCATATAAAATAAAGTTTAAAATGTTTTGCCTCTCTATAATTCCTGTGAGATTTAGTTTTGTTAATGTAGCACCATGTAAAACTGAAGATATGGAACCTACAAAATATTCTAAAGCCTCTTAAATAAAGTTGCACTGAATCCTCGGGCAAAAATATTATTTTATAACAATGGAGTTGAGAAATATGAGATCATATTACTTCCTCCACCTATTTGTTTGTTATCAAGTCCAATTCTTCAGTCTACTTTCAACTAAATAGCCAACTGGGCATTTCTGCTTGTCTGTTTTCTCACCCATTCCTTTTCTTTTATGCATTCTATGGATTCCTCTTTATAAGTACCGTGGAATCCATTGCTTGAAAGATCATACCATTAGCTAATAAAGGGAAAATGAGCCTTTTGGCTTTTACTAGTTGTCATTTTTAGTTTTAGAAATCTGCATATTTACAGGAAAACATGGTTTCTCAAATTTCACGATATGGTATGTGTGAAAATGTTGTTTTGCAAATAAAAGAGATTTTAGTTTCAGTTTGAATGTCCTCCCTCTCCAACCCCCTAACATATTGTTAAACCAAATTCTACTGTTGGACTTAAATTAATTTTCCTACTTCAGTAGGGGTACAGTTGCTGTAGGTCTACCACCTGCTTGGGTGGATTTATCTGAAGAAATCGCAGCTAATGTGCAACACGTGCGGGTAAAAATGGCTGAGCTAGCAAAGGCTCATGCCAAAGCTTTAATGCCATCGTTTGGAGATGGCAAAGAAGATCAACGCCGGATCGAATCTCTTACACAGGAGATAACTGGCCTTTTGAAAAAATCGGAAAAAAGGTTACAAAGGCTTTCTGCTGGTGGGCCTTCGGAGGATTCAAACATCAGGAAAAATGTGCAGGTAAAATCTGATTGTTATTTGCTTTTTTGAATCCTATAACTCTACAAAATGCAGATAGTGATATTATTTAAAAGCTAAGATTGTCTTTAAATTGGTAGATTTGATCAATTTGATTGATGACCCAACCAAAGAAACAGTATATTGTGGGAATCTCAGTGCACTTTTATCTACACTGATAAGGTTATTTAACTCTGGCGGGAGGATAAAATACCATGAAGTTCATTTTGACTTGGTCTTCAATTTGGATACGAGTTACTGTTTTGCATAAATATTCTCGCTAGTATTGTCATGTATGAAATACCACTCTTGTTGACATTGTAATATTGCTCATGTTTCACAGTTTGTATCAGTTCTCTCTTCTTTCCACCGAACATATTCATTCAGAGTTTGTCTCGGATATGTTGTGCTTACTGTATTATATACTTATGGCAGCGCTCTCTAGCCACTGACCTTCAGACTCTTTCAATGGAGCTACGTCGAAAGCAATCCGCATATTTACAGCGACTTCGGCAGCAAAAAGATGTATGTGCTAAAATTCCTTATTTGTTTTTAAGAATTAAAGGTCATGCAGCACTCGTTTCACGGATTTACTGGAGTTCTTGTGATTGGGAGTGGTTTTCTGATGGGTTCTCCTGCCGAATGCTTAATAAGTTATGTGCTTCAATATCTTACAGTCAGGAAACTCTGTTTCTTCAAGTTTCTCAACTTCTATCTGCTTTATGTAGGGTCCAGATGGGGTTGACTTGGAAATGAACTTGAATGGAATCAATTCTAGGAGAGAGGATGATGATTTTGATGACATGGTATGCTGATTTACCTTCATTTATGTTTGGCATAATTTTTTCCTTCAATTTATTATTTTTATGCACAGATGACGAGGTAGATATTTTATGATGGCTCCGCTTTATTCCTCTTCTTGAACCCTCATACTACAGGATATCCCATCGTCAAGGACTCCAGACTTGAACAGAGTACTCTTGAGTAAAGCTTTTAGTATGTGCTGGTTGCTTACCTGTGAAATTATAAAGATATAGAGTCATAACGAAACAGCCACTTATTTAATATTTAACACCAAAGTGTACACGAAAAGTAACTCAAGTCTTAACCATGTTTATGTCAACTATTTAGCTTGAAAGAACTTTCGATCTCTGCATAAGAAGATGCACCAACAGAAATTAAATGTTTATTTTGACTATAGTCGTTCTTGGCGACGAATATGATGATTGGATATTTTATTCTGCCCTAGTCTGAAATTTGATTGAAATGGATCCTGTTCTAGTTCCAACATACGTATTTATCTATGGAAAAGCCAAAATTTATTTGACTTTACAATCTTCCTCATCTATCTCTGATGCATGCTTTAACTTCGTTTGTATTGAATCTATCACGATTTAGGGATTCAGTGAACATCAAATGACCAAGTTAAAGAAAAGTGAGGCACTGACTGTAGAAAGGGAGAGAGAAATCCAACAGGTAAGTTGAGAGTTCCCGGTTTGTTGCTTGATTATTTACATCTCTCAGACACTAGTTGTCATTTGGTGTATTGTTGTGGGTTCTGGTAGGTTGTCGAATCGGTCAATGATCTTGCCCAAATTATGAAGGATTTATCGGTCCTGGTGATTGATCAGGTTAGAAGCTATACGTCCTCTCCAATGGCTGCATATAAACTAAATTTACTACGGATATAAAGTGATATTATGTCTCCAAACAGGGCACTATTGTTGACAGGATAGATTACAATATAACAAATGTGGCGGCATCTGTAGACGAAGGCCTGAAACAGTTGCAGAAGGTTCATTCTTCCTCTTTCACTTCCCGAGCTTTATCATGAACATTTTCTATTCACACATTTTGGTTCATCTTCCAATTAATATATGTCTGAATTGCAGGCAGAGAGAACTCAGAAAAAGGGCGGTATGGTTATGTGCGCTACGGTGCTCGTAATCATGTGCTTCGTTATGCTTGTTCTTTTGATCTTGAAGGAGATAATTTTTTAAGCAGTGCAAATCTTGCAAATTATCATATTGTTCGATCATCCCCACTCCAGCGACTGTAACACTCTTTCAAGAGACGTTGAAAGTGAAAGAGTGGGACTTTGTATAGAGCACTTTAGTGTATTTGACAACAGAATTCTGGAGGATATATAAATATTGAATCTTCTCCTGAGGAGAATTTTGTAGTTTTTGTTCAGATTAAGGGGATGAGTTGACTTGTACCAATTCATGGAAAATTTTCCATTTACATCTAGTGGTTTTTCATTTGTGCAATTGTCAGTATTTTCTTGCACCTTTTCATAAAGGGACTTGCTTATCTTATTTGATGTGGGTTCGATCTAGTCTCGACATGTGGTCGATTTGGCACAAATTGAGGTCTATGACTTGGTGTCGGTTGTAACTTGAATAGTGTTCAGTTTGGAATTTGAGGGCTATATGACTTGGCGTCGTTGTAACCTGAACAGTGTTCAGTTTGGAATTTTTTTGTAAATGATTTAAATTATAAATAAATAAAAATTATTGGTAAAAGTTAGTACGATAGTCTTTGTCCACAAACTTTGAACACTCCATTTGATTGCAAGAGTGGAATTTGGGTGGAAAAAAATGAATTTCAGGGAATTGAATTGTCTAGAATTGTTTTTCTGAAAATTGTCAATTAATTGTGTTTAATTAGTATAATTTTTATATGGAAAATATTGAAATTTTGGATCTTTTGGTGTTCGTTTGGCTTTGTTTTACATGAAAATCGTCCATTAAAGACATAGAATTTGTTACAATTGGGAATAAAATTTGTTTCCACTGCAAAAAGTAATCTCGAAAATCAAATCCCATCAAATTGGTGGGAATTGATTTTCCTCAAAAATAAGAAAATGTGAGCATGTTTGTGAAAATTGGAAAATCAATTTCATAGAAAATTTGGGCAATCAAACATGCAAAATGGTGGAAAATTGAATTTAATTTCCAACTTTCATGAAATTGAAGTGCAATCAAACATGGCATGAGAAAAAAATACCTAGGACAAAAATGAGATAAAAAGGTAGAATGAGGGATGCATTTGCTATTAATTAACTAGTTTGGGACTATTGTAGAAATCTCTCAATTAATTAACTAGTTTGAGACTATTTTTGCAATTTTCCCTAATGCCTCTCAAGGTTTTCCCAGAAGGCCAGGGCCTGACGATGCCCAGCTGGTAGGACTGCACAAAAAAATCGCGAAATCGCAAATCAAATCGAAATCGTTAATTTGGGTCCACGTGGACAAATCGAATCATACTTTTTTTAATTAAAAAATAATTTTATTAAATTATAAATTCTCAAATCAGATTTGTTTTAAAGTAATATGAAACTTCGAAGGGCGGAGCCTATAATGGCTGAGAAAATTTGGGCTTTTAAATTAAAAAAGGGGCACTTGCAAAAATACTCATAAAATTAGGAATGTTTTGAAAAATCACATGAAAAGTTATTAAGAAGTAAAAAATACTGTTTAAAATAAAAAAGTGACACAATGTCACTTTTTTTCCTTTTTTAAAAAAAGTGACAAACTAAAAAAAAAAGTGACAAATACCGAAATAACATCATCTATTAATCATGTTCTTAAAATAATCATCACGTCCAGGCCATTCCACCTGCTGATTATGTTAGGAAAATATAACATATTATTTTATTTTTTTATCTTTTTAAAAAGTGACAAACTTCAAAGGTGACAAAAAAACTAAAAAAAAGTAACAAAATTTTAAAATAGTAACGAAGTCAAAAAAGTGTCACAAATTAAAAGAAGTTGTACAGATTAAAAAAGTGGCAAACAATAAAAAAAAGTGACTCAAAAAGTGATAAAATTAAAAAAAAAAAAAAAAAAAAAGTGACAATTTTTTTTTTTTTTAAAAGTGACAATCTTTTAACGAAATTCATGGGCTTCCTCAAAGTCGAGTTTTTCCTTGAAAGAACAAAAGTCAGCACCAAAACCTCCTACCACCAACCAAAAAAAAGTGATAGAAAAAGTAACAAATACTAAAAAAGTGACATGAATTAAAAACAAAGTGACAATTGTTCAAAAAAGTGACGAAAGTTGAAAGAAAAAAACTGCAAACATTCGAAAAAGTGGCAAAACATCATTCCAAAAAATGACAAACCATTCATTCACAACTATTATTCTCACAAAATTTTACAAACAATCATAACCCACAAATTTCAGTTCCAAAATAAGATAAAATCACACAAACTTATCTTCTAAACAATTATGCAAGAATTGAGTTATTGTCTACCAATAACCACAAAAATCATATCACAAATCCTAATCTAAACCATACAATGAAAAGAAACATCATTGTATAGAACCATAATTTTCCCTAAGAATTTAAAATCAGAATCCGAGTTTTTGATTCAAAATTACAGGAAACATGTGAACTGTCCCCACACATCAAAATTGGAACATAAATGCAAAGTTGAACATAACAATGACATTTATAATCCACGCCCTAGTGTGTTGCTTCCACCAATTTCTCTTCATTGTTCTTCCTGCCTTCGGTGAAGAACTTGTACCTTCCAAAGATAAGCAAACCCCAACCAGATAAAGAGATAATCACGAATAGGACTGTAAATGGATCGGATATGAATCAGATCTGCCTATATCTGATTCGATCTGATCCAATAATCTAACGGATATTTGATTGCTAAATCCATATCCGATTTGCTATGTTATCGGATATCCGATCCGAAATTAATAAAAATTAGGGAAAAAATGATTTTACGTTTTTTAAACACTTTAAACTAATTTGAGGCCCACTTTTTTTACTAGCAAGCCTAATAGTGACTTCTACCATCAAGATGTTCTTTTTTAAATGAAATATTATCTTCTAATTTTATATTGACATTCGATGTAGGATACATAAAATTGAATTTCAATTCTAAATATAAATATTTTATTTCATTATTTCCATTAACAAATCAAATTATTTGTTACATATTAATTATTAGTTCTTGAAGTTGTAAAATAAATTAAATAAATTTAATTATGAAAAATATAGATATTTATTTAATTTAAATTAGTAAACTAAAATTTAAAAAATATATTGTTTTTATAATATTTTACATTTGCGTCTATAGTTATTTATTCAATTTGACAACCGGTTCGATATTGATTCGACTATGGGTTGATTTTTAAAACTTATTTTAGTGACACAAAATATGTCATAAAACTATTTTACCGACTCAATTATTTATAAAAAATCGGATCAGATTGACCTATATTCATACTTGATCCATTTAGTTAACAAATTATCGAATTCGGATCTTGATCGGGTTATCGGACTAAGACCCTAAATTCATCTCTCATTAATTTCGTCGGATTCCGATCAAAATTCAATCCATTGACAGACCTAATCACAAAGTGCACCTCCTTCCACTTGGACGGACTCATCGGGTCTTTCCAGCAATCAACCTTAGCTGGCCCCTGGTGATCAGCGGCGCTAGCGAGGCTACGACGGGGAATCAGAGAGGTGGATCTAACGGCTGAGTCAAAAGATGATGCCCGAGCGAAGATTGCAGCTCGGCGCGCCATCATTGCAGCCAGTGAAGCAGCCATGGCTTTGTGTTTTTTCTTTCCAAGAGCGAATGGTGTGCGAGTGGTCAGTTGAGGAGAGGGTTTGTAGGTTTAGGACGTATTAATTACGGGTTGAATGGTTTAATTAGTTTTAGGCCCCGTTCGGTCGTGCTTAAAATCCAATTAAAATTGAAAATATAGTCGTCATTGGGTCTCACTCGTCTAATAAAAGTAAATCATAACGATTAATTTTTCAATTTTAATCATATTTTAATCTCTAACGAACACACCCTTAAAGATATTATTCAATTTAGTTAGTTTAATAGAGCATTGGCCTAATTTTTCCTTCAAATAATATATCACCAGTCCAAACCAATAGCTTCTCTCTCATCTCTCACTCCTCAGCCTATCTGCTACAGTACACCGCGACTCCAGCCGACTCTCTTGCCGCCTTCCGCCATCGACCACCGGTGCCTCTCACTCTTCTCTTTCTCCTCCCAAAACCCAAATCAAAATATCTCTGTAAGCACTTGTTTTCTTTTCTTTTTCTTTGTTATTTTGAATTTTTGTTGGTTTCATATATTTTCTGATTTTTTGTTTATATGTGTTGGTCATGGATTGTTAGATTAAAATGATATAAACATTCATTTTGGTATTTTATTCGAGTGAAGTTTCCCTTTTCTCCCAATATTTCATTCAGAAACGCACAAGAGAATATCTTCCAGGAGACAACAATGCATTCAAAATTAATCTGTATAAACTTTATAGTGTATTTTATCCAATTCGTGGCCCATTGACTTGTAAGTTGTAAGTAGCCAGATATGAATTCTCTAAATATTCGGTACTATAACTTCTGGACTTCAATGTCATACTTGTACAGTATTTTTAAGTTTAAGAGTGTATATTGTGAAAGCTGAAATCCTCATCAAAAGTTTGACTGAGCAGTTAAATGGATTGAAGTATTCATTAAAGTTTGGTTTTTCATTCAAGTCCCAAGCATCTTCAAAAATAAAAAGCGTGCTTTCTTTCAAGTCCAACGAGAGGTTATTACTCTTGTACGCATTCCGATATTATGTGTTACAACATGGGATATTGATCCAATTTTAATCAAATGAGAGGTTAGTACTCTTCTATGCATTCCGATAATATTGCTTGTAAAATTTGGAGTGTTTGTTACTAGATGGTAACTTGATACTATTTATTGTCTTTTTGTTTATATATTGAATTTTAAAAAAATATGAATGTAATTTAACATTTAACATTATTAGTTCTTGTTTAAATGTATATGATAATTTGTTTTAAACATATAACTATAATGTCGATAGGTAAACCACGGATTAAAACCGAACCAAACCGCAAATAATGGTTTGGTTTGAAAAATAACATGGTTTGATTTGGTTTGGAATTTTCCAAACCGTATAAAATGGTTTGAGTTGAAAATATAACACAAACCGCCCAAACCGAACCGTGTTCACCCCTACCAGCTAGTAGTGGGCGTTACATGCGCTTCTGAAGTGATAGGACCCATGTCAGTCTAGCAAAACCCATGCCTCTTATTATCTAAAATTATTAGCAACTTTGTAAAAAAAGAATAATGTTATTTACAGTCGTTTCACTATAGTAGTCGTCATATTCACATACATGTGATGGTTAATAATTTGATGCATGAGATAATAAAAAGCTATCACATTAATGCATTAAATCACTAACCGTTATATGTATGTCACTTTTTCTAACTGCGGTAATGAGAGACTGTAAATAACGTTACTCATAAAAGAAAATGCATTGATAATAAATGAGTAATAATTATGAATGTATAATCGAAATTAACATTCGATTTTGATTAAATTTAAGAAGAAAATTATTTGTAAGAATGTTGAAGCTCATATTCAAGAAAATAAAGGGAATTTTCTTGGTTCCTCACCACCAAAAAATGCTTTATTATTGACTAGGTGTGGTTATGCTCCTTATAGATCTTCAATCATTAGCAGGCCAATTTTGGGGTTTCCATTAGCTTGAATAGAAAATGACTTTTATGATTTTTTTGGTTAGAGTTTTCAATGATTCGGCGGTCCAGGTGATGTGGCGTGACAGTGGTACCAGGGTGGAGTGAGTGAAAAAGAGATGTACTTTTACTGGACAATGTCATTTGATGAAATTATCCCTTGAAATTAAAAAAAAAAATGAGAGCAATTACACTGCTCACACATTTTGGAAGGATTTCGTGTAAAAGGACCATTTCTGTGAAATAAAAAGATTTGAGACTATTTGTGTCATATTTGAAAATTTTGGACTAAAATCACAATTTGGGCGAAGTTTGGAACCACTTTCCATAAAATTATAAGTTATTCATCGTTTCCACACACTCCAGCATTATAATTCGTCATAAACCCTTCACCCTCAGGATAAATTGTAGTATTGTGCATGTTTATCGGAATAATTGATTTGGTTATAATTTAACTCGATAAAGCGTAAAATACCATCCATTATCGGTTAAATTCATTATTGGGTTTAATTTTGTCCCCGTTTTTGTTCTAAGCAAGAATGAGGGAAATCGTGACAGTCCAAGTTGGAGGCTATGCAAATTTCATTGGCTCTCACTTTTGGAATTTCCAGGTGCAAAAATTTACCTTTTTTTTTATTGCAGTCAATATTAATTTATGCCTGCCGTTTTTTCGAGTTGTGGCTAAGAAAGTCGTAATTTTTATTATTATTTTTAATTATAGTGGGTGGTTTTTGTAAAGCTCCAAAATTTATGAACAAGTAGGCAAATTAAGAGGATTATAGCAATTTTTAGAAGGGTTTTTGTGATTTTTGAATTATGATCCAGGAATGTACTAGTAATTGAACGCTCCACTATTTTTGTGTTTTGGACTTAATGATTTTCGAATAATATCTGATTTTTTTTTTTTTTTTTTGGGGGGCTGTTAGAACCTTTATTGAAGTCCAGCGATTTGATACAGCAATTTTGTCTTTGATTAAAAGATCTATTCCTCTTCCATTTCATTGATGAATGATATTTCTTGTTTTAAATGTTGAAGGATGAATTACTTGGGTTGGCTGACAATCCTGAGAGTGATGAAATATTTAAAAATCACAATCTCGACATGAACGTCCTCTACCGTAGTGGTGAAACTCACAAGGTAAATCCATTTGCAATTGAACTCAGCGGAATGATTGACATGTTCCTTCTTCCTTTGCTGTTTCTGAATTTACTATGACTTGCTTGATCTTCCTTCACCTGTAATTTCAAGTGCAAACGGTGATAATCTCTTCATTTCTTGGGTGTTTATCATATTCAGGGTATGCCTACATACACTCCTCGCTTGGTTTCTGTTGATTTTCAAGGTATGAAAATTTTAATGCTGGTCCACCGTACCAAGCTTCTTTTATGGCCTATGAGTTCACTTACATTTTAATAAAAGTATTGATACTGTTAATATCTCGATCAATTTATCAACACAAAGTCAATGAAAAAATCATTAAGCTGTGATGAAAATGATACCAGTGACTCAAACTATGCTAATGAAAACGATACATCTATGTCAAGTAATTTTATTGGCATTAAGTCAATCCTCAATTCTGTGATGGACAGCTGCTTTAGACTCTTGAGTACCAATCATGACTATTTATTGGAATTGAAGTTCTATCGTAATTTGAGAAAATGAGATGCCTGAGATCTACCTGATAGAGGAAGTAGTGATAAAGCAAATAAATTGTTTAGTTGAGGTCAAAATAAAAATAAATGAACAACTTTGGAGGCTGTTGCTACAAATCATCAGAAAGGGAGGAGGGGGAAGGAATTATGGGAAAGGAGGAGAGTTAGCTCTACGGGTGTACTTTTAGCACTATGCTTGTTTTTGTTTTTGTTTTTATTTTATTTTTTTAATATCATGTTTTTACGAGGAGTATATGGTTGCTTCTTTACTTATGTTCTGGGTATTAACTTCAAAAGTTAGCTATTGGTTTCATTTTTAATAATGGGTTGAGTCACCTTTGTTGCTCTCATCTACAAAACTTGAACCGAAAAGATAAATTAGATCTTTTAATTTGACATAGATTATAGCTTTTGTTCTATGAGATTTTACTTTTTTGGTGGAGGGATTGGGTGTTCTTAAAGGATTATAAGGTTCTCCAGGAGGTTGGTGAATAATATGGTAAAGCAGACGAGATCTTCAGGCTGATTGGCAAATGCTGTTGTCATGCTCCTACGCTTGAATGAATTTTATTTTTTTTGGGGTACTATTCATATTGTTCTAGTTTATTGACAGTATCTGGCAATTGAAAGGCACTAAACTTAAAAGCTCTACATGTTATTGTCTCGTACTTTAAAGTGATTACTCTAATTGAAGGACAAGCGATTATGTTTTTCTTCTATCAAAATTTTGTATTGATGTATAATTTTCTGTCAGGATCCCTAGGGTCTGTGAGCTCACGAGGAACTTTATACAATGAAGCCCCAGCCCCACCAGGTGGTGTTTCAACATGGTAAGACTTTATTTATTTATTTATTTATTACGATTGATGATAGTCATTTCCTTTAGAAGTATGTTATGAAGTAATTGAAGGATTGACGACTCGGTCATATTGATGTTCAAAATGACAGATTCATAGTTTTTTGTGTTGGGGGTTATGATGGTGTTCTCTTTGGTGTTGATTATTATGCTTACACTTGCTACCTTGATTTGCAATAATAATGTCAGTTTCTTTCTAATTTTTGTTTTTCATATATCTTCTTTTTTTCATTGTTTCTTCTGGTGCAACTGTAATGAACTGAAACTCCATGTACTTTTACTTATGTTACATGGATATTTTTTTTCCTTCTTTCAAGTAAGCATTTTATTCTACCATTTTTTTTCCTATAAGTTTAGATGAAAACTTAAATATCAATCAGTGCAATGAACAGTTCTTGTGTGGCCTACAACTTTCTATTTGTACTTCCCCAACGTATTGGCCACTATAACTTAATAGTCGTATGCTTTGAACCTTTGAAGTGAGGGAATAAAAAAAAATTGGAAAGGTAATCAAGTATTTTAGTAATCAATGCATAATACACAGGAAGTGTATTATCGCTTTAAATCAGAAAGTAACAACATGAAATTGGGCAGCCCTTCTATATGCCTAGTAGCCGCATCATTAAACTAAGTATACAATGTCAAATAAAACAAGTGAGGAGACCTTTAGATCTAGGGTTATGGGGAATATCTTCAGCTTTGTATCTAGATGTTTTACACATAGAGAGCTATTGGCTTTATTGGATGTTTACAAATTATTTTAAGAATCTTTTTTTTCTGAAACAATCATTTACTTCATTTCGGTCAGTTGCAAAGCTCGTAAGGGAAAGTGAGCATATGGAGGAAACTTGCTTATATTTAGCTTGCATTTTTACTTTTATCGCATTTTCATCTTTTTCTTTGTAGGAGGCAGTTAGCAATCTCATGTTATCTTGGACTTTGTTTACTTTTGGTTTTCTGGCAGTATGTTAAGAACTAAAATACACAGAACTTAAAAAAAATGACATGGAACTTTGTAGTTTGCATTATCTAATTGTAAATAATCTTTGATGACCCTAGATGGATGTTAGACATCAAATTATAGATCTCTTTGTCGAATATTGATTTAGTATTTGCATGTTCATTCTTCTTTGTACTCCATAAAATGCTCAATTTAAGACATAATTCACAATTGCTGCTTTTCTTAAGCTTTGGATGTGATAATTGGGCTTTCTAGTTAAGTGGCATGTAGAGACAATATTCCTTTTGCCATCGGATTTGGCATTTATATGAATTAAATGTCTCCAGATCAATGTGTAGGACTGGTGGTGTCACAACTCGTGCATCTGAACCTCTGAAGAAGAACTTGTTCTTAGAAAGTTTGTACTTGGAAGACGAAGACGTGGGTAATACTAGTATTGATAGTGGGAAGAATAGTTCTAGGAGTGAAATTCAAGATAAAGACATTGTTGAATGTCTAGAAAATGGAGTTCAATATTGGACAGACTTCTCAAAAGTTCATTATCACCCACAGAGTTCATATGAATTAAGTGGATTGTGGATGGACATTGAGGATTTTGACAATTATGGAGTTGGAAGAGATGCATTTTCTGGGGGTCTACGTGGAGAAGAAATAGGCGAGAGGCTTCGTTTTTTTATTGAAGAATGTGATCATATTCAGGTACTTCTTACACATGAGACCTTATTCTATTTTGAAAACCTTTGTCTGAAGATTGTCGCTATCCCTTCACTTAATCAGTAATTTAAATTGAAGAAAAACTCTTCATCTTAGGGAAATCCAATAGCATTGTCCAAGATTCTTGGAAATTTATCAGTCTAATCTAGACGAACCTTCCCTGGCACACCATTTTTGCTAGGTAGTGAATTTCGATCCCATTCGTTTCATTTCCCAGTAATAAGGTTTAAGTAATCTACCTTCAATAAATCACATTTATTTCCCCTTAATATAGCCCACTGTTTCCCTGATACTGACATAATTACTTATCCACTCAATGAAATTAAACCGTGTCGTATAATGTCCCTGTCGGGTTTCTGTGTCAGTGCTTCCTAGCTTGCAAATTTCAATAAAGGATTGATCTAAAATTAAGCCTTGCCAATGCTAAGGTTTAAGGGGTGTGGTTACTGTTGTGGAGATTGAGATTTCATCAAATGGGATTTTATCTGTTAGCATGACAGCTGAAATTCTCAGGACATCAAGTAAACCGTTGCACCATACCCATACAGAATTGTTACGCCATGTCCTAATAATTGACTGGTGTGATATACGACTCTTTACTGATCGAGGAATGGTTCTAGAAATGACATGTTGCCATAAGAAATCTTGTTCACGCTTGACCCCTAATGACTAGATTGTTTTGGAACAAATATCACTGTTTAGGTTTAATTTTAACCCCCAGTGACAATTTCTTCTTCTTCTTCTTCATTTTTTTTTTTTTTTTTTTTTTTGGGCAGGGAATCCAATTTGTTGTCGATGATGCTGGAGGATTTTCTGGTGTAGCTGGGGAGTTTTTGGAGAATATTGCAGATGAGTATGCAAATATTCCAGTGCTACTATACAGTGTCCATAGTCCTCATACTTCCATAGATCCAAAAAGCAGGAAGCAGACAATCTCCCGCAAACTTCATGATGTAGTTTCATTTTCGAGGCTATCAGCTTTCTGTAAATTGGCCGTGCCAGTTGGTTTGCCATCCTTGAGTAGAAGTAAGCATTACCAACATGGACTCAATTTTTTTGTTTCCCATTTTCAGTATATTGAAAGGATTATTTGGCCAACTTTATGACAAGGATGCATAACCTTCTTGTGAATATCTATGCTTCTTAGAATGAATAATGAAAACAAATGGCTTTAGTGCTTGAAGTAAAACAAAAAATAAAGATAAATTATTTTGAGGTCTTAACTGATGAAAATGATATGTGAATTGTTTTTCTCTGCAATTTGTATAAATATTTTGATCTTAAGATTATTTAAATCAATATAATCACATATTTATATATAATAGAGACTAAACTATTAAATTCAAAATATGAACATCGTATGACAAATCAACTTAATTATCCATAGTATTCCCATGTGGATTGTTCTCTCTCTGTGTCTTGGGTGGAGTTTTAATCCTAGTTTCCATGAAAACACTCTATTATCTACATAAATAGTAGTTCAAACTTTTGTAATTTTGCTTTCCTTATTTTTTATTTTATTTTATGAAGGTAGAGCTTCGTCGTTTCTTTGCATAAAAGACGAAAAGCCTTACCACACCAGTGCAGTTTATGCATCTGCAATACACTCCATCAGTCTCCCTTTTCGAATGGAACAACTAGGGCCAAGTGCACAATCAAGCTACACATGCGGTGCAATGGCTGTCAATGACCTTGTACAGATGCTAGCAGGCCAAGCTCGGCAGAATATGGTTAGCATTTTGGACGTTTCTATGCCAGCACCTTCTTTCACTGGTAGAATATCCGTCTCTCTCTATCTTGTTCCCTTTCTTTGCAAATCCCCTTTTGTTTTTGCTGAAGTGTCTAACTATGTAACTAGGGTACACAGTGCCACAATCTTTGCTGGAGAATTTGCAGCCATTGACCCCAGAGATAGCGGAAGATGTTGAAGATTTTCAAGCTGTGGAATCCATGACCGTTCATGGAGTCTATAGAGCAGGTAATACTTATTCTCTTGTGCATTTGCCATCTACTAGGACTATTCATTTCTGTTTTCCTGCTTCACTGAACGCTGAATACGTGTCTCAAGAGGTTCATACTTTGGCGGTGGTCTCTTTTTTAACCTTTGTTTCGTTAAGAAATGGTCCTGTAAATTGTGGAACATATTTGTTTAGATTGAATTGAAATACTGCCTTCATGGGTCCTGTAAAACTTTCATGTGATGATGTGACATTGTTTGACTAGAATAGAGAGGCTGGGTTTCATCTTCTGCAAGATGTTCATCAATAACGATTCAAATATCCGAATGCCAATTTATCGTAACATCCGTATGTGACTAGTTGCATAGTGGAAAATGATTGTAATTAGAATAATTATCAGGCTACAGAGTGTGGAAAAGAAGGAAGCAAACATTGTGCTGCATAGAAACATTTCCTCAGTTATCTAACGTGTTCTGCATTTTGTGTTCTTTTTCTTTTTAAACTCAGGATCTCAACGAGCCTCGGTCTCTGAAGTTAAAGATGCAGTACAAGCTGCTTATGATAATGCAGTAACAAGGCCCAAATTCTCACATCTATCTGTAGCTCGTCCTCCTCTCCCTGTACCCTTGCCATTTCCTTCGATATTTGGGAACCGTGTTGGTCAACATGGGGAACTTCTGGATATGCCAATTTCAGATTCTGCATCAAGAGGATCACTTGAAGTCCACTCAATTCCCATGGCAGCAAGATTGCGTTCTAGCAATGCTGTTTTGCCGTTTCTGGAAAATAGGATAGAAAATCTTCGCAAGTTTGGTATTGCGCGAGGAGCAATAGGGACGGAGTTAGTCAGAAATTGGGGTTTCGGGATGGATGAACTTGAAGACATGGGCGAGACACTGTCTAAATTGGCTACGACACTGAAGCCTTATTCTGAAGAGTCGTCGGATTCTGATTAAGGTTGTGCATCGTATGACTTGTAGCTCGGAAAGTGAAACTTGAGAAAGTTGGTAGTCTGTATTGTGTACCATACTTATCATGAAACTGGGTCTACACTATTTAGAAGTAGCTTCTTAGTCTTAAGCTCTGTTACAAACCCTTAATATTGAATTATTATCTAAATTTAATGGAAAATGTTATTCATAATAATTCTCAATATAATCTAATATCATGTATACAACTATAAACGTAATCTTGACAGTCTTCTCAAATTAGGAATACATGTAATCTCGACCATCACACGCGATCTATTTCGTCATCCAAATGTCTCAAGTAAACGAAGATCAGCACCAAAAGAAGCAGCTTCCATTCAGGGATGGTTTTCCCTTTCCCACGGTGGAAGTGTTATCACCGAATGCCCCAAGTTTGAACACCAATATTTACAAAGCACGCGCGAACATGGTACCAGTGTAAATGACAACCTTTTCTTCTTGTCTGAACCAATTATAACAAAACTATGAGCAACAAACGACCAATTTTTGACAAATTTAGAGTCGACTACACTTGATATTTTAACTGTCAAGGTAAAACGTTGTCAAAATCTTACTGTGAAATAAGTAGAAATAAAACATCATGATGTAAATTTTCATTTCATTAGGATATCAAACTGAGAAATTACACTCCTTTTTCCTACCTACACAAAAAAAAGGAAAAGGGGACAATATCAATGGGCAAATATTCATTCCCAGAGACTTGCATTTTTCTATCTAACATTAACATGGGCATTTCAGTTAACAAGAAAAAAATCGCTGGATCATCAAGTTTTCTTGTTCAAGAGCCCTACCCTACCCCACCCCACATATACATACATTCTGATTGTCTCTACATTCTTTCAAGCAAAAACAGCACCACAAGACAGAGCCATTAAAAGCAGAGCAGCCCTTTCTACCTCACCCCATTGCCTTGGAATCCTCTGCCTCTTCATTGGTGACCTCTGCCTCTGCAAATACAATACATTTACTTTCATCACATCCTTTGATTTTCCAATTTTACCCTTTTTACCACCATTCTTGGTGGAAATGGTGGCTGCCGCTGCGGCGGCCGAGGTGGTGGTGGGATTCTCCTTTTTCCTCTCTCTGCCTATTGGCCTGTCCAATCCCACAGAGGGACTCCTTTTCTTTCTCTGTCTAATCCCACAAGCATTACACAGTGTCTGGAACAAAAAAAGTAAGAAAACTCAAAATAAGCTTAAAATCAAACAACCCATATCAAAAAATGCTTAAAAACGAACAATTAAGGAGTAATCAACCTTGGGGCCAGAAGGACCACTCCTCCACAATGGGGTTTTTGTGGTCTTACAATCAGCACAAATCCTCTTGATTTCAACCTCGATTATACCGTCAGATAACGAAGACTCTTCCTACAAATAAAAATAAACCAAAAAATCTCCGTAAAAACACAGTATAATCTGTTAAAATTGACAAACAAAAAGTACCAGCTACACCTTCTGGCTACAATCCATGAATTTAGCTCTTTCTCAAAGAAAACCCGGAATGATTTCTTGTTCTTTACTGGTGTAATTAATCCACATAGATAGGGCTAAAACCTTATTTAGGGAATAGCTTTCTGTAAATGATTAATCGATTTTCTTGAAAAAAAAGTCGAAAAATGTGGGTTTATGTTGAAAGAGAATAAAAATAGAGAAAACCCGTGTACCAACACACACAATAGAATCAAGAATCACGACGTTTTTGTTGAAACTGAGGAACCCACATACGAAAATACACACACGGAGAACAGAATCAAGAATGAAGGAAACTTTGCACAAGGAGAGGAAAAACGTAGAAAACCCACACACTAAAACACACACAACGATGAACTGCAAACTTCAGCAGTGACGTGAGTGATCAGAGTTTTAGAACCGACATCATATAAATGGCGGCACCGTACAAATTGACAGAAAAGGGCCCGAATTGACACAATGCCCGCCAAATTTAAGACGAGGCTCGCGCGATACGCGTGTCATCTTGCATGCACGGGCCGATTAATATTTTATGTTTTTTTTTTTCTGACACATCCTATGTTGTAAAGGATTTTAGTCTTTATTCTTATTTATTAGTTATAAGTGGAATGTTTTTGATAATGACATTAACTACGATTTTAAGTAGTTTTATTTTATCTTACATTAATAAATAAACCCCTATACTATAAAAGAGCCACTTTAGAAAATACCGTTCACACTTTCGTCCTATTAAAACGACAGCGTTTTGGTATTAAAAAAAAAAAAACCACGTCGCTTGAGATTTCACACTTTCCCTTCATTTACCGGTCATTTCCCGAAACCCTGGATTCTCTCCTCCTCAATCCGGCAATGAAAGTTCTTCCCAACTGCACTCACCAACAACACTTTCACTCCCAACCAGCTAATAATACCACATACTCACACAACTCTTCTTAACACCACAGCCACCCATGGCAGACACGGAGACACGACGTTGTTTGAGCCGTTTCTTTTCATTTGCCCTTTTCCTTCTAGCAATTTCTTCTACTGAAGGCAGAGGAAGGAGTAGGTGACTCCATTAACGCTGCAACTACTCCAGCCTCCCCCTTTTCCTACACGGAGACACAACTACTCCAGCCTCCCCTTCGTTCTACACGGAGACACAGGCGTGTCTCCGTTGCCCACGGACATCGGTGTCTCCGTGTCACGGATGCGCCATAGAGGATCTGCAGATGCGGTAGAGGCGCGCCAAGGGTGAGCTCCAACATCCGTGCTATCACGCCGATGAGTCCTGCGTTTCGAACGCCGTTGGATGGCATTCGCGAGGGAATTGGAATCCTCCTCCGCGCCTTCAATCTCCCCAGCCTCAAGTCATATTCTTCTCTCCTTGATCTAAAGGTGGAAACCCTTGCTATATATGCTGGAAGTTATACTTTTGAATTTCAATTATAATATTCGGTACTTGATCTCGATCTCAAGGTTCAATTGTGTGTAGTAATCTTTAATGTAGAACTCATAGTGCTTTACTATGATAGTTGATGATTGATTGAGCTAGCTGGAGTATAGGATTGACTCAATTCATCTTGTTTTGGCTAATATATTTGATTTTTGAGTTAGGACGATGTAGTTAGTGAACAACTATGGACCAGCTAAAATAGCAATTGGAATTTTAGTTATGAACCCCAGTTGATTTCGCCCAAGGTATTTATTATTTTCTCTCTATTAATCTTCTCTTCTCCTGGATGCCCCGATTTCTCTTTCATTTTTTGCTCCATAGGGTGTATTGATTTAAGGTTCTGGAAGTTCTTAAATTTCGAAAATTTTTACTCTGAACTTGCTGGTTAAATATATTAACCACTTAGACATATTAGGTTAATGTAAATTTAGTTGCTCTGAATTTATTTCTTTTGCCACTTTTTATTTTTCCTCTTTCCTAAATTAGGCTATAATATTAGGCTGTAATACTGTTTGTCGCAGATTTTCTGGTTGAGTTGCTTAGCTAAGACTATTCAGTTTCACGCGAATATCGAATTTTGCACTAGAAGAACCTTTGTATGCTTGCAATGTAACATTAACTACAGACTAGAGTTAAGAAAATGGATTATTCTGTTTCACATCTCAGAAATTACTAAACTTGGTACTATGCTAAACTCTTTTCACATGATCCATGCTCTTAACAAGATGAATATGTACATCTCTTTCTACGAGGTTTTCCCCTAACAATGCGCTTGATAATTTTGTGTATTTTGCCCAAGTACATGGTTTTCTCTTTGTTTTACAGTTAAAAACTCACCTACTTCCACTTCACGTAGGATTAAAGCTTGTTTTACTTATTAAGTAAAGCAATTCAATTAAAAAAAATTACATATTTGATTGATATTGTCGTTATTACTTTGTTGATCAATCTGCTGCCTTGTACTTCTCAGACATTGGTATTCACATATCCAAAACATAAAAGGTTCTGTTTCTGCGGCCTCTTTCCTGCAACTTCTCTATTCTGCCTTGTTCTCTTCATATGCAGTACATTCATTGCTCAATATAGTAAAGAGGTCGTTCACGTTCTTTATTGACGTTTCTCTTAGGTTTCTTCTGCCATATTTGCTTAAGAACTCAAGTTTATGTTAAATGTCGGTAACTCAGAATCTTAATCCAAAATTTCTTGATATGAGGCTCAAAGAGAAGGATTGCTAAATACGGTACATACAATGTTTGTTCTTCTAATTTTGTTTAACTGATCCCCTGTTGCACCTGACTTCAGCATTTATAGCTTAAGGTTAAAGAGTGAATCAAACTTTTAATCACTTTTCAAGAGCGGAAAAACCCATTTTGATTTAAGATTTAAGGGTTAAAGGAAGAATTCGATTATGCTTAAACTTTGTATCTACATTTTTGTAGTTAAAAATTTATATAATTTTGAACAACTTAGAATTATAATTTGTTTTTTCTGTTCTAAAATCAATGCATGCCACCTGGAAGTGAACCATTAGCCGAAGGTATAGTTACATCAACTTCTAACTTAGAAACACGACCATTATGGGATTTTCCAAAAGTATTAATATTATCCAAGGGAAATGTCATACTTAAAAAAGTGTTCAAAGGATGTAACTCCTGAATTATACTTACTTTCAAACATTTTCCATTGAAGAATAATTATATGTAATTTTCAACGCAGAACAAAAATACTTCTAAAAGTTTATTTGATGTTGGGATTAAAGCAAAAGAAAACTATAAATGACTTGGTTCAACAGATAAACTCTCTATAACTATTTCTTTTGAACTCGAGATTCTTCGCAATTATTCACATTGATAATCGTTTTCACTACCTTGATTTGCAGTTCCTAGCTAGATATTTTGTTGTAATGCTTTTCATTTATGACGGTATTTCGATGAGTGGCAGGATTTTGAATCGAGCAACAGTGTAATACACATATCTGCTCAAAATCAAACTAAATAGTAGTCTACTCTTTGATATTTATATTTACTTATAAGTAGAAGTTGGATTTCCTTTAGATTCATTTGATGTCCTCGCTTAAATCTCCTTTAAAAATTTGGTGATTACCTCATGGATCAGGTGGTTTGCCAAGAGATTATTGCATCCAGATATAGTTGCACAGATATAGTTGCAGACTATGATTACATTTTCCTGCAGGATGAAGATCTCGGAATTGAAAACTTCAATCTCCACAGGTATGCAAAACTGATTTATTCTAAAGAGGGTCAGGGACTCTAGCCCTGCACCCGCGGATCTAAGGTTTGTGTGCTCTTCTTCAAAAATCAGTTCCCCGAAAGTAGCTTTCTTTCAAAGGTTTGTATGCTCCTTTATTTATTCTTGTCAATTGTCAAGCATAACTGTTTGTTAATCTGAACTTATCTTGCATTTTTTCACGTGAATGAATCAGGAAACCATAGAAAATCACAAAACATAGAGAAAAATAAACAAAACAAAAGCATAAAAGTTTCATTGAGGCTTTAAAGCTTTAAAGAACCATGAAGAAAAATAGAAAGTGGTTATCCGTTGATATGATAAATTAGAAAAAAAAAATTAATCTTGTTTGGTGGATGTTGTGAGATTTTATTATTAAGCATTTGCCAACATGCCTGCGAGACAATTTTAATCTGCGCTAGAAAACAGCAGGAGTTTATTCTAATTTTGATTTTAAAGAAGGGGACCTAATTTTGAAGGATCAAATGCTTGTTGGTGCCCAACATTTTTCTAATAAGATCTTACAACTTAAGACTGTTACTATGTTACACTCCTCACAATGATTTACTTGGTGACATTTTTAGTTATCTTTATATACTCTAATTTAATCTTGCAGATTGATTGTTTGGTCTACAGCTTTTGCTTCCAATTTATTGGCTTGATAGAACTTCAAATCGGAAAGAAGCTTTATTTGCAAGAGCTAGGCATCTCTGCTGATGAATGTGGTCCTGATAGAACAAAATGTTCTTCTGGTAGTTTTAGTGACAAAACTCCTCTTCTTCGAGATACTACCAAATCATCGATGAATGGTTCTATGCAACTACCTTTCTCTGAGAAGTACACTCTGCCTTCAGTTGTTTCATGTCCGGACAGTCCGGGTGGATGCAAAGAAGCATACTACTGCAGGTAAATAAATATCCTAATACCTATCTTGATACACAAGAGAGAGAGAGAGAGAGAGCGAGCGAGCGAATTTTCTACCATATTAACTTTATAGTTTGTTTATATTCTAGAGCATGAAAAACTCGAAGTTGCTAAGAATTTTTGGAATGTAAATATGCATTTTCTGTCCATCCAAAGCGACTGTTATACTTGTACAAAACATTGTTACCTATTCTTAATTACGGTAAGTAGGTCTGTTCAATATCTATCCATGAATGATATTTGTTCGGTGTCTATTAAGTCCATTTTATTCACCTCAATGGAAATAAACTCGATGCTACATTGACTGGATTGTTTGAGCAAGTACTGATTATAAATATAAAGTAACTACACCATCTGCTTATTAAGATAAGTTATCTATAGCAGAAGCTTGAAGCAAAGAAGTAAATGAAATACCTATGGTCTGAATGTTGACGTCAAAATTATATCATGATAATGGTTTTAACATATTTTATTTATGAGCAGAGAAGTTGTTTGCAAATATATTGGCTTGTATATATCATTTATTTTTTAGATTTCAAATTCTTGAATTATGCTTTATTTTCTGCTTCCTATAGGTTTTCTTCCGAGATGCTTCTTCTACATGTTTCATTTGATTACACTTGCAACATTTAAATTATAAACTAACCAAAAATCGAATTCATACAATTACACAAACAATACATTATTTATACTGAAAAAATACCTTAAAATCACTCCACACTATTATATACCCAATTAAAATACAGCACGTGCATCACACGTGCCTACACTAGTTAATAAATAAAAGAGTGAGTTCTCTTTTTACTATTCATAAGCCAAGCTGAGCCAAGCTGAATGGCTTTATGGCTCGGCTCGGCTCGGCTAAGTCGTATAAGTTTTTTTTTTCGTTTTATTCAGTATTTTAAGTTACAAATATTCGTTTTAAGCGGTTTAAAACTTGTTTGAAATATTGAAGTGCGGTCACGATAAATATATGGTCGATAAATTTTAAATATCAAAAGCTTGTCTTAAATTATTAAACTTAAAATCATAATCGTTAATTTTTATTTTCTACCGCACCCTCAACCCCCACTCACACCATTTTCTCTCAATTTCATTTTATTTTTCATTTTTTTACTTTAAGTTACAAATATTCGTTTTAAACGATTTAAAATTTGTTGAAAATGTTGAATTGCGGCCATGATAAATATATGACCAGTAAATTTTAAATATCAAAAATAATTTTACATTAATTGTAAAATGTGAAATCGTGATTGTTTGTGTTTTTTTTTTCAATCTCAACCGCATTCCAATATCCTTTTTTCGAACTTTATTTTCCTACAATTTTTCATTTGATTCGATATTTCACGCTATGAATATCCATTTTGGATCGATTTAAATTTTTTTTAAAAAAACTTAAAATGTGATAATAATAAATATATTGTCAATTAAGTTTAAATATAAAAAGTATCTTAAATCATTAAACGTAAAATCAGAATCGTTAATTTTACTTTTTTACCACCACCCTCAACTCTCATACTCACCAATTTCTCTCAATTTCATTTTTTTTTTTTCATTTTTTACTTTAAGTTACAAATATTCATTTTAAGCGATTTAAAAATTTGTTGAAAATGTTGAATTGCGACCATGATAAATATATGACCGATAAATTTTAAATATCAAAAATAATTTTACATTAATTGTAAAACATGAAGTCGTGATTGTTTATGCTTCTTTTTTTCAATATCAACCTCATTCAAATGTTCTTTTTTCGAACTTTATTTTTCTACAATTTTTCATTTGATTTGATATTTCACGATATAAATATCCATTAAGATCGATTTAATTTAAAAAAATGTGATAATAATAAATATATTGTCGATTAAGTTTAAATATAAAAATTATCTTAAATTATTAAACGTAAAATTATAATCGTTTATTTTTCTTTTGTATCCCACCATCAACCTTCGTACTTACACCAATTTCTTTCAATTTTATTTTTCTTCGATTTTTACCGTTAAAAATAGTAAATTTATGACGTTAAAATAGATATTGAAGGAATTCAATGATTTTCAAAAGAATACTCCTACATCATGCAGTGATTATAAACAAACATATTCTATGAACTGAATTATTTTATTTTATTTTTTAAAATGGATTTAATGTATCGTATCATTAGAACATGTTGAAAAGATATTCGACGAAATTTATGAAGTTGGGTTATCGTTTGTCATTCTTTTTGCATCTATGATGAAAGTTTTCGTTGTGTTGTGATTTTAATATTGATAAAGACCATTGATTTGTCCTAAATTTTGTACTGTATTGTAATTAATTAATTAGTTTTGACTACATACATCTTACATAGGGTTTTGGTTAAGAAATTAAATACTGATGCAACTGATACATGTAATTGAATTTTCTATGAGCACGAGATGAAGGAGACATAATGTCTTATCTTAATAGGTAGAAAAATGAGGGCTATGTTGAATTTCATCATCTCTTTAGTAGGGCATCAACACCTAATCATATATGCCCTATATTTTTTTAAAAAGAACAGAGAGACTTTCAAACGCAAAATTTAGAAAATAAATTTTGAATCAAATCTCTTAATATTATTTTTGTCACATATAATCATTTCAAGTGTTCTAAATTTAATGTAACTAATGCTTAAGACAAATAATGTTTTTTATATTTACGCTATCATATAGCCAACTATATTATGGCACGTGCATTGCACGTGCGTCTGACTAGTATTACTAAAATATGTGGGTGTGTAACTTACTAAAATCTTTTATTACAAAATTGATCAATAAATTTTAGGTTTAAATTTCTTCTAGCATGCATATTTAAAATTACCTGTGTTAAGTATAATTAATTATCAAAGGGAGACAAATTAAATTATAACTAATTATAGAAAAATTATTTGTATCTTCACAATGACATTCCTGGTATTTCAACTTCATTTAAGATAGTATAGTCACTTGTCAATTCGATAAAAGAGTATGTAAAAAGTTTGATACGCGTAGCATAATCATTTAGAAATAGAGGAGGTAAGTGATATTTTGTAACGTGGGAATGTGTCTTCAATATTATCAAAAATGTGATTTAAGTATATGGAGTTTTGTCCCTAAAAGTATTAAATTATACACTAGTTTTTGCCATTTAAGAATTTTCACACCATTATAATGTTTTAATGATTTTGACCCTTTGTTGTACTAATTTGTCTGCTATTATGTCAAATTCAGTGTACCAACCATACACTCATTGTTTATCGAGATAAGTAGCCATTAGGTCGGGTTGTTCATTGTGTTGGCTGACCTCAAATATTTAATATTCAAGTCATTCGGCACTTGTTGTTCTCTATATAATCGTTTTATCTTTTATCTTTTACATGTCATTCATTATTAGTCTGTCATCACAAATTTCTCATAATAGGTTTTTTGAGATAAGACTTTCCCAAAAAGTTGTGAGCTTCGATCTTCAACGTCGTGTCATCTACTCGAATTGGACATACCCTTTTAAGCATCTCCAATGTATGCTATTAATTTCCATGTGCTATACAAATTAAAATAGTTTATGTCAATGTGACATTGAGTAAACAATAGATCCTAATTTGGTTTTCAATGAGTTCTATATACAATTCAATATCGATGCCTAAATGTCTTATTTTCTTATATATATACACAGACACATGTCTAGTTATGCATAGGAGAAGTATTTGTGAGCAGTGCTAAACAATAGAGCTTTTCAAAATGTTTGTTATTTTTACCAATCAACATGATAAAGTCTAACAAATTGCATTGAATGTGAATCTTTTTAAATACAAATAGTCAGACGCACGTGCCATAGTATAGTTGGTTATGTGATAGCGTAAATATAAAACAAATTATTTGTCTTAAGTATTAGTTACATTAAATTTAAAACACTTGAAATGATGATACGTGATAAAAATTATATTATGAGATTTGATTCAAAGTTTATTTTCTAGATTTTGCGTTTGAAAGTCTCTATGTTCTTTTTAAAAAAAGATAGGGCATATATATTAGTTGTTGATGTCCTACTAAAGAGATGATGAAATTCAGCATAGCTCTTATTTTTCTACCTATTGAGGTAATGTATTATGTCTCATTCATCTCGTGTTCATAGAATATCCAATTACGTGTATCAGTTGCACCGGTATTAAATTTCTTAACCAAGATCCTATGTAAGATGTATGTAGTCAAAACTAATTAATTAATGATAATACAATACAAAATTTAGGACAAATCAATGGTTTTTATCAATATTAAAATCACAACACAACGAAAACTTCAATCATAGAGACAAAAACAATGAGTTCTGACTTCATAAATTTCGTCAAATATCTTTTCAATATGTTCTAATGATACTGTACATTAAATCCATTTAAAAAAAACTAAAATAATCCACTTCATAGAATATGTTTGTTTATAAGCACAGCATGATGTAGGAGGATTCTTCTGAAAATTATTGAGTTTCTTCAATATCCATTTTGACGCCATAAATTTACAATTTTTAACCGTAAAAATAGAAGAAAAATGAAATTGAGAGAAATTAGTGTGAGTATGAGGGTTGAGGGGGGGATACAAAAGAAAAATTAACGATTATGATTTTACGTTTAATAATTTAAGATAATTTTTATATTTAAATTTAATGACAATATATTTATTATTATCACATTTTAAGTTTTTTTTAAAAAATTTAAATCGATCCAAATGGATATTTATATCGTGAAATATCAAATCAAATGAAAATTGTAGGAAAATAAAGTTCAAAAAAGGACATTGGAATGAGGTTGAGATTGAAAAAAAAAACATAAACAATCACGACTTCACGTTTTACAATTAATGTAAAATTATTTTTGATATTTAAATTTTATCGATCATATATTTATCATGGCCACAATTGAATATTTTCAACAAATTTTAAATCGCTTAAAATGAATATTTGTAACTTGAAGTAAAAAATGAAAAAAAAATGAAATTGAGAGAAGTTGGTGTGAGTGGGGATTAAGGGTGTGGTAGAAAATAAAAATTAATGATTATGATTTTACGTTTAATAATTTAAGATAATTTTTATATTTAAACTTAATCGACAATATATTTATTATTATTACATTTTAAGTTTTTTTTAAAAAAAAATTAATTGATCCAAATGGATATTCATATCGTGAAATATCGAATAAAATGAAAAATTGTAGGAAAATAAAGTTCGAAAAAAAAACATTTGAATAGGGTTGAGATTGAAAAAAATTATAAAAAATCGCGACTTTACGTTTTACAATAAATGTAAAATTATTTTTGATATTTAAAATTTATCGACCATATATTTATCATGACCTACTTCAAACAATTTTTAAATCGCTTAAAACGAATATTTGTAATTTAAAATATTGAATCAAACGTATAAAAAATAAAAGAACTTATACAGCTTAGCCGAGTCATAAAGTCATTCAGCTCGACTCGGCTTATGAATAGTAAAAAGAGAACTCATTCTTTTATTAATGTAGGATATGATTCATTTTACTTGTGGTAAAATTTTGTTTAGCAATCCACTAATATATTGGAGATTTCATTAGTGTACTTGTTGAAGATGTTTTGAGTGCATCAATTATTATATTTGTTATCATAGGAACTCAAGTCATCAAAGTCTTGAATAATCTCAATCAATAAAGAAGTTTGGTGTTCCTAAGCCGGTGTCAAGCATCATTTAAAAATAAATAAATAAAGGTAACTTTTACTATCGTCTAAACTGATGTTAAATACTACCAGTGTTTTATAACATTATTCTAACTTAAAATTAAAAAAATTGTTATATGAAATAATACAAGTAAAACAATACCATTTAGAATGAACTTTTGCTTTGATTTACTTATTATACATGGTTTAATTATTAATAGATCTCTTCAAATATGTCATTTTTTTATTCTTAAAGGATAATTACCCTTTTTTTATGCAAATCTTTAATAAAAATTACCTTAATAAATTAGACTCCGCTTTTAAGTAGACTAGTTTTTCCCCCCCAGCATTGCAAACAAATCACCAAACCCTAAAAAATCTCTTCTAACAAAAATCAACCTTGCCACTACCCCTTGATGTTGTCATCACAAAAAACATCATATCGAGCGCACTGCTATCTAAAAATTCGAGTTTTCTTCCTGTGTCTCCTCTTCTTGCAAGTATTCTAGATTGATTTTTGAATCGGGATCTGGATTTGAATTTAGATTTAAAAATGGATCTATATTCATGATGGTGTTATGATGGTTGCACAATGGCGTTGGGGGCGATGGTGATGATTTTTATTTTATATTTTTGGCCAAACTTTACATATAATCTGTTAAAAAAAATTGAGAGAGTGGCAGAAAGTGATGAATGGTAGAAAAACAGTGTCGCGTAAGGTGATATTGGAGTTTGGAATGGGAGTTACTCTTACTTTTATGGTAATTCAAATTGGTTTTTTTTTTTTTTTTTTTTTTTTTTTCCCACTTGTTTCTGACCTCATTGGTGGCAGTAAGAAGTCATGGAGGTAGCGTACACATCTAAAATCAAGTAAATGAAGGTGGAAGAATAATTACTCACGTGGAAATGGCTCAACGTGGGTAAAATATTGAAAAAAAATTAAAAAAAATTAACCCCCTGCTCTGTGCGTGTTCCGTAGAGTTTTATTTCTGTACACATAGGAAGCCAAGTCGGAAATAGTGTTTGAGGATTGAATAAATCTAGTGGTACATAATTTTTTATCCATAAAGGTTCACATAACACTCATATGATGTGGGGCTAAAGAGTCATACTATGTGTACATAGGGGTTGACATAATGTGAGTGAGGTGTGGCAAATGTTAAAATATTGTGGGCCCCACCCCTACTCGCATTATGTAAATTTCTATGTGTACATTTATGTACACATAAATTAATCCAGATAAAAATTATGTACCCATAGCATGGTTCTTGAGGATTACATGATTTATTCACACGTGGTAACATATATTTTACCACACAAATCATATAATAAGAAATACAATAATGTATATATTAACACCAAGTAACAATTTTAACTTTAAATGTTGTTTTTAATAAAAAGAAAAATAAAAAATGAAACGTTTTAACAAGTAACATAGTAACGTGCTGCTATATGCTAAATTTCAACTCATAAAGATATTATTTTTTAATAAAACTTGAAATATTATTTTAAATAAAAAAGTCATTTTAAAAAATTATAAAAGAAATGAATTGTAAGATATTGATTTTTAATGAAAAGGATTTTTGTGAAATAATTGAAAAAAATGAGGTATTTTTAAGCATTTTGGAGAAAAGTACTGGGTATTTTGCTGTTATCCCTCTTGGATTTTGAAACTACAAAATGGGGCCATGTAGTGCAGGTCCTAGGGATGTCAACGAGTCGAAACTTGAAGCTCGACCTCTACTCGAGTAAAAATGGTTCGAGCTTTTTTTGACCCAAACCGAGCCTAAGTGCTCTGACTCTTTCTTTTCCTTTTTATTAAGGCAGCTATATATGTGCTGCCTTTAGCAGCAGTAGCTGTTTAGCTGCCTTGTACTGCTAATCTGCTATATAATTTTTTCTTTTTCTAAAAGTTCTACAGATTTCCTTTTTATTTCTTTCAAGGCTCAACTCGGCCGAAAATAGCCTCTGACACGGGCCGATCCATGTGACTCATCGAGCCACACGGTTTGCCCGGGCTCGAGCCGACTCGTGGCTTTTCTCGGGCCAAGCCACGGGCCGACAAGCCATATTAACACCCCTAGCTGGTCATCAATTGATGGAATAAGCTACAGTGCGCCAAATAATCACCCTTTTTTTCCTTGCAGTGAGCTTTTAACATTATGCGACATACTCGACACTCATATTTTCTCATTTGAAGATGACAATCATATTACTTGAAATGAAAATAAAGAAAAAGAGTAGCAAAGGCTCCTCAAAATAGACAGGAAACCATGAGAAAAGGTAATAAATGGGTTCGTCGCAAGAACGAACTGGGTAGTCAAGTTTTTGAGAGGGCCAAAATCACCCATCGATAGGTCAAAAAACAACGAAAAATTTTAGGATACAAATTACACAGAACTGACAACACAAAACGTCTAAGTAGTAAATTCTCGTCAATGGTTCGGCAGACAACGTTCGTGCACCTTAGGCTTTCTAGTTTTATAACCAGTGATACTAACCTTCATTTGAAACTGAATCCACCACAAGGTACAGAGACATCTCCACCTCCAAACTGGAAGCCTTGTTGGGAGGCATCTCCTGGGGCTGCCTCTTCGTCATCTTCCTCTAACCAATAAATCTCTAAAATCTTTACTGCCTTCTCGTAAATCTCATTATTATCGTGACTCTGCAGGTTCTCGATTTTTTCCAGCCCTTCAGCATCATCAATCATCTGAGCGAAAAGGTTGATTTCTCCTGTATGTCCCAAGTTCTTCTCAGCTTCCCCTACCTTCAAAATGTTTTCAAGTCCTTCCAAACACACAGTGACGATTCTTGGATCTGGGCAGACAAGAAGATCACATAGAGGCTTAATACACTGTTGGCTCACAAGGCACCTGGTCAAAACCAAAAGCAAGTTATGTTATGAACAAGTAAAATACTAATGCATCTTGAAATATTAAGATACCAAGGGAAAATTGACTACAGACTTAATTTGTTCGTGAGTGCCACCGGATGTTGCATTTGATATTGCCCAGGCAGCCTCCTTTTTCACATCAAATTCTGCATTTAAAAGCAAATGAACCAGAGGGCCGATAATGCCGGCCTCAATCACAGCCTGCAGAGTCACAAAAAAGTGTCACCCACGGCTCAGGGTTGATAATAAGAACAAGAAACTACAAGCGCGGACTCTATTTTTGTTCCCTATGAATTTGGGGTCAGCAACATGAATCCAAAAAACGTTACACAGAAGCATAAACAAATCAAGTTCATATATTTTTTCAATACAAAGTCTGAATGCTAGAATCAAATTTACCTGGATTTGCTCCTTATTTCCAGCTGTGATGTTCGAAATAGTCCAGCAAGCTTCCTTTTTAATGCTCTTCTTATGGCTACCAGTCAAGAGGTTCAGAAGACAGGGCAGTGCATTGTAGCTGATGATATACTGTAAAAAATACGAGACTGTTCAGCCATTGCAGGTTACAACCAATCAAAATTACTGTGCACAATGATCTACAAGGATCTGCTGGGACTTCACAAGAAAACCAAAATTCAAGCAGAAAAGCAGACACACTACTGGACAGGACATTGTCATTTAAGTGCATATCATATGGACCACAATTCAACAGAAAGTATAACTTTTGCATAAAAGGACCTTTTATAGATTTATAACAAAACAACACTATATGATGCAGCTAAAGTTCAGTTCATATAAGCAGCATTACTGACTCGAACAATTGAACAACTAAATGCCTAGTTTCCTGATGCCCTTAGCCAAATATCAAATATCAATAAATTTCACCACTACAGAATTCCTCCCTCATTAGCAAATAACTACTCTGAACTTGTTAACACTACACACTAATAAGTAGCAATAAAAAAGAGGGTTGCGCTCCACATTAATTTTGTTCAGAGTTCAGACAATCTTAATCAAATTTCTCTTAGTTTATCTCCTAAAGTTGTAATCATTGCATCTAGCAACTTGTGTTGTCAAGCCACCTTATCTTCTTCAATTACCATTCTGTAGTTACTATCATTCTCATGAAATGATACAGGCATCCACCAGCAGCTTACCACATAATATGTTTAGAAACTTATATGCATGACCAAACAGTAACATTGCCTCATAGGAAGCTGATTTCATGAAATTTAGGATATCCAGCTTTCCTGCTAAAGCTGTAATCCTTCCAACATAGAAAACCAACCAATTGCTACACATTAGATTCGGAAACTGTTTGAATTTCCATGGTAATGCATGTTTTTTAGTTGAAACTCAAATATGTTGAATAACTTTACCAAGACAGTATTCAAAAGTCAGCACTTTTCACCCTGCTTGTGAGAATTCAAACACGAATCCAAAAGTAAATAACAAGGAAAAGCAAGATCAGATAATCATGTAAGAAGCAGGGTGTGAACCATTTTCTATTAGAAGATTCACCTCTATAATTAATGCTTTTATAACTCAATGCCTTGTAAACACAACATTATATTCTCTTTAACAGAACTTTTGCTTTAAATATTGTTTTGTTTCTGTTCGAGAAATTTTTTTCTTCATATATTGTTTTGTTTCTCTTCAACAAAAATTATCTTTTCAGTTGTTTATAACATGAGTTCCAGCATTTTTACAAACAGAAACCCTGCAAGGGGAGATCAAAATGACTGGAATGGATTGTACCTGAGTTTGTATATCATCTCCGGTGACAATGTTCCCAACTGTCCGAAGGGCAGGGATAAGAACAGAAGGAGACGGGTGACTGAAACAGCACAATCACTTTCATCAGGTGCAAGCTAATGAAAAAGTTACACTTCTGTATGAAGAATGTCAATCCAAACACTAAATACAAACAAAACAAAAATACTCACAGCAACAACTCAACTAAACGGGGGCATACTCCAGAGTCAATCACAGCTTGGATTTTATCATTTGTGCCATCAGAAAGATATGATAGTGCCCAACAAGCATCAGTCAAAACTTCCTCATCGCTCGAGTGTATAAGTTGCTGAAGAATTGGAAGAGCAGGTCTTGTCTGTAAAATTAAGATCATCATGTCACCACGCATGCTCTTTGTCAAGGTTCATGACCAAAATTTCGTTCTTTAGAACAGAAAAATTAATATACATTTGGATCTCATGTACAGAGTTCACCTTATGACCATGGAATTATATAGGTAAAGTATAGGTTGCCCAACTGTGCACGAATCAAAGTAGAACCCATGGCTCAAATCAAGAGTAAAAAAATCTGGCCAAACCATATTAATGAAAAAATGCTTAAATTTAATGAACAATCATATGGTAGTGGCCCCACTACCGCCTAGACAATCTAGACAAACACCAATGGTGCTACATATCATTATTCAAATTTAATAGATTGTGATAAGATTAAAACAAATAAAAACGTCTAGAACAAGTTTGAATACTATGATATCTCAAAAATGTAACAAATGCTCGACCTAGCATCTGTAAATATGAAGAACTGCCACATATATGTAAGAACAGACAACCATTAAAGAGTAAAGATATAAGATACTTACCTGTTCAAAAGCAGGCTGTGGCTTGCCTCTGCAAAAATTCGAGAGGGTCCAGGTGGCATTCCTGAGCATAGATAACTTTGTACGGTCATTCAGCTGAGCTAGCAAAGGAGCCAAGGCTCCATGCCCAAGGACAAGATCTCGACATTTAGGGGAGTCACCAGCTACATTTCCTAAGGCCCATACAGCCTAAACAACCAAAACAGAAGAGAAAATCTAGTGACTCCATGTAAAGTTCAACAACATACAACACAACATATTAACAAAATCCAAACAAAAATGACAGAAGAACAGAACTAACTAAAAGGCCAAAACTATGTCCATAACATATATATATATATATATATATACACACCTGTTCTCGGACGTCGTCACTTGCAGAACCAAGAAGTTTCACAAAAATTGGGACAGCTCCATGATCAATAACCACCTTAGTGTGCTCAGATGTCCCGGAAGCAATATTTGTGAGGGCCCAAGCTGCCTCAAACTAGAGAGATTTTGAACAGACAAGAGGTTACAGGAGAACCATAATGAGCTGGCAAAAAATATGCTAATGAGGATACTATTAGACCTGAAGCTGTGGAACATCTTCCCTCATGAGAAATTCAACTAAGCGAGGAACAACACCAGCTTGAATGACCTCCTGTATTGGAGGACTCCGTTCTGACATAGAGCATTATTTGCAGAAGTAGAAAAATATGAATTTCAATAACTAAAACGAAGGGAAAAGAAAAATTAAATGATAACAAGTTCTGGAAGACCCAATAATAACCTATAGAAAGCAATTTTCGGAATTGGGTAGTTGCCTCTAACTGTCTACTAGAATCATCTGTCCAGACACCAGCAACCATTCCAGGCAAATTTTCTAGCTGCACCTGCACTCACAAAATACATCAAAAATAAGAAGCTCGGTCTTGTGTTTCTAGAAAACAAGTTTACCTCATTCTATAATGAACTTTCCATTTCAAGCATCAAAATTACTCAACAAATTAAATTTCATTGATGACACAAATTGAGATTGGAAATCATTAAAAGAAACGCAGAGCAATGTAAATCCTGTAAACCATGACAATTACAATAAAGTAGTCAATGAAACTGCAAAACCCTAGCATCCATTGAGCACCCAAAAAATTTATTAACCATTCAATTCCAATAATCTAATCACAAAAATATAACATCCATAAACTTTGAATCGGCGGCAAATCATCAATTTAAAAGTGGTTTTGAACCGATGTACCTTTTTATCGATGCCAGTGGTGGCTTCGACAGGAATAGGGAACTGCTGGTTTCCTTGGAGTCCTTCACGACGCTTCTTCTGTAGGCTTTCCTCCCTCCGATTCTTGCGTATCTCCACCATGTTGTCTTCCCTCCTCCGCCGTCCCTCCTCCGCGTCAACCGCCACCTTGTACCTGTTGCGGCGGACCTCCACCTTGGCGTTGGGCCTCAGAGACATCTTGAATCTGTATATATGGGTAGAAACGAGAATGTAAAACTGTGAATTTGGGGAAGAATGAATGGCGGAGGAGGGTTTTGTTAGTGAGTTCAATTTGAATGGAGTGTGGAGTGAAGGGCGTCAGGTTGAAAGGAGGTTTTATATAGGGGGTTTTGTGGTGCGTTGAGTAAGGAAATGGGGCATGGATCAAGAAATATTTACGGAAATGTGACTGGAATTTGAATTTGAAGATGAGGGAAAACCCGAATTGCAATAACGGGATTCGACTAGACTCTCTCCAGTTATCCTGGGCTCTCAATCGTATGGGCAACTTATAGTGGAAATTACGGAAAACTTGTTTAGTTTTAAAAATCAGGTTTATACTTTATTTAATTAAACAAGTTTTCATTCCACAATTAATATTAATAATAATATTTTAAATTAAATTAATTTATATACCCCACCCGGCACACCTACCCCCACCATATTTCAGTTCAATTCCCAAACCCTACTCTTTGTCTCTTCTATCCCTTTTCTCTCTTCCCCTTCTCCCTCATCTCCTCCCTTCTCCACCCCTTACCTCCCGTCTCCAGGCTGCTGCTGTGATGTTGGTAGCAGCATCGCGATCATCGCTGGCAGCAGCGTCTCAGAAAATGAGTGGGCCTCCGTTTGTGAAGAAGTTGAAAATTGGAAAAGCATATGAAATTACAATGAAACAATTTTCTGAGACATTTTCTCGCGGTGGCGGGAGGACGAGGAAATTACAGTGAAGCAATTGCGTGGGTATGTGGCTCGATAGTGGGTGTGCGGCAGATTGGAGTTGAGGGAATCGAGGAGGTGGCGGATCTATAGGTATGGGGCGGCGATTGGATGGTTGTTTTTTGTTATTATTATAGCTGTGGTTGTGGTGGTGTTGTGACGGGGTAACGATGGTGGTGATGTTTAGGCGGCGACGGTGGTGGTTGTTGGTGGGTGTTTTAGGGATTATGGTCGGCGGCGGATGGAATGAAGTGTCTATGACCAACTATTTGGTCGTTATGTTACATGTGACCAAGTATTGTTGATGTATTGGGATTGGGGGACGGGTGCAACAGATGGGACGAAGTGTCTGTGACCATCTATTTGGTTGATCTGCGACCGGTGACCAAGTATTGGTAATATACTGGGATTGGGGGACGAGTGTGTCGGTATATGTGACCAACTATATCGATCTGTGACCAAGTATTGGTGGTGCACTAGATGGGGAACGGGTGTTTGGGTGTATGTGACCATCTATATGGTAATTGTGACCTTAAATTCGTTACTCTGTGATTGAAAATATAACATGTGACCAACAAATATGGAATATTTTTTTTTAAATTGTGCTCAATTAAAAATTTGTGATCTATAATTTTTTTATCAGTGACCAATGAAGTCAATTGTAACCTATAATTTTTTTTTTATCTGTGACCTCGAAATAATCTGTGACCAATTAATTTGTTAAGTTTTGATTGAAAATTAACTTTTTAATTAATTAATAAGATATCTGTGACCAAATTGCATATAAATGTGACCTTAACAATTGTCGAAATCGGAGTAGTCGCCGAAATTAAGCGGCGACAAAACGATCACGGGAGTAATCGCCGGAATTAAGCGCGGTCGGAGATCAATCGCCGATCACGGGAGTAGTCATCGGAGCAGTGGTGGTGAAGGTGGGGTAGGGTAGGGTAGGGTGGGTGGGTGAGTTAATTATATTATATTACAATTAAATATTTAATTTAATATAATAATTGTGAAATATAATTAATAAATTCATGAAAAACCTGATTTTTGTAAGTTTAAACCTTGGGGCCTTATTTTTTATTTTGGGATAGATAAAGCCTGAGTTGTGAATTTTTCCCCACTTATAATCTATAATATATTAAGGACTTGTTTGTTTTAGATTAAAATCTGACAATAAATATTAACCACATCTTTTAGGAATCCCACGACTTTTCAACAACACATTCCAAATACTTCTATTACAATCTACTAAAAATCTAATTTTAATCCACACCAAACACTCACTAAATATCACATCAAGTGATAATCATTTTTTGGACGATTTTAACCGTGCTGCAATTCAATTATTTCAATAATACTTTAATTTTCGTTTTTAATATGTAATAAATACTACAAAATCGTTGCCGTGTATTAATTACGTGTTATTAATTAACATTCACATTAATCTAGACTCAAAAAACCTTGATTTACATGAATCTAAAGTTATTATAGATGAATTTATTTATATTCATGTATCTAGAAATCTTAATGGATATTTAAACTCATGAATTAACAATGAATTATTATGTACCAAATGCAGTATAAAAGGTTACTCATTTGTAGTATTTCAACATCCAAATATTTGAATTATAAAAGTTGAGTTTTGAGAGTATAATTTTCTTATTTTAAATTCATATTCTAAATTTTATTTTCTTTAGTTTCTTTGAGACTCATAAAATCCTCTAAACAAATTAGTATCAAATATTAGTTCCGTTGCATTTGTAAAATATTTTAGAATAACATGCAATGCACGTTCTACTTTGACTATTACCCTTAAAATTAGGAATCTTCTGAAAAATCATATGAAAAGTGTTTTGAAAGTAAAAAATACAATGTTAAGTTAAGCGTCGCTTTTATGTCAAAATGTCACTTTTATTAAAAAAAAAATGACATTGTTTTTAATTAAAAGTAATGTATGTCACTCTTTTACATTTAAAAAAAAAATGTGACAAAGACTAAAAAAATGTGACAAAAACTAAAAAATTGACAAAGAATCCAAAAAATGACAATTAATACGAAAACTCGTAACGTCTTGATTTGTTATGCAGACAAATGAGAATAAAATAACAAATATAAAAGTGACAAAATGATTGTAATTGTTATTCCAATAGAATGCACAAACAACAAATGTTGTTAAAACTCGTAGAAAATTTGACAAATCATGTCATCTTTTTAAGAAGATAAAAAAGTGACAAATATTCAAAAAAGTAACAAAAACTTACGTGACAAAAATTAAAAACGTGACAACATTGAAAAAATATTCAATAAAGTGAATTTATTAACCAGCATATAAATTTGGATTTGAATACATGTCCAAACTAAATTAAAAAAAGTTATTCTGGTTTGGAAACTACAACGAAAACTGTACCACCTTGCGCGCATTAGTGATCACAAACATTTTGATTATATCATTGAGCACATTTGTGAAAACAAACATTATGTATGCAGTTCAAAATGGTATCGTTACAACAAGTACTTCTGTGTGTTAATAATGTTCAAGAAAATAGCAAAAGTAAAAAGAAGTTCATTAATAATTATTCTGCACCACACATATCCTAATTCGAGACGTGCTATAAGTACAGGGTTTTTTCCACTTGTAATGTAAGAAAGATAGTTTTCCTGTATAAAATCCATGAAAAGTTCCTGTAATTGAAGAATCATCCTCCCGATTTATAACTATCCCAATTTCAAGAGTTTATTCCCCATGTCAACACTGTTTTGAGTCACACATAATTTATCCTAATAAATCCAAAACAATGCCAAGAAAACTAACATTAATTAAGAATCAATGCAATCATAAACAATTAAATTACGATATGCCTTCTGCGCTCCATTATTGTCTCATCCACAGACACACACACACTGGGAGAACACGTTCGAAAAGTTCCCAAATTACTTACATAATCCTTCTATGATTTTCCATTTCTGGGTTTGTATCCACTCATTGTCTATATGTGTATTTCATGTTTATTTTCCGATCCCACAAGTGAACGGATAAGATTTTTCCCCCATTTTCAGTCATTACATTCTTAAAGAAAATTTCATCGCCATTCAATGCGTTTGAGTTTCAACCCATCGATGTTTGTAAACCAACGCGGATCGATTTTCAGTAATTATTACAACGAATATTAAAATTTTATAGCGTTCAACGCTCCCTAACAATTCCTTGGAAATGTTGGTCTTCCATATCATCTTCATCAACAATTGTCAATGGTGGCGCCACGGGGTTTGGCGGCGGAAATTGGAGGGTGAATGTTGGACATGGATGAGGAGAAGAATGCACAGTTTCCCACCGAGAAGAAGTTTAGGGCAGAGAAGTTTTTGATTTCATGGCGGGAGTTCTTGACACGAGTTAAAGTGTTCTCTTCTCCCGGTGTGTTCTCCAATCTGTTCCTGGTGGGTGATTGACTGAACTCTTTGATCATTGTGTTTAAAATTTAAAATTTCAGTTTTTTTATTATTTTATTTATAAATTAATTAATTAAACATATATTTTATTAATTAAATATATTAAGGCCACACTTTCATATTATTTAGTCACAAATTTCAAATAATTGAAAATCACAATTTTTATGTCGCAAATTATTTTACGGTCACAATTAAAAAAATTTATAGGTCATAATTTATTCTTCTGTCATAAATAAAAAATTGAAACGTCACAAATTATTTTATGGTCACAATTCAAAAAATTTATATGTCACAATTTGTTCATCGATTACAAATAAAAAAATTTATAAGTCACAAATTATTTTACGATCACAAATCAAAAAAATTATAAGTCACAAATTATTTTACAGTCACAATTCAAAAAATTTATAAGTCACAATTTATTCATCGGTCATAAATAAAAAAATTATACATCACAACTTATTCATCGGTCACAAATCACAGTTATATAAGTACAACTTAGTGTATACATTATTTCTTGGTCGCATATTGTTTATCGATCACAAATTAATGAATTTAATGGACACAAACGACCAAATAATCTAAGAGCACCCCAAAACCTGTAACCAATATCTCATCACTGCCACCAATAGCATGACAATCGAATCCCTCGTCACCAAAACCATCACCACCATCTTCCGGCAACAAACCATCATCTAAAACTACCAACATCACCACGAACACCACTACCCACCCACAACCATCACACAAACACACCACCACCAACAGTAGCACAACCACCAATGCCGCATGTACCACCACCATCGCCACTATCTCCTCATAGGAATATTGATTTTCGCCATTCTACAAAAAATATAGAGCACTCATTCAGTCCAAACACTGGGACTAAACCACCACCACCACCTACTCCATCGTCGCTAGTGCTGTCTCACCACTACCTCCGCTAGCGCCATCATAACTAGCACCACCATTGCCAAAAACCTTCAATAATCGCCAGCACCACCTCACCGACAGCCCCATAACGAACACCCAAAGAAACCAAAAACCAATTGGAGGAAGAAACCCCTCCATTTACGAATCACAATGGCGCCCAAACCTCAAAGCACTCATAAACCACAACGCCGCTCACCTAGACATTCCCAACGCAAGTCAAAGGAAGAGCGTCGCTATCCTAGCTGTTGTGCGCAACAATAGCTAGGACGTCACTGCACCGAGGCACTAGCCCTTACGAAACCTCGACGCTCTTTGTTGGGGCATTATTGGGTACGCAATGTAGCACCATGTTGTAGTGGCCAGCAATGCTTGCTTGGTGGCGACAACGGTGTTGGTAGCCTCCGATGGTGGTGTGTGTGAAAGATATAGAAGAGATGAGGATATAGAGAAAGAAAGAGAGTGACTTATTAGGGTTTGAGAATTAATTGGGTGGAATTAATTTAGGCCCGTTCAGCAGATATTAAAATTCAATTAAAATTAAAAATATAGTCGTTATTGAGTCCTACTCGTTTAATAAAAGTCAACAATAACGACTAATTTTTCAATTTTAATCCGATTTTAATCTCTATCGAACGAAACCTTAATTTTATAATATATTAATATTAAAAAGTGAATTATTATCTGATTTTTGAAATAAATTACTTGAAGTCTGAATTTTGAATTTAAAAAAAAATCTAATTTGGTGTAATTCCCTCTCATCCGATTAATTACTTTTTCTAGTGTATTATGCCTAATTTCCTCCAAGTGGTAATTACATAAAACCAGACATTAAGTTTGAACTTTCTAAAAATTAGGTTTAAAAGTTTTTTAATTAAAAATCAAGTTTGAATTTCACAATTAATATTAATAATAATATTATAAAATTAAATTAATCTATATACCCACCCTACTATCTAACCCCCTCCACCAAATTCATTTTAAATACAAAATCCTAAATCTCTCAACCACCCGCCGCCCTCCCTCCATCCTCCCTCATCCCTTTTCCTTCCCCCTCCCTTCTCTCTTCCCTTCCCTCTCGTCTCCACCTTGTTACAGCAGTTGCGACTGTTGTGATAGCAGCGTTGCTGCTGCGTCACGTCAGCTTCGACGCTAGTGCGACACAACAGCGTCAACGCTGCTGCCAGCAGGTTGGGTGGGTGGACGACATAGCAGCGCCTCAACATTTTCATCACGACGATGGATTTGTGGATGTGAGGGCGACAACGCCCGATCTGTTGCAGGTAGAGGTGACGACCGCCACCGAGAGAAAATCTCTCAGATTCCGCCCGATCTGCAACCAGGTGGGTATAGGGTTTTGATGTGCGGGTGGTTGACGATGGTTACGGTGGTGGTGGTTGACTGTGGTTACGGTACTGGGCCACATGGGTGAATTACGGGGCCCTGCACGTGCGACGGTGGTGGGTGTCGGGTTTCGATGTGCGGGCGGCGATGTGATGGTTGTTTTTTGTTATTATTATGGCAATGATTGTGGTGGTGTTGTGACGGGGTGACGATTGTGGTGTTGTTCTGACAGCGACGATGGTGGTTGGTGGTGGTGTTATTGTTGGTGGGTGTTTTAGGGATTGAGGTTGGCTACGAATGGGACAAAGTGTTTGTGTGGGATTTGTGGGTAACGGTCGTGTGGTGGGGATGGTGATCCTTGTGGTGGTGGTTTTTTTTTTTTTGTCTGTGACTTAGCTATTGAACTGTGGTGGTTTTTTTTCTGTGATCTAGCTATTGAACTATGGTGGTTTTTTTTTGTATATGTGACCAAGCTATTGATGTGTGTGACCAAGCTATTGAACTGTTGTGATTTTTTGTTGGTGTCTGTGACCTAGCTATTGAACTGTGACTTTAAAATTGATGATTTGTAATTAAAAAAAGAATCTGTGACCCATAAATTTAAGGTGTATTGGGCATGTGACCAACAAATTTGGAATAATTTTTTAAATGGTGACTAATTAAAAATCTGTGACCTGTAATTTTTTTATCAGTGACTAATGAAATCAATTGTGAATGACTCAATTTTTTGATCTGTGACCTCGAAATAATATGTGACCAATTAATTTAATAAGTTGTGACTAAAAATTAAATTTTTAACTACTTAATAAGATATTTGTGACCTTGGAACCGGAGTAGTCGTCGGAATTAAGCGCGGTCGGAGAACGGTCGCCGGAGCAGTGGTGGGGTGGGGTGGGGTGGGGTGGGTCAATTATATTATATTACAGTTAAATATTTAATTTAATAGATTAATTGTAAAATATGATTAATTAATTCATGAAAAAACTTGAGTTTTGTAAATTAAAACATTGGAGCCTAATTTTTTATTTCATGAAAGATAAAGTCCGACCCATAAATTTTTCCCTTCCTCCAATCATATTAAGTCTAGGCCCAATATATTTGGGCCCGAATAGACCACATTTTCTGAAGCTCATATTTCCAAGCTTATATTTAATTACACATTTTCTTAATAAAATAATTTTCACGTGAATCAATATATTTTTTCCTAACTTTTTAACTATACATTTTTCAAAAAATTGTTTTTCTCAAAATATATTCCCAATTTTTTTCCCACACAATGGTTGAACTCAGATTTGTGCATCTCCGTTCTCCATGTATACAATATACTCGACAAGCCAACATCCTTTGCACATTTACGCCTATTTGGAAAGATTTCTATTTTTGCTTATTGTAGAAAAAAAATTGGGCATGTTTGTCTCCCATTTTCGGAGAAGAAATAGAGTTTTGAATAATATTTTTTGGAGAATGTGTGGTTGAAAAGTAAAATAATTTTATTGGTTTGTGTGTAGAATATTTTATTAAGTGAATAGTGATGGAGATTGTTTACTGTATCAAATAATATTTGAGAAAATGGATGACAAATGGGAGCTTATGAGGAAGTTACATTGATATTTAAAAATTAATTTCTAAAATTTCTTCATTTTCCAAAAATATCTTTTAAAATAAGTTTAAAAGTGTCATCTTCATCTAAAAACTTTTCTAACCACTAGTCAGAGGCACGTGCAAGCCACGTGCCATAGTATAGTTGACTATACTATAGTGTTGACTGATTTTTAGTTATTTTTTAAGATATCACTAATTAAATCTTATTTAGTAAAACTTATTCAATAAAAAACCTTAAAGTTATAACAAAAAATAAACAAATAAAAAAAAGGAAGTTAGAAACAAAAGGGGAAATTATTCATCATAAACAATTTATATAATTCAATTCAAATTTAAAAACACCAATACACTAACAAACCACCAAGATATTGTTGTTTCTTGTTTTTTTCCTCAATTTTCTTGAAGTACAAATCTTTAGAGGCATTGCATATCACATTTTAAAATTTTTTTTAGGGTGGATAGAAAAGAAAAATTAACGATCATGATTTTACGTTTAATAATTTAAGATAATTTTTATATTTAAACTTAATCAACAATATATTTATTATTATCGAAAACATTTTAAATTTTTTTAAAAAAAATTAAATAAATCCAAATGGATATTCATATAGTGAAATATCGAATCAAAATTTGTAGGAAAAATAAAGTTCAAAAAATGATATTAGAATGAAGTTGAGATTGAAAAGAAACATAAACAATCACGACTTTATGTTTCACAATTAATGTAAAATTATTTTTGATATTTAAAATTTGTCGATCATATATTTATTATAGCCGCACTTCAACATTTTCAACAAATTTTAAATTGTTTAAAACGCATATTATAATTTAAAATACTGAATCAAATGTAAATAAATAAATAAAAAAACACGGCTTAGACAACTTAGTTGAGCCTGGCCAGAAAGCCATTTGGCTCGGCTCGCGGATAAAAAAAAAAGGGGGGCTTAGTTGAGCCAAGCCAAGTCGAGTTGATCCGAGATATCGGCTTATGAACAGTACCACCAAAGTGGCTATTTTATTATAGTAAGTATATGGATATGGAGAAGAAACATATAAAATTAACCAAATGAGTTTTAAAAAAAACACACACACACCACTTTTAGATATCAAAATCTCCTTTCGACTCCTCAAAAGATTTGCTAAAGAAACCCTGGTAAACAAATATATTTATCATATTCAAATCAACGAGTCCCAATAAAGTATTAGATTGTAAAGTCAATGGTTAGACTCATGGCCATTTTTATTTTTATTGGTCGATCATTCATCAGATGAAGCACTACTTTTTAACCACGAATTCTTCAAAAATCACTTTGACGCAAGCACTGCTAAAATTTTATTTGACGCAAGCACTATAATTTCTGGCCTCGTTCCTTTTGCTCTTAATGCTGTTATATGATATTGCACATCAAACATGTCCCTAAAGTACAAAAATATACAGCAAATTTCATATCTCAACAAGTGAATACTTGTTCATGTTTGGATCACGAATAATTATTCCTTGATCAAATTCAAGAACTTGATAAAAAAAAAAAAAGGGTAGACTCGTACTTGATTAAACTGAACTCAGCACCTTGGAATTGGAAATGGATTTTGGTAATCTGATTGTAACCTTCGCTAAATTTAAGGATTTAACAGCTTAACAAAATTACAAAAACAGCAAACAGTTTTTTTCCTGAAACTTAACATTATCCTATTAAGCATACAGTAATGTATAAATCATGAGTTCATCGATGCCATTTAATATAGATAGTATAAAAGTAGCAGAGATTTGATTTGGTAAACGAACGAAGAAGGCATCTTTTAGCTCAAAACATCGACAAGTATCGAAAAGATAATGGCTAATAGTATCTATATCACACAGTTCGATTGGTCAGGCCTTGGGTTTGCTCCCCATGATCCCTTCAGCGTCACTGAGGTGAGAAATGACTGTAAACTTCAGGGTCCCGTAGAATTAGTCGAGGTGCGCGCAAGCTGGTCCGGACATCCACGGTTATCCAAAAAAAAAAAAAAATCTATATCAAACATTTGTACATCGTCAGCTTTTATAAAACTAAGAAAAAGCTTAAAGAAAACGAACTGGATGACAGAAACATGCATCCTTAACCTTCTAAGGCCCTTTCAATAGCGTGTTTTTAATAACCATAACCTCAATAATGGCTACGAAAATCCCAAAAAATTTGCTTAATCGCATTTATTCAACTCATACAAGCCTTCTCGGAACTTATAGTAAAGCCTAAGAAAGAAAGGAAATGGATGGAAGAAACGTATAACATTACCAATGGAGATCATTTTAAATAGAGATCGCAGTATGCAACAACAAAAGACGTCTAGAATTTCAAGAAAGAGAAAGACACAAAAAGAGTCAAACAAATCAGAATTAAACTAAATCAATATACCATTGAGCCATGACTAAACTCCCCTGAGAAGGGCCGTTGCATGCACAATAAAATAATATGGACCGCTCTAAAGAATCTATCCATTTGGAAAACAAGTTAAGAATATTATTGGTTAAAGCCTATGGTATATATTGTTGTAATATTGTTCAAATTAAATAATCAAACGTGGAAATAATGGAAACTGAAATGGTAGGCAAACATTTGAAACCATGCGATCGCATAGAGTATTTCTCCATGCGGTCGCATAGCCATATACAGGGACTTTCATCCCTGTTTGAGAAACCTCTATGCGGTCGCATAGAGGTACTCTATGCGGTCGCATAGAGGAAAAACATGACCGTTAGAAACGGTTTTCTAGCCGTTTGGTTTTGAATGTGGTGACTTTTCCACTTCATTTTGACACCATTTCGTGAATTTGGTCGAGGCCTATATATAGTGGATCAATGTTCAAGGCAAATACAACATAAAAACACTTGAGATCCATTTATTATTTCCAATCAAAGATCAAATTGAGATCTATCATTCATATTCAATACTCTCCTTTGTGTTCTTGAGTTTTGGAGGATTTCACTAAGTGTTTAAGTGATAATCCTTTACAAGGCTTGTTATAATCCTTCAAACCGTTTGCCATAACCTTTAAACACTTACTTCTATCCGAGAGGGGGCAAATATCGTTTGAGGACAGCGATATCGCGTTCAAGCTTTCTTTGGTTTCGGTTTATTCATATTGTTGCTGTATATTTTGGTGAGTTTCTTCTCCAACCTCGGTGGTAAAATTCTAACAATCTCAAACGATATTTTTGCGATGGAGAGTGAAACAACTATGGCAACTATCAAGTTAATGAATCAAGATTTGATTCGTTTGGATCGCTTCGATGGAAACAACTTCACGCGATGGCAAGATAAAATCAAATTCTTACTAACGACGTTGAAGATCTTCTACATACTTGATCCAGAATTGGCACCGTTACCGGAACCAACACAAGGAGAAGCCGATGCAATAAAGACTGAACGACAAAAATGCTAAGAAGATGAATTGATATGCCGTGGTCATATCCTCAATGCATTGTCGGATCGCCTGTATGATTTATACACAAACACAACTTCGGCTAAAGAGATATGGAATGCTTTAGAAAGTAAGTACAAACAAGAGGAAGAAGGTACCAAGAAGTTTCTAATCTCGAGGTATTTCGATTTTAAATTTCTTGAAAATATTTCATTACTTCCGCAAATCCATGAAATACAAGTGCTTGTCAACAAGTTGAAAGCGGTGAACATTGAAATCCCGGAGACCTTTCAAGTAGGGGCTATAATTGCTAAACTCCCCGGAACTTGGAAAGGATACCGAAAGAAAATAATGCATAGTTCCGAAGATTACTCTTTGGAAAAATTGCAAAAATATTTGCGCATTGAAGAAGAGTCTAGAATGAGAGATAAGAATGAAAATTCTTATGAAGGCACTTCCAAAGCAAATGTTGTGGAGAAAACTGAACCGCCTACGAAATCCAACAAGAGAAAGCCTTCTATGAACTTTAACAAGTTCAAGAAGAAGACCAAAGGAGGATGTTTTGTGTGTGGAAAACCTGGTCACTATGCAAAGGAGTGTAGACACCGAAAACAAAACAACTTCGAGGGTAAAGTGAATTCCATCAAAGAAGATAAAATTGTGGCCACCATTAGCGAAGTCAATGCTATCAAGGGAAAGGCTCCCGGTTGGTGGTATGATACATGTGCAACTATACATATATCATATGATAAGTCTTTATTCAAAACTTATCATGACATTGATGGAGACCAAGAGATTCAAATGGGAAACGAGGTTAGATCAAAAGTAATTGGCAAGGGAAATGTTGATATCATCTTCACTTCTGGGAAGACCGTTACTTTAACCAATGTGCTTCATGTTCCTGATATGAATAGGAACTTAGTTAGTGGTAATCTCTTGGGAAAACCGGGCATAAAATGTGTTTATGAATCCGGTAAACTTGTATTATCCCTTAATGGAAAATTTGTTGGTAAAGGCTATTCTAGTGAAGGAATGGTCAAATTATGTACTATTGACAAATCTTTTGATAATAAAGTTGATTTTGTTTATATTGTTGACTTATTTTCGTTATGGCATGCTAGATTAGGTCATATTGGTAAAAGCACCATGAAACGTATGATAAAATGTGATTTAATTTCATGTCATGAAAATGATGAGTTTAAGTGTGAAACTTGTATAGAACCTTAGTTGAAATGATTAATGCCATGCTTACATATGCTAAATTTCCATTTAACTTATGGGGTGAAGCTTTGGTAAGTGCATGTAGGATTAGAATAGAATTCTTCAAAAGCTACTAAGGTTTCTCCTTATGAATTGTGGAGAGGAAGAAAACCAAACATTGGATACTTCAAGTGTGGGGGTGTCTTGCTTATTGCAAGAACACAAACCCTAATAGGTCCAAATTGGGTCCAAGAGGCATTAAATATGGCTTTTTTGTATGATATGCTAAAACCAATAGTAAATATCCACAGATTATTAATTGGGACCAATGTGATTATCGAATCTAGTGATGTGGAGTTTTTTGAGAATTCGTTGTCTTCGGATAATGAATTGAGGGAAATTCATAAGATATCCCTAGCTACTAAGTGGATCGAGATGAATATCTTCTAAAGATATTTCAGATCTAGTGAACCACGAGAGCAAAAGAACCGAATGTGAAGTCCTTTAGGAATCGGATGAAATTGATTCTCAACTTATTTCCCTTTTTACTTAGTAGAGGGAAATAATGTGAATGTTTGTAAGAACAATTCCTTTTGTTTTACAAGTGGAAACCGACCCTAAAAATTATAGAGAAGCTATGGCTTCTCGTGATAGCATCTTTTGGAAAGATGCAATTAAGGACGAAATGGATTTGATAATGTCAAATAATACTTGGGAGCTTGTCGATTTACCATCCGGATCCAAACCTATTGGTTGTAAATGGGTGTTTAGGAGAAAGTATAAATACTGATGGTTCTCTTAATACCTTTAAGGCTATATTAGTAGCCAAAGGATATCGACAAAAGGAAGGAATTGATTACTTTGACACATATGCACCGGTAGCTAGAATAACATCAATTAGGATATTATTTTCTTTAGCTTCTATATATGACTTGGCATGTTGTATCATCCAAATGGATGTCAAAACGGCATTCTTAAATGGGGATCTCGATGAGGAGGTTTATATGGAACAACCCGAAGGGTTTGTGCTATTTGGAAATGAACACAAAGTGTGCAAGTTAGTGAAATCGTTATACGGTTTGAAGCAGGCACCTAAGAAATGGAATGAAAAGTTTGACTCAGCTATTATATCATTTGGTTTTAAACATAATAGTGTAGATAAATGTTTATATTATAAGAAATGTGATGATTATGTTATTTTCATTTGCCTATATGTTGATGACATGTTGATTATGTGTAATCACATGGAAGGGATAAAAGAAACGAAGAGGTTTCTATCTTCCACATTCAAGATGAAGGATCTTGGACAAGTGGATACCATATTGGGTATCAAAGTCTCTAAAACTAGTGGGGATTACTATCTAAGTCAATCACATTATATCGAGAATGTAATTAACAAGTTCAAACACTTGAACGTGAAAGAATGTAGTACCCCGATTGATCCAAGTTCAAAACTTCTAAAGAATGATGGAAGGGCCATTGCTCAATTGGAGTATGCAAGTGCAATAGGGAGTCTTATGTATGCAGTTCAATGCACAAGACCGGATGTAGCATTTGCCATTAGTAAACTGAGTAGGTTTACTAGTAACCCGAGCAATGACCATTGGAAGGCTATTGGAAGAGTTCTTGGATACTTAAAGAAAACCAAGAACTTAGGTCTTCATTACTCAAAATTCCCGGCTGTATTAGAAGGATTTACGGATGCTAGTTGGATCTCTAGCACGGGTGAAAATAAGTCCACTTCAGGTTGGGTGTTCACTCTTGGTGGTGGGGCTGTTTCTTGGAAATCAAAGAAACAGACATGTATAACACACTCAACCATGGAATCCGAATTTGTAGCATTATCGGATACCGGGAAAGAAGCTGAGTGGCTTAAGGATCTCCTATATGAGATACATTTGGGACCGAAGAATGCTTCTTCGATATCTATCATGTGTGATAGTCAAGCCACATTAGCAAAAGCATACAATGAGGTATATAATGGAAAGTCTAGACATATGAGTCTGAGACACGATTACATAAGGAAATTAATCAAAAGTGGAATAATTTCCCTAAATTATGTAAAGTCGATTGAGAATTTAGCGGATCCTCTAACTAAACCTCTAAATAGAGATTTAGTAAATTCTACTTCGAGTAGGATGGGGTTGAAACTCTTAAACCAAAAGGTCCACCAATGATGGCAACCCTACCTGTCATTACTCAAAAGGTAATCCACGGGTTCAAAGGGTAACAACAAGTCATTCGAAATGTGGATAGTTACAACATTATTCAAATCCGCAATAACCCCAAACTAGATAAAATAATGCTGGTTGTTACTGAAGCGAGGGTTGAGTTTTAAGCTCTTAATGAAGTTCAGTACTAAGTACAAGTATTTCTAAAAGTAACAAAAATACTGGAAGAACTTCACCTAAACAAACTTCGAGGTGGTGCCGCCTTAATAGAAAGTTAGAGTTTCTTTCTTAAAAGTTTGTTGAAAAGGATAAGCGCAAGGCCATAATAGCGCTAAACGAATTTGAGAAACTTGAGAACACGTGATACTCGTGTGTGTGTTCTTACCGGTATTGTCATATGGAATCATTGGTTCAAAGCTTCCATGCTACCTCTAATTTCGACTTTACTTTGTTTGAATTACACTATGGTTAGATTCAAATCGAAAGATATCTAATCCTTACGCGTGAGTGTCGTACATTTTGAATATGAGAGTTATTTAATTTTGAACAAGTGGGGGATTGTTGTAATATTGTTCAAATTAAATAATCAAACATGGAAATAATGGAAACTGAAATGGTAGGCAAACATTTGAAACCATGCGATCGCATAGAGTATTTCTTCATGCGGTCGCATAGCCATATACAGGGACTTTCATCCCTGTTTGAGAAACCTCTATGCGGTCGCATAGAGGTACTCTATGCGGTCGCATAGAGGAAAAACATGACCGTTAGAAACGGTTTTCTAGCCGTTTGGTTTTGAATGTGGTGACTTTTCCACTTCGTTTTGACACCATTTCGTGTATTTGGTCGAGGCCTATATATAGTGGATCAATGTTCAAGGCATATAAAACACATAAAAAAAACACTTGAGATCCATTTATTATTTCCAATCAAAGATCAAATTGAGATTTATCATTCATATTCAATACTCTCCTTTGTGTTCTTGAGTTTTGGAGGATTTCACTAAGTGTTTAAGTGATAATCCTTTACAAGGCTTGTTATAATCCTTCAAACCGTTTGCCATAACCTTTAAACACTTATTTCTATCCGAGAGGGGGCAAATATCGTTTGAGGACAGCGATATCGCGTTCAAGCTTTCTTTGGTTTCGGTTTATTCATATTGTTGCTGTATATTTTGGTGAGTTTCTTCTCCAACCTCGGTGGTAAAATTCCAACAATACCTCCATATTGTTCATCAAACGCAAAAATGCTAAACTAATAAACTATTAAATACTTATCTAAATTCAAAGAAATTACATGGGAGTATCACTAGCTGTGTGTGCGACAATTTATATATATAGCCTCTTGATAATAGCACATTTGTTATGTTTTTCACCCATTAATATTTGCGTTTCTATTATTATTTGACGCCTAAATGCACTAAGTATTTTTATATCTTGGTTTAGGTTGCAAATGTGTGAAAACGGTGGAAAATGGAAGAAACAATTGAAAAATGATCAAAATGGAAGAAAGTGAAAGTTCATGGACTAAAGTGCAAATATTCTAAACTTGTTTCTCACATTGTGATGAAGATTCAGAGTGTTAGAGGTCAATTGGATGAAGAAAGGAGTCAAAAGGATAAAATATGGCCAAAACATTATCACCTATCAATTTTCAAGTTGAAAATGTTGCACCGATTTTCAACCACATATTGAGACCCATTTGTGGTATGAAAAACGATCAAATTTGAAGATGGTCTTTGAATAAAAGTTGTAGCCCTTTGAATTAGCTTTTCAATGCATCTTGAATCATCTCAATTGGACATCGATATCGAAAGTTATTACCAAAACACTAAAGACTGTCCAACTGTGTACTTGGCACTCGCCCGACCCTGAATTTCAATATAGAAAGCAAATATTTTGCTTTCTACTGGGCGCCCGCCGAGGCCAAATCGAGAAAAAAATCTCAAGTTTCCTTCTACTACTCAAACACTTATAGTAACTTATAGTGACACGATTTCTCAAAAACGTTCCAGAACGCCACATTCTTCCATTGATTTTGGCTCAAGAAACTCTGAAGAACTAACAATCTTGGTGAAGTAAGGGAGGAACTCAATTGGATATGGTGATTTCACATCTATTATTTCATGTAATTGGTCTTTTTTCGGTGAATCATCTTAGTATTTAGACTTTTCTTTTCTTTAATTTACATTGAAATCGGTTTAATAATTACTAGATTTTTCATGGATTTAGTCATGCATTTTCCATTGTTTAATCAAACTATTTATTAAGTTTCAATTTTAATCACTTATTGTTGAGATTAATTTAACTTTTATCAAATCCTTCATAGATCCAATCGTACTTCTTCTATCGTCAGATTGAACTAATTGTTGAATTTTAATCTTAATATTATTTTATTGGCGGATTAATTACTATTATATGCTTGATGTATATGGCCGATTTTTGATCTTGTTTCAATAAAATTGTGCGAATATGTCACAAGTCTAGATTTTAGGATTACATTTATAAATTAAACTAGGTTTAAACGATATATCTTCCGATTAGAGTGCTGGAATGAAAGCCTCCAATTGTGTTATAAAATTGAAATAATTGATGTGATTGATCCGATCCGATTGAGGGAATTCTGACGTTTCACTGCCTCAAATCATTGATTTTAACTTTGCTACTTCAACATTAAATTTACTACAAATTTAAGACGATGACTCGTCCCTTTTTGGAACACTTTGAGCATTTTTCCATTTCCATGTGGATACGACACCCAAAAACTGCACTACAACTACCGTATTATTCTCTGGGCGTAATCACATCCCCAGCCAAAGCAAGAAAAGATGTTCATACACCAGTAAATTTACCAGAAATGCCTTTTCCTTCATCTTCGATGGCATAACCATTATCATCTTCATTCTTAGTTTCCATCTGCTTCAATGCTGCAGACTCTCGCTGGTTTGAAGCATTGCCAGCTCCAGCAACAGTCCGTTGATAGAGAACCCCTCCAGCAACAGTTAATAGCAAACAAACCAAACCAAATGGACTAGCATGCTTATCCCAAATCAACACATTGATTGCAATAGTCAAAAACTTATTCACTACTCCAGTCACTGTAAATGCAGTGGCAGAAATGGCCTTCCTACAAGCAAAACCAAAGAAACTAATGAGCAACCCAAACAAACAAGACAAGCACACTGCAGAAAATGCAAGTGGCTCGAATAAATTCCTTCCACTTGAATATCCCACAGCTGCGAACACATCGACATACTCCCCTGTTATAATCCAAAAGATAGGAGCAATCATCAATGACAAAAGATTGTTGTAGTACACAAATCCCCAAGTGTTCAACCCAAGATTGCTCACCACATGTTTGATGTAAACCATTTCTGTTGTGATCGTTACCAAGTACGCAAAAGCCCATGAGTATACAGTCAGTGTAAAGTCAGAGTCTGTCGTAACATACCCAACCGTACCACTCAAGATGATCACCAAGGACAAGAATGTCAATTTCGAAGGGCATGGCTGCTTCCTGAACGCAGTATCAGCTACTGCAACCAGAAGGGGAGTAAGGGATCTGAACACTATGAATGTATCCACATTGGCATGGCGCAAAAGATTCGTATTAGTGAAAATTGCCAAGTAAAAAACAAAGGCTGCGGAAAGAAATTTCTTGGCCATGTCAAGGGTGAGCGCATCGTGGTGCAAGAACCCCAGTTTCCCAAGGATCCACACACCAAGAGCTGAAGTTAAGTACTGGAGAGCAGTGAGGAGCCCCGGGTAGTTAAATTTGGTAATGGCAAACTTGTTAATCACAGCAAGCAAGCTAGAACACAAAGCATAGCCCACTACAAGACTGCTGGTTGGATAGTATTGTCTAGATGCATCCAATCGAATCGAAGCCATTAGGGTTTTGAATTTGAGGGATCCAAAACAAATTTTGTTCCTTTTCAGACCCCTCTAAAATTGAAGTAAATCTGACTGAAATCAAAGGAGAAAACAATGTTCATATCTGAAATGGGAAAGCAAACTGGTTCAAGATCTTCCCAAATCACAACGTGGTAAGAAAATTGAAACCCTAAGGAAATTGTAAAATAGAATTAAATCAGATTTGCAGCTAACAGTGAACGAAAAAAAATTACAGCAACACTGAATCAGGCCTAAGAATTAGCCAAAATTAGGGGGAATAATTGAAGTTTAAAAGGTTGCAAATACAGTAAGACAGCAGTAAAATTCAGTTCTAAGATGCATATGGTTAAAATATTGAGATAAAGATCAGAAGTATATAATGCATATCATATACATATAATCTATAATACATTAAAGAATTATTTTTTAACTCTAACTTTACTATAATTCGATTATTTTAAATTATTTTAATAATATCTTACTTTTCGTTTTTAATATATATTTAATTTATTTAATCATTTGATTACAATCAATGTACATGTATATTTGACAAATTCATTATATTTGTGTGCTTTCATTAATGTATGAATTTTTCTATTATTAATCTTCAATTAATTAATATTCATCTCCATTTATGCATTTAAGCATTATCAATTATAATTATAAGTTAATTAGATTTTCACATTCGAGAATGCATTTTTTACCTTAAAATTCTCATTCTCATTTTTCTATTCATTTTCAATCACACATTTTTCAATAAAATAATATTTTTCATCACATTAATAACTTTTCTATTCTTTTTCAACCACACATTCTCCATCAATCTACTATTCCAAAATACATTCTTCCAAAATAATATCCATCAAACACACACTCAATTTTACTTAATTGAAAATTAAATAAACGATTTAACAGTCATCGTCACTCATATATTTCCCGATATTAATTCTAAATTAATTAACATTCATACACATTTATAAATCATTTTATAATAGCGTGCAACTCATGTTCAACGTTAGTCAACGGAGTTAAAAACTGGGATAAAGATTCGAAGCAAATTGAAAATGAGAAATTCAGTGAATCTTATCGATATCAAAGACTCTTGTTTGTGAAGTTTATTTTCTTAGTACTACAATGGACAGCATACCAACGTGCCTTGTATTGTGTTTAATTTTTTTTTTTCGTGCAAGCTGACTCGAAATATGTTTTATAAAGATCTACTCCAATGGAAGATGTCAAATTTTCTCGAATGGAAAAGTTGCAATTTTATGCTATCTAATAATATATATATATATATATATATATATATATATATTTTTTTTTTTTTACCATCTATGTTTTTTTCTCTTTCGAAGTGTTCATTGGGTGGGTACTCGATATGGTGCTGGACAATGCACCCTGGTAATTACTCGATATGAAGACGGGACTTGTTAGGAAGAGCGAGAAGATTTGTTCCCACGAGGAGCCACTAGACAATTATTCGATTGACTGCACGATTGTGAGAGAATATAGCTTAACACAAATTTCTTATCCCAAGTTTTAAATTCTAGCCAACCAAGCTATGTAGGTGATCACCTAGAGAGTAGGTCACAACATTTGCTTGACCATCCGTCAAAGAGCGGAATGACGCTGCTAAAATTCTCTTATGCTAAAAATTGATTGAGAATTAATAATATTTTTAAAAAGTTGGGGATGAGAAGTGCAAAAACACTCTTAAAATTCGCAAATTCCGATAAGGGGCGAAATGAAATTTTTCTGCCTTAAACCGATACGATTTGCCACTTAAACACCAGTCTTCCCTAAAACCTTCTCTCTCGGTAATCTGTTAATTGTTATAGGTCATGTAATAATCTGAATATAGAGTCCTACTATTAGAGTTTAAGCCCCTGTTTGGCCCCATTTTGGGGTGTTGAAAATTCTTGGAATAATGATTGATGGGAAAACGTGTGGTAGAAAAGTAATGAAAAGTTTTAAATTTGTGTAATATTATTTTATGTGATAAATGTATGATTGAAATGAAGAGAAAAAAATTAATGTAATGTAATAGAAAAAAATGGGGCCAAACGGGTGCTAAGGAACCCCAACAAGACGACATCGCAAACAACTGATTACGCCCAAAAAATAATACGGTAATTGTAGTGCAGTTTTGTGGTGTCGTATCCATAAGGAGATGGATGAATGAATCAGGGAGTTCAATAATTTAGGGTTCTCATGAATTGATAGTAAAAAAATTGTTTATTGAATTAAAATGTGAATATCAATGGATGAAGTTATGAGATTAAAATCAAAATGTAGAATAGTGAAGTATCGAAATTCCCTCAATTGGGTTGGATCAATCAACTTCAATAATTCATGCATTTTCTACTCAATTAGAAGTTTTTATCCTAACTCTCTAACCAGATGATTTAGCAATTCAAATCAATTTAATTTCATAAGTAATTCTAGAATTTAGATTTCCCAGATCAAACTCCCACTTTTGTTTATTGAAATCAGATTCAAAAAACGACCATATATTTCTAACATACGGCAATGATTGAATCACACCAATAAAGTATTTGGAATTTAAACTCAAACCAATATTTCAATTGTTCAATGGAAGAAACGTGATTAATTCCATGAAAAACTTAATAAAAGTTAAGTCAAACTCAAATATAATTCATAAAGAGGAAATATAAACCACAGAATTGTTTAATCAATGAAAAAGCACATTACATGAATATATAATGCAGAAATCTTCAATTCCAATCGAGTTCCTTCGTAGATTCACCAAAAGATTTAGTTCTTCACGAGTTTATTGAGCATAAAGAGACCGAATGATGAAGAATGAGGCGTTCTAGGACGTTCTGGAGTGCATTTAGGGCTTAAAAGTCGAGAAAAAAATTGTTTCCATAGGAATTTGACGTAAATTAGAAAACTAAAAATCGTGCCTCAGAAATACTCTATGCGACCGCATAGTTATAGGTGTTGCGGTCGCATAGAAGACTTGAATTGGCCACTGGAAGTCGCTAAAGGTTTCTGTGCGATCACATAAGTTTAGAGTTTTTTACCGGGCAATTTTCAGTATTTTCATCATAACTTTCTCTTCCGATATCCGATTGAGGTGATTTAAGATGCTTTAGAACGCTAACTCAAAGGGATACAACTTTGCTTCAGATACCATCTTCGAATTCGATCGTTTTCCATATCCAAAATTGGTCTCAATATGAGGCTGAAAATTGGTGCAAAATTTTTCAGCTTGAAAGTTGATATGTGATAATGTTTGACTATATTTCATCCATTGACTCATTTCTTCATCCAATTGACCTCTAACACTCTCGAGTCTTCATCCCAAGGTTAGAAACAAATTTATAGTGTTTGCCCTTTAGTCCCTGAACTTTCACTTTTTTCCATTTTGGTCCATTTTCGCTATTTTCTTCAATTCTCCACCGTTTTCACCCATTTGCAACTTAAATCAAGATATAGAAGTACTTAGTGCATTTAGACGTCAAATAATCATAGAAACGTAAATATTAATGGGTGAAAAGCGTAACAAATGTGCTATTATCACACCCCAACTTGCTTATTCCAAGTTCGTAGCAATTTAATGCAGAGCAAGATGAATGAATGATTGGTCTATATTAGAAGTGAAATTGTTAAGTTCTAATTTAACCACATACCACGCCCTCTTCAAACTCAAGACCACACGAAATTAACAATGTCACGATTATCAAGACGTCAAAGACTCATGTCAAATGTGTGAGTGTGTGTGTCAAGTCATAGTCATCTTACTGCCAACTCGAACACATGCAACATCAAGTATATCTCAAGCTGAAGACTCAACTCCATAACTCACGGGTATCAAAGTGTTTAGTGTGAAGTTTCTCTTTATGGAATTGAGAAATATGAATGCTCAAAATTGGAGACATAAATATTTATGAACAAACAACAAGCAAACATTGATATCATAATAGGCATACCGTCAAATGAGAATTCATCTATTCATTCCACAATCTTACTTGAAATCAAAACAATCAATGCAAAAAGGTTGTAATGAAATTCAAGTTGGGCTATATGAAAAAAGGGATGTTAGGGTTTCGAGTACATAACTAAATATCTTATCACGCATTTCAATTCATCACACATTTCATTCAACATATTCCTCAATATTTCAAGACCCAAAATCAAACATATATACATGTTTTTTTTCTTTTTCGATATTTTTTTTTGAGTCTCCTTATTTGAGCACATATCAACTCTTGTCATTTTCCTTATTTCAATTCTTCACAAATAAACATACATGCCTACTACACACTTTGAAGTAAAAAGGTGGAGAAATATGCGTAAATGTTGTACTCTAATGGGAGAAGTATAGATAATATATGTGCATGAAGAAAATGTTATATATGTGTATAACTTAAAGTCGCTACTAGGGGTATTGAAAAGAAAGGTTGAATGCTCAAATATATCGGTCCTAAATTGACTTTCATCATTTCCCTAGTAATCCACCATCTTACCACAAATCATATAGTGTTATTCAGAAAAAAGTTTCCAATTCACAAGACCAATGAGCTTTTATTGCCATTTTTAGTATATAGTGGCTCTCAATCCTCATCAATTCCGTCACAAGAAAAACTTCAGCAATAGACTCATCTAGCTACATGTGTTAAACCACTATCTTACCACAAGACTTGTGTGTACGAAAAAATTAGCAAGTGTCATGACATCTAGATTTTCACAAACAAAATTAATTCCTAGTGGAAAAAAAAGAACTGAAAAATATTTATCCACCAAAATATCAAGAATTTATTTTCTTCAAAAATGTGGAAAATTTGAAAAGTTAAAAAATATTTTTTTGAAAATTTTTTGCCTATCAAATACTACAAAAATTAAAAAATGGATCCATAAAAAATGTGCTCTATCAACCGAACCTCAATTTCATCATTCATTTAACTTAAAGTTTGGAGCCACGACTGATGCGGTAACCCAGTAAGGCTACGTACCATTACTCTTTCGAAAATGCCCTAGCTCTCTCTCAGCTGCAGTCTCGGCGTTAATTCCCTCTCTCTCAGCCCGACTCTCTCCCCCCGCCCCTGCTCTCCTGTCCGGCCCTCCGACCCCTCACCGTTCGCCCCTGCTCTACCTCACGGCCAGGGGCGGATGCCTGCACTGGACTTTGGGGCGCCCCAATTTTTTCAGCAACCCAAAATGTATGATACAAACCCTGCAAATTAGCTCCCATTACATTATTCCATAACTCCCATCAACAGAGAATCCGCCACTTCCTCAGCCCCTGCATCCACGCACCGTCGCAGACTCGTACGTCCCCTGAACCACAGAACCAGGCCCAGGCGCCCAGCATCTAGCGTTCATCTGGTACGTGAGTTTTCTATAATTTCAATTGGTATTAATCTGGCATCTGCTATAGTGCTATTGACTGTAGTATGTAGAGTGTAGAGTATATGCAATGGGTATTGTTGGGTAACTACCTCGCTTATTAGTTATTTATAGGGGAGGAAATAGGAAGTGAATAACCACAACTAAAGTAATCTTGCAACTGGCGGGGGTGTGGTTAGGGACTATGAGGGTAATGTTTTTATTTGCCTTATATGAATTCTATGGAGCATGTTCTTGTTGTTGTTGCCTGGTGCCGGTTGGGAAATTTTTTGAAACCAAGTGTTGGAGGAAAGTTTTGAAACTCAGTTGGAGGAAATACGGTATTGGAGCAGGGACTGTGCCTGTTTGGGGAAGATTTCGAAACCAAGTAAATTGTTGCAAATGCAATCTGCAGTCTTTTGTACCAGGTGTGCCTTGAATTGTCAAACAGAAAGTTTGCAAGAGAGCCATTGCTCATGAATTGAACTAGATTTTTGTGATTAGTCCTGCTAATTGAGGTTACTTCCGCATTAAATTCTTCCTCAATCCTCACCTTCTGTGGCCATCTTATGCAGCTTTTCACAGAAACTACGGTTTCAGTATTAATGACTGAATGCTTCTTAATTCATAGAAATTGATGGAATTAGTGTGCAATTTTTTTAAACACTTGCAGTTTTACAGTGCAATTAATTATTTTTTGAAGTGTAGTGCCTGTATATTTTCTTATTCGAGGTTAGCCAAGCCAAACAGACCCCCCGGTCTCTAACCTCAATTAAGTAGTTTATTTTCAGAATCACTTTTATGTTTCTGAAAATTATTTGCATACTTTGAGTGATTAATTTGGATCCTGCTGCAATTATCAAATAGTCTCTAGACTTAGGTTAGTTGTCTAAATTGAAAAATGAAAATCCAGATTTAGAGCGAGAACACGTTTTTTTCTTGCCGAGTTTCTTGATTGGTTCTAAACATGAGGCCAACATTTCCATGCTTGACATGTTTGCCATGTTACTCTATTCCATTCTTCTGTAAGCGGCAAAGTTCTCGACTAGCCTAATTTGTGCACGGGCTGGACCTCCTTTCCCTAGTGAAAAGGCCTCCTTATCCTGGTTGGAATATAGTTTCTACTCCTGAAATTTGAGATTGGCATCAAATGGTTTTGGAAAAGAGAGGCTGTAGATAAAGATGAACTCTTCTTTTCTGTGTGAGGGTATGCCAATTGCGTATGTTTGATGGCATAGAATCTGAAGAGTTCTACTCTCTTCCCTGTTAAACTACAACAGACAATAGTGATAGTTTTTTCGAGAGAACTCAGCATTGAAGCTAGAGGTGTTAGTTTCTATCAATCTTTAATTGTTTTACCAGATTGAAATTTGTTATTGATGATCATAGTAACTTCTAACTGTGCTGCCTCAATACATTATAATGCCTTGAAGTTGAATGCTGGTTTAAGGGGCTTTGAAGATTAGAAAGCGAATTAAATTGTTTTGTATTCATAAATGTTTACTTTTGATGCACATTTTAATGAAAATTAGTCAAAAATATCGTAGATTTGATTATTTTGGTTGTTTATAATTTTGGGTAAATTATTAAACAGTCCTTCAAGACTGGGAATGAAATCCAACGTGTTTTTCATCCACGCAGGTACAATATGGATGTGATACCATTGCATAAAAGTTTGGTTTTGTACCCTCTTAACTCAAAACGTCTGTCCGTGTCACTGGTGCCCTGGATTAGTTGGGACGAGTGGAACTTTGTTAAAACCTCCCTCTTTTCGTCCTCTCCAGATTCTATAAACTGTGCTCTCCAAAGAGTAAATATGGAATGAATAAATATATGAAACTTAAGATTATGTCTTCTTTTTTCACATAAATTATGCAAATTTTTAGTTTTGTGAAAGATTTTTTTTTTTCTTTTTTTGGGTGGGTTTTTAGATGTCGACGTGGAGGAGCAGAGGGTGCATTCCGGTGGTGATTGAAGTTACTGCTTCCATGATCGAAATTCAACAGAAAGATCCTTTTTTTAGGTGAGTTTTATCCTCTTATATTAAAATTCATCAAAAGAATACACCTTATTCCTTTTAGTAATTGTTCGTGCGAAATCCACAAGCGTACGAGATCATGGACAAGTTATAAATTTAGTGAGTTTAGAATATTGTTTCACAGAGAATAAATTTCAATTCACGTTTACTAGCTTTATATGAAATTCGAATTATGTAAACAAAAGAGATTTTGATTTGTAATTATTCTAAATTAATCTAAAAATTATGTAAAAGTAGGGTTTGTATCAAATTATGGACGATTGTTTTGGATTTAAAGTCTGCATATTGTTATCTATTTCAATTCTCAATTATGTAATCGAGTTTCAATCTGCATTCATGACAATCGATAAAGTTAACGTTTTTAACTTTTTTTAAGATAATAAATTAATTCTTTACCAATCACGACACGATCCTATTCGTAGTCCAAGTTCGAATGATTAGAATGCATTAAAATTTAAATTATCTATGCTCTTGTGTTGCCCCCATTATTCTCAAAATACATTTTTCTATCTTATTTTGAACCACATCATTCTCCATCAAAATACTATTCCAAATGCTTTTTCATAAAAAAAAATGGAGCTCAAATGGTTTCTAAATGGTTGCAGATAAATGTTATTCATACATCTATTGCACATATGTTAATTTTTCTTCTCTTATTTCTTCCTTTTCATTCTAAATTCAGCAACAAGGATTATTCCCCAATCCCCCCTTGATATTTTTGAGTTAAATTCTTCAAGAAGACCCCCTTTGTGACTTTCAATCCTTTTGATTGAATTTATTACTTGCCTACTAACAAGATGTTACATACTTACATTGTGGGCTGATTGTAGAGATGACTTAAGAGAAGGTGCTTTGCAATCACAAGAAATGCTATCCATGCTATATTGCATGGCGATCATGAGGTTCCTATTCTTTTCTTATTTTAATTAAATTATTGTTTTGGATTCCTTAGCTTGCAATTCATATATTTTTATTACCTATCAACAAAAAAAAATTTATATTATTGTTCTGTTTATGTATTGGCCCTGAAAGAATGATCGTTTCCTCTTTTCATTTGTTTCCTAAAGGCTTGTAAATGGCGTGGTTGAGAAGACGCGGAAAAAGACGGAGATTTCAATCGGGGAAGCAGCAAATGCTATTGGCATTCCACGAATGCTTATTGATATTCGTCATGGTGAATTTCTCTGGATGTTTTTCATGCAGAACTGCTTTCATTCCTTTGTTTCTTGTTTTATCTTTAAAATTTTGGTATATCATTCTCCGCGTGTCATTCTTGTGATTCGTACTTATAAATTTAAAGTTATTAATGAGTGTTAAAAAACTTGTAGAGGGTTCTCATCGTGATCTCCCGTCTCTTCAACTGGTTCGTCTTGCATCGATGAAGGTGATATTTCATGAATTGTTCTGCTGCTAGCGTAAAAAAGGTGTCCTTTTTGAAGCTGTTGTCTTTATTGTCATTGATTTCCTGGACAACTATTTCTAGATGGAATGAATGAAATGGAACATGTTTATTTATATAATAATTTGGCTGTGTTCCGGTTTGTAATTTTAAATTATGTCCACTGCTTTGTAGTTTCTTAGTGTTTTCCAAATTTTGCAAAATCTTTTCTTAAGAAGTTATTGTTCAGTTTAGAAGCTAAAGAAGATCTCAATAAATGAATTCTTGGTCTAAATTCATTTTATTTTTATTTTTTTTGGCTCAAAAAGTGAAGCCCAGTTCTAGTAAAAATGGACCTTCTTGCTTTGAGGAAAATTTTATGCTTTGATCCGGATGGAGCATTATTTTCACCATTTATGTACATGGCAGCTAAAATTTCTTTGACCATTCTCCTAGGACTTGCATGGCTTCAACTGTATAAGGGAAGCTTGTAAATATCTTTTAGTTTTTCACTTTCTTATAATATACGAGTAAAAATGACAGAGATCTTTTTGATGCCTTAAAATCACTCATATTATTAGAGTTGGTGATTTGTCAGCCAATTTACTTCATGCAAACAAAAAAGAAATACAAGTCTTTACATAAACACGTTAACCTGAAATTTGGTCAGCTGAAGTTTTGAAGACTGTGTTTTAGTGGTAAAATATTGACCTCACATCATGGTAACTAGCTGTGATGAAAGAGCCTTATAGTAGGATCTACAACTCCTTGTTAAATATTAAATCTGTGTTTCATCTTAAAAAAATAGAGTTAATTGTAGCATTGGAAATCTGCACACCATGAATTTCATATCTGTTTTTGATAATTCAGGCACTTGATTGGTTGAAATCATATTATTGGGAACCTCAAGAAAAGGCCATCCCGGTTAATCAAAATGCCGATCTCAAAAAAGAAATTAAGTGTAGTCTACATGAACTTTCTCTCTCTCTTAAAGCGAAGCAAACCACCAGATCAAGTTCTTTACAAGTCAAGGGAAAATGTAAGTCTAATGTACTCTTCATTATGTTGAATGATGATGCCTTTTGCATCAATAGAAATTATTTCTTTATCTATAAAAATCTCAAGTATATCTTGGTATTGCTACCCAGTTCATGACATTTTGCAATGGAAACTCCTTTTTAACGAGTTCTTTTATTTGTTAGCATACTGTCTTGTGTGTTTCATCGTATGTCAACTAGTTTGATGTCTTTAATTGTTTGACCCAAATAAAAGCTTGATTTCATGTCATCAATTTTACTCCATAATTTTGGGTTTTGTGTAATTAATTGTCATTGCTTCTGCAAGTGTTTAATTGTCTATTAAAATAAATGCATTAGATTTTCATTGATGGGTACGTTTCATATTTGAATTTAATCCCTTAGAATGATTTGATGTAGTAGTTGAGAGTACTATAAATAGTTAAATAACTTAGTTACATGTTTCTATATTGAAGTAATTGAATACACAATAAAAAAATAATTATTTCCTTTTGTTCATAGGCCATATATATATATATATATATATATATATATATATGCCCTTCCCTTTAACATTGTTGATCTTTTGATGGAATTTTAAATTTGAAGATTTTTTTTTTTGTTCACATTTTTTCTTCGTATTCAGAATCAACTTGTATTAATATTGATTGTGACAACTTGAAGTTTGCACTTTCCTCTTATTTTGTTTTAAGAAATAGTTGGCCAGTTTCCTAATTTTATATGGTGGCATTTACCGATGATACGATTTTAATTATATTAATTTTCACACCAACATGAAGGTGTTAGACAAATGGATCACTTACACGGGCATAATAAATTTCTCTTTCTTATGGCTGGGAAGGTATCACATTCTAAAATTACAGGTAATATTTATTAAACGAAAATTTATGGAGCCTTTATGGTCGATATGTTTGTTGTGATTGTAGCTCAAAATCTCGAATTGAAATACAAGGAAATTGCAAGATGCTGAATAGTCTAGTAAATTTCGGAGTAATGAATTATTTGAGGCGGTGACGGTGAGGGCTGATTTGATTCCCTTTTTAATTCTCCATTGATTGCTGTCAAGATTGTGGGGTGGTAAATCTTCATCTTAATTAGAACTTAAAAGGTTTTTTACGAATGCTATAATTTCTCACACATTCCTGTTCAAGCATTGCTAAGTTTGATGATTTCATGCATTTCATTTTCTTTAGGATTATATGGTATTGAGTTGCAAGAAGTTTGGGTGTCAGCAAAAGATGTATGACTAAAGTTTCGTTAGTTTTGAGTAACACTTATCTTAGTATCAAATTAAGTCCTTGTTTGATCCCCATTTTTTAAGACTCGTGATTTGTCAAACTCATTTTCAACCAAATGTTTCATGGGAACTATATCTTTTCATCAACTTTTCAACCACACATTTTATCAACTTCTATCAAAATCTACTAAAAATATTATTTCTAGCTAAACTAAATAGGGGCTAAGTAACTTTCTTATTTTAAAACTTACATATTTACTTATAAGTAAAATTGCTTAGCCAAAACATTATCATAGTATGCTTTTTTTTTCTTGAATTCAAGGTTCTAAAAGCCATAAGGCGCAGCAATGAGACAAGGCTTGGCCTCAATCCTTACGAGCTGAGGCATAATAAGTCCTTGTTTGAGCACCATTATTTCTAAACTCATTTTTATCCAAACTTATTTTCAACCACACATTATCCAAATAAAATAATTTTACATGTAAATCTAAAAATTTTTCCAACTTTTTAACTACACATTTTCCAAAAAATCACTATTACAAATTCTATTTTTCAAAAAAATGAGGCTCAAACACAGGCTAAGGTGTTTCCTTATTTTTAATTATTTTAAGATTATTAATAATAATTCCTTTTACTTGATTAGTTTATTTAATTTAATAAGTAAAATAAAAAAGGCACATGCCTTGTGCCTAGGCTTGCATTAGTCACACCAAAACCTAAGCCTTCATTAGTCATGTTTTTTGCCTCCTAGGCTGCATAGGCGGTCAAATAAGGCTGACCAGCTTTTCCACTCCTTTTCCATGTGTCTGCCTTCTTCATACCTTACGTCTATGCCCTTTCTTTTAGAACACTGCATACCTTACGTCTAAGCCCTACCTTTTAGAACACTGCATTTATCCTTTGTCATCACCTCTATCTCTATACTGAATTCCCCCATGATTATGTTTCTTGGCAAGTCATTAATTTTTTTATGCACATCTTTAGAAATAACACTAATCAAACAGGATTTCAATGTCTATGTCGGTGGTGGCTATTTGTTTCAGGTTCTAAGAAGTGGGTTACGAAATCATTGAAAAATATACTTCGGTTGTATACTTCCTTTTCTTCAGAAGTGGTATATATTCTCTTGGAATTCTTGCTGAAGGCCTCAGATTTTACAGAAGTCGCGGTGGAACCGCAAATTGGCCATGAAAAGCAGCAGACCGTATATGATGACTGGAAATCTGTGGTCTTGAAATTGTCAAATAAAGAACCAGAATTGCTTCTAACCCTCCTTAACGCTGTTCTTGAGAAGATAGACACACATGAAGAAATCATGAGATGCGAAATAGGTAACCTGGTTAATTTGTGACATTTTTCAAGCATAATGTCAAGTGTCTTTGATTAGTTTTTCTTTTTGTTTCTATTTTCCACAAAATGATGTTTGATGTCATATTATTATTTTTTGATTAGTTGATAATATTTATGTAGTCGTGCTTTCATCTTTGATCTACTTTTTATGGATCATCAGGTGAACATCACAGTCTGGATAATTTTGCCAAGTCTCGCCAAGTCGAGCTACTTGCTTATTTGTTTGAGTGGCTTGTTGGAAATCTCAAGACACTCTATCCCGCCTTTCACAAGGAACATACAGAATGTAAAGATTCTCTGGCAGAATCAAACTTGCCAAAGGAGACGCTACAAGGATTACTACGCAAATGTCTTATGTTGTCTTGTCCTGGAAACAAAAAGCTGATGGATTCGGCCCTTGTTCTTGTACAGATGAGAGGAGACAACTCTTTACTTTGTAAGCTCAAAAAGATGGCTTCCCTGTGGTTGTCAAATTCCAACATTAGCGAAGAAAACTCTGTTGATTCTCACATTGAGATCCTTCCTTCCGAACAAGAAGATTTTATTCGTCGAGCTGAAGAGAATTTCAAGTTAATAAGACATCGTCAAATGAAGGGCACTGATGTAAAACCTACAGACTCCAATGTGGAAGTTAATAGCCGATGGGTTGTTACGAAGTCATGGAAGCCATGTCCTATAGGCATGCTCCCTCACAATCTTGGCTTCTCAGGCCATCTTCCGGTTCTCAACTGCAATGACAAGCACAGAGAAGCTCGAAAAGTATCAGATGAGGAACCGCGTTGGGGACTAAATCAATGTGGTAAAAGGGAAGCCTATTGTCTGATTGAAGAATTAGATAGCGCATTTATTAAGAAAGTGAAGGAGAATGAAGCAGATCGTGAATCATACAATGAGGATGAGACTCCCTCCGAAGGGGTTATGGGTCGTCTTATGGTCGATGGAGTCTGGAAAAAAATTACTGAGGAAGAGCTGCTTGCCATTGCATCGACTGTAAGATTATTAGTTTAGTCACTCAGCTGTAATGGCTCTCTTATACAGCAGCTACCATCAATTTTGGAACTTATAGAACATCAGGTTAAATAGCAAGAAAATACGCTCGTCAATCTCCAAAAGTCAGCTTTTCGGATATCTATTTATTTATTTCGATCTGCAATTCAATATCCTCCACGCAAGATAATTCCAATATATAGATCGATTTAATATTTTTTAACCAGAAAAAGTACCTTTTTTTCTTTTTCTTTTTTCCTTTTAATACATGATATTTCCCTTTGCTCAGCACACCTGCAAGTTATCATTTGACGTCACGCAGTCTCCATTTAACAAATTCTGTGTTATTTCTACCTCAAATTAGGGATGTAAACTGTTCAATTTTTTGTGCTTTTGAGAGTTTTTCAAATCGAACCAGTTTAAATAGTTTTGTAAATTTCCAAATCAAATCACAAACCAAACCATAATTTGCGATTTGGTTGTTTAAAAATGAAAAGAATTAAGCCATGTCTGGTATCTCTATTTTCTTGGATTAAAATCAAAATTATGGCCGTTTGAGAGAAATGTGGGTCCCACGCCTGAGAGAGAGGGTCAAAAATTGTGGGCTATAACGGGCAAAAAATTCATGTTTTGGCAAGAATAATCTGCACCAGACACGCACTTAATTTGATGGGTTGAGAAAATCTATAGCTTGCGTATGTTTTGTTACTTGTTTGGCAAATAGCATGTGGCAATCAGAATGTTTGGTCATCTAATTAGTCATTTGATTAGCAAAACTTTATCTTTAATTTACTGTAAATCTTATAATTAAGTAGATGAAAATTTAGCTTTGTTTTTTTGGCCTTGAAGCATTTAATCAAAAAAAATACTATAATGATTTTTCATATTCACATACCGCTTTAAATGCTACAATCCCACGTGGTGAAAAACTGGTATTGAGGTGTCAAACAGTCTCATCAAAGTGATCTATTGGGTAGAGATGGCAAGAGGGTGGGGCGAGGGCATGCCCCATTTCCCGCCCTGTTTTTTTTTTTTTTAGTTAACTAATTATTATTATTATTTTTTTGTAATTTGCAATTAACTTTTTTTTTTTTAATTCTTCACAGGGTGCGGGCGGATTTTTTTTTTTTTTGGTCATCTCTACTATTGGGAAAGAGCAACTTGCTATTTCTAGAGTAACTTTTATTCGTTGAGCGACCATTCTTTCACTTGATATTATTGGATCACTAAGATCGATTTCTTACATGTTCGACTAATGATGTCAAACGAGCCGAGCGGCTCGTAAAAACATGGGTAACGAGCCCGAGCCGAGCCATAGGCGAGCTCGTGGGCTCGTGAAATTTAAAAAAAAAGTGAAAAAGTAAAAAAAATAATAATACAAAAAGCTTGGCTCGCCGAGCCGAGCTCACCCACGAGCAAACGAGCCATAAGCTGGCTCAGCTCGGTCCATTGCCATCAATATGTTCGACGGGTGAATCTTGCAGTCAAGCTCTCTTATGTTTTTGTACTTGAAGGCCAATTTTTGACGGGCCCAAGAAAACCTTCTGCACTTCCATGATCCAAATTTAAACCAAACTATTTTAGAATGATTTATTTCAAGTCAAAATCGAAATGTTAACTTTTCGTAAATATAGTTTCAACGCATGTTGATTATTTATGCTTACAGCCCTACTTCAAATTACACATGCTACCTAAGTTGGGTATCTAAGTTGCCCAGCAAAAGTTTCTACTTTTTTAGTTGGGTTATAGTATCAAAGGCCTCAATGAGCCCAACATTTTTGGCCCTCAAGCCCAAAAGTGAAGTAAGGTATGGGCTTTTTACTTCAAATTGGCAAGTCCAACTATTTTTTCATAGGCTTTTTAGCTATATACCCTATTTTGTGATTGGATTCAAAAAAGGGAAAAATTTATATCTAATGTGTATTCTTTACCTCAATTCAAAAGTAAGGTAAATAGTTTGAAAATTCAAAAATCAGGTATGAATTTAATTAATTTAAAAAATTTATTAAATAAAGATAATAAAGTCACATTTTGTGATTAATGGTCACAGATTCATAATTATAAGTTACAGATTTATTTATTGGTCACATATCATCAAATTTTTTGATCACAGATTATTTCGAGGTCACATATCAAAAAATTTATACGTCACAAATTATTTCGAGGTCACATATTTTTTAATTAGTTGGTCACATATTAATTTTGAGTTACATTTGTTGGTCACATATTGTCAAAAATGTTAGGTCTCAGTTAAATATTTGGTCACAGATAACCAAATACTTGGTCACACACTACTGCCACCAGATCGCACCAACATAGACACTCCACCTTCATCACCGCCACAACCACCATCACTCTCTTCACCACCAACAAACAACCTGCATGACTATCATCGCACCACCACAACCATTTACAAACTGAAAACAACACAACCACCAAATGTCGCTGCTGCTGACAACACCAATCACAGATAACCAAGTCTAGAAAATAACAGAACCTCAAGCCACGAAGAACTCTCCCAAACCCTTGTAACCTACCCTAATCGCCGCCGTCGGTCGCCATCGATGGGCGACGGCGAGACACCCTATTCCACACCTTCCCCACATCCCAAGCCACCGGATGCCATCACCAAGACGACGGTAAGTCCGCCTCTTCCACAACTCTCTCGCAGCCCAAATCCTTCCTTGGGCCATGGAACCTCTCCTCAACCCTTCTCCACTCCTGGCCTCACATTTTTTCACAGATTAGTATTTATTATTAAAAACTAATTTAAATTTATTATTAGTATTTCATCTTATATTTTCATGAGTTGATCATTCTTGTCTCCATATTCTCGTTCTTTATCACTTTTGCAAATTGCAACCATATTTCCTTCTTCATTTCTGAATTATAATATCGGTTATGCTACGTGTACCGAACTTTTTACATAATATTTGTCAACATGCGCTCTCCAATAGGGGGCCGTCACCTGTCAATTCGGTCAAAAATTGTGTAAAATGTTAGGTACAAATAAATTAATTCTTATAATATTTATGTATTTTGAGTTTCCACTGTAGTCATCTCGACATTGAAATTCTAATTACACCAAAAACCAAATACTTCACTTGTGTGTGAGGAATTGATATATGCCACATTAAACAAATCATTTGTCACATATTTTTTAAAATTTAATGCTTATAGGTCACACTATAAATTTGAGAAAGCGACCTAAGAGGGAACATGGGTCACATTTGACACAATTTTGGGGACGACACGTGCCGAACTCGATCCTTTTTGTACATATTCGTCACGACTTACGAAAAAATAAAATCACAAAGACACAAATGTCAAATTACAAAGTGTATACACAACATATGATCATAAATATAAATTTAGTCAAATAGAGACATGATAAAAGTGTTTTAGAGGTCAAAAATAAATTTTATACAAATAGGGGATTACACAACAATGGTCATAAATCCTAGCATTTACATTCCCTAGTCATATTGACAATCGTATTGGATTTCACAACATATGTCAAATACTTGAGAAGCGAGATAAATAAGTGAGTATGGAGAGAGAACAATCATTTTACTTAAAGTTAGGGTGGAATAGGATCGGGAAAATATATCTATATGTGTGAATTAATTCAAGATGAGAATGGGATTTTAAAGAAGGCTTTGAAGAAACAGAAATCCAGTGTCCTAAACAAGAAATTTATGGGAATAGATTTGAAGGAGAATCATCAGATAATGGAGAAAACATAAAGACTGTTGAATTTGAAGTACTAAACCTAAGGCTATGTTTGAATAGATCAGAAAGTGACAGCAAGTTAAAAGCATATTATTTTGGCTTGGAAGAAGAAACCGAGCTTATGAACATAATTGAATCTGCACAATTCTTTAGCATCACATGAGGATTTTCTTCACAATAATTCTAGTAGTTGTCAATGGTGGGATTTTTGGTCTTGAATTGAATAAGAAGTGGAGGAATTTGCATATTTTTCTGATTTATTAATCTTCCTTCCGTTGGTGAGATGAACATGAAATTCTCTTATCAAGATTACATAAGTGTGACATGTTCAGTAAGGAATGATAAATATCATTTCAGTTTTTTTTTTTATTGAAATGACAAAAATATTATTTATATTTAAGCCAATTCATGGATTGGGAAGTCTCAAATAAATTTTGGTGTAAAAAAATAAAATAAAAAAGAATAAAAGACCCATTTGGACCCGACCCGACCCGATTGTAGGGTAGGAGCCATATTGTGTCGATTTGTGAAAGAATCCAAAACTGAGTATATCGGGTTGGGTCGGGTCGGGTCGATTTTGGGCCAAACCCAACCCGACACGTTGCACACTCCTAACTAACTAGCTGGCTTTTAAAACTATGGATAAAAGAACCCTGATGAGCGACTGCTTAATTGACAAAAGTTGCCTTTTGATAAGGTGAGATGTTTCCTAACGTGACGAACGACTAAATGCGCCGCCAATGTCGCCCAGTACACATACATAACAAAACCTCAAAAGAGCGACAACTTCATCGACAAAAGTCGCACTTTGACACGACGACGTGTATGATTGACATTAAATGTACCACCAATTGAGAAATTTTGAAGAAAAAATCATGATTGCGGAATGTCACCTAGGCAAAACACGTTTTGGCAAGCATGTGGACGAGTATCCACAATTAAGGGTAGCAATTGTTTATCATTCAGAATAATGTTTTTCAGTATTTGTGTTAAAATATTAGTTTAGGTGGCACTAATACGACATTAAATGAAATGTACTATTAAATAAATCATTAAGAACCACTTAGAGCTCTATCACATTACATTTCATTGAGTCTATATTATATAACGCTACCTAAACTGATGTTATAGGACCAATGCCGTTAAATAACATCACTCTATCGTTTAAGGTTGATGCCTGACATACGTTGTTTAAGGAAATATTTCCATTTGCCATCTCACCGAAATCGCCCATTATAGAAAGGATCTTTCTAGTAAGCCACGGTTTGGTTAGACTAAAAATCAAATTTTTAATAGATTTGATAAAAATTAATTAAATGTATGGTTGAAAAATTGTAGGTCCCATAAATATATTGTTTACAATAAATCTGAAAAAAATATAAATCTTAAATAATTGGAACCAAACGCGACTTAATAGTCGGCGTCAACACGAGAGCTTCCAATGGCAGATTTTGATCTTCCTTCCTTAAGGCAAAATCAGCTTGGCTAAGCAATATCACGAAGTTGAGTGCATGTTTGTCCATGCTAAAGAAGGTTACATACAAGTAGTTTTTCTTAGCCCGTTTGATTTAGATAAAAAAATATTTTTTTTATTAAATTTTGATAAAAAATGATGAAATGTATAATTAAAAAGTTGATAAAAATCGTGCATCCGAAAAATCCGCGATTAAAAATAAGTTTGAGAAAAAAAACTTTGAAAAAATGGGGCCAAACATAGACCTTGTGTTAACAAAATAAAAAATAAGTTGAGATTTTTTTTGGTCAACCATCCGGATCCAATATGACCGCCCGTTTCTGTTGGGTTGACGGGTCCCATTATACTCAGGATCTCACCTTTCGGCCACGACCCGGAAAACAAATAGGAACTTGTGTGTAGTCCATGTTTGGTATACATTAAAATTTTCTACTCATTGCCAACCTCACATTTTTTATTAAAATAATATATATTTTGTCGCACCAATAATTTTTCCTTTTTTTTTTCAATCACATATTCTCCATCAATTTACTATTTTAGAATACATTCTTCCAAAATAATATCGAACCCATCATTAATAACGAGAAAACAAAATGGCCACCGACGTAATTTTGTACACTCTGAGGGTCAAACTCCGAAACCCCCAAGAAAATATCTTCTCCTCCCTCTAAAATCCGAACGTCTGGAAGTTTCTTTCTGCGTCAGATTCTCTCTTGCTATCTTGCGCCAGATATTTTCAGCCCAACATTACCCCTCTTTCCTTACAAATTTGTAAATTCTCCTATTCAGCTACGTGCATTGCTTTGCCTTCGTGTCAATTTTTTTTGCTAAAATCTATGAATGCTTGAGCAAGCACAAACCATTGCTGATTGTCCGTATTCGGCAGCCTTAGATTATAAATCGTGGCACTGTTTTCTCAAAATTCACTCTGTGAAACTTGAGATTTTGGATTCCTAGTAGAAGAATTCGGTATGGATCGAGAAGGAGGTTCCAAAGGATCGTGCTATTACTCCGTGCTTGGAATCCACAGGGATGCCTCCTTCTCTGACATTCGCTCTGCTTATCGCAAGCTTGCACTGGTAATTCCACCTCCATAAGCCCTCGTTTTCCAATTAATTCATTATTTTTGCTGTTGTGAATGAATTATGAATATGAACATTTTTCTGATTTTTTTTTTTTTTTTGTTAAAGAAATGGCATCCAGATAGGTGTTCGAAAAACTCTTCGGACGTCGGAGAATACAAACGCCGGTTCCAGAAAATCCAAGAAGCCTATTCAGGTTGATACAAAAAAGAAGTAAATTTCTGTCGTTCATTTCGACAAATTCTTATGCAGATCGGGTCAACGTGGTATAATCTATTAATAATGCAGCAAATTGTGATGTTAACTTCTTGTGATTTTTTTCATGTTGAATATTTCCGTTGCGGCGGCGGCGGCTGGTGGCAGTGCTGTCTGATCAGGGGAAGAGATCAATGTACGATGCCGGATTCCTCGATCTGCTTGAGGAGGATGAGGTGCGCAGTATAAATATCTTAGATATTATCGCCCGTCTTTCATTCTACCCATGTAGTAAAGCATTGCTGAAGGCAATTGCGACGCCGTTTTATACTCCCTAGTTCCTCTTTTCTGTCTTAATAAAGCAGTAATTATTTATGCACCTCTAATTTTATAATATAATAGACAAATGAAGACAAGGTTTTAACAAAAACATCACATCGGTACCAAGTAAAAAATAAAAAATCTACCTTGGACCTCGGAGTATCGTTGTCACTCGTTTATTAAAAAATTGTATGTGACAAAAAATATTTTATTAGCCCACTTTATTTTTTTAATATTTTTTTTCAGTCCAGACTCTGACTCCGACTAAGCTCGCGTTTGATAGTCATTATTTTGAGAAAATAAAGTTTTAAACGATGATTTTATGGATAATGTGTGGTTTAAAAGTAAAGAAAGATTTTGAATTTACATACAAAATATTTATTGTGTAAATGTATAATTGTAAATGAGTATGTGAATTAAAAAGTTGTAAAATAATAATGGTCAAATATGGGCTTAAATCTCTATATAACACTGAAATTTGATGCAGGGCATGGGTGATTTTCTGCATGATCTGATGAATATGATGGAGGAAAATGTTGGTGCTGAGGTTTGGAATTTCTTATATTTTCAAGGGGCAAAAGTTTAAGGCTCCGTTTAATAGCACACATTTTTCATGGAATTTTTTTCTAAATTTTCAATTTTCGTAGTGTTTGATAGACAAAATTTTCTCAAGAAAATATTTTTCAACTATTCAAAATTTTCAAATTTTTGAAGAAAATAAATTCTTGATATTCTGGTGGGTAAATATTTTTCAATTTTTTTTTTGGCAATTGAAATTTTTTTTTGATACAATGATACATTTTTTTTTACTTTTATTGACAATTTTATTGTAAAATAAAGTCAAACGAATGATATTTGGTATGATTTTATTTTTTTTTCAAATCTTTTTTGGGCAATTGAAACGAATTATAAATCTGTAGAAAATATTATCACTTTAATAGACAATTTTTCATAAAAAATGAAGTCAAATGATCAAATTTTCAAAATATTTAATGAAAAATTATATCAATTAAACACAATTAATTATAATTATCAATAAAATAATTTTTTTAGACATTAATTTTTTGTAAAACATTTTCCTTTCACATGCAATCAAATGGACTCTAAATTTCAATGAGTTTTGTTCTAATTTGTAAATTATATTTTTGAAGGAGGAGAGTCTCGAGGATCTGCAGAAAACATTTGTGGATTTGTTCGGTGAGGATTTGGTCAACATGATGCATGAAGCTGAAGATCGAACGGTGAGAAAGAGGACACGTGATCATGGAAACAATGAAAGGGTTAAACCAAAACGTAGCACCAATGTTTAGACTTTATGCCCCATCCTGCCCCTTTGTGTACTTAATTACCAATCAAATGTGTTCATTTGGGATGAGGGTAGATTAGGTAAGTTAAAAAGTACTGTCTTTTAGATTTTTTTTAGTGCGTACTGTTTGATGGGTGCCAAGACTTTGGTTGCGTAATAAAGTTACTTTCCTGTGGCTATTTAATTACGTTTCTTTGAAGTAAATTATTGTTGGTTCGATAAGACAATTAATATTAATTAGCTTTGTGAATTCAAGCAAGTAATAATTTGTATCTGCTTTCTTATTTATTTATTTTTTTCACAAATTTAAATTTATTAAAATTAACTTATCTAATCTAATTTTATAAAAGAAGGAATAAAATTGATCCAAAATTATTGTGCATAAATAGAATATTTGAACAGAAAACATCACGAGATATAAGATATGATAATTAATTGAAGATTTAAGAGTAAAAATGCAACGAAACATCGTTAAGGTGGTTTGCATGTGAGCAAACATCTTCGCTAAAGGAACGGAACCGAACCTCGTCAGCCTCGAGAAGCGAAGCGGCTAGCCTGTTTTCCTTCAATAAATTGTCTTCCCCATCCCTCAACACGTACTTAAAAATTTAAAAATTCTTGCGTCTACATGGTAATGCAGGAGCACACTTGAAAAGAGGGTGGGTTGAATTAGTATGAGGTGGATTCTCGAGCTTGATTTCAGGTGATAGAAGTTAAATTGCAATTGTGCCAATCATTTATAGCTTATGGTTAAAGTTTGACAATAATCGTTATGAAGGAAACAGAATACAACAAAGGTCGACTTGTGAAAATGGACGACCTAATATGCAATCGACACGTGTCCAAAAAGTTTGAAAGGTCACAAGTATGGTCCACTTTAGTCCCGTATCTCACTCACAATCAAATATATTTTTTCGATAATAAAACGATGTTTAAATTGTATGTTTAATATATAGGTAGACGAATAATGTATTTTACTACTTATGGTTACACTCTTGGCGGTGGGGATTGCTTTGGGGTTTGTACTTTGTTAAAATTTGGACAAATATTCAAAGCCATGAAGTCATCATCTTCCTTGTGTTGGAATTTGTTGTTCAAAATCATGTGGAATGATGAAAGAATGAATAAAGGAAAATCAGAATTTGTGCCATATAATTAGCCTATGTGACTGCATAGGCCATTTTGACTTGCATTCGCATAGACTAATTCAGAGATTTGAGGGGTTGCATTGCTGTAACTATGCGACCGCATAGTTATAGCCTATGCAGTCGCATAGAAGGAAAATTCGACGGTTAGATTGAATTTTTTCGAATTTTCTGGTGGTTTTATTGTGAAGTGATGCACCTCTTTTTCTTGTGTTGGAACCAGTTTGTGTAGGAACTATTGAAAACTATAAATACATGGTAGTTTTTACATACATTGTAATCATTCAATTATATCCCAAATTTCTGGCCATATAAATTGTCCTTTACATATTCATTTTCTACCATTTTTTCACTTGTTCAATTTTGAAGAATTACTTAAGCTTTTGGTGTTCTTCATTTCTAGGCCTGAAATCATACAAACTATTTGTCATTTAATCCTTAAAAGCTTGGTAGAGGAGACAAATATTATTTGAAGACAACGATATCATAATCGTGATCAAGTCTTCTTTGATATTATTATCATCTTCTTCTTTGGTTTCCATTGTGGTGTTCTCCAAATATTTTCCAACATTTTCAAACGATATTCCATAATTTATTGCGATGGAAATGGAATCAACACTTGCTACTATCAAGATGATGAATCAGACTTGGTACGCTTGGATAATTCGACGGTGAAGTTTATTCACAAGATGGCAAGACAAATTGAAATTTCTCCTTACAGCGTTGAAGATTTTTTATGTTCTTGATCTAAAATTGGAACATATTCCCGATGCAACAAATAAGATACTGATGAAATTAGTGCGGACAAAAAGAAGCGGAAATATGATGAATTGATATATCGTGGCCATATTCTAAATGTGTTATTGGATCGCTTGTATGACCTCTACACGAACACCACTTCGCAAAAAGAAACTTGGAATGCACTTGAGAGTAAGAGGGTGTGTGGTAGAGATTAAAATCAAATTAAAATTGAAAATATAACCGTTATTGTTGACTTTTATTAGACGGGTGGGACCCAATAACGGTCATATTTTCAATTTTAATTGAATTTTAAGCCATACCAAACGGGCTCTAAATATAAGGCCGAAGAAGAAGGTACGGGAAATTTTTAATTTCTAAATACTTTGATTTTAAGTTTTTGGATAACATTTCACTGTTGCCTCAAGTAAATGAACTACAAGTTATAGTCAACAAACTGAAAGCGGTAAGTATCGAACTTCTCGAAACCTTTCAAGTGGGAGCAATTATTGCTAAACTCCCAGGGTCTTGGAAATGTTATAGGAAGAAGATTCTTCACAACTCCGAAAACTTCTCTTTGGACCAAATACAAAAACACCTTTGCATAGAGGAAGAATCAAGGGCAAGAGATAAGACCGAAAGTTCATATGATGGCTCTTTGAAAGCCAATGTCGTGGATAATATTGACAATTCCAATAAACATAAAAAGAAGGGGAAACGTCTTGATCCTAAAAAGGATCAACGAAAGTTCAAAAATAAGTTCGAGGGACCTTACTACGTTTGTGGAAAGTCGGAACATTATGCTAGAGATTGCAGGCATAGAAAACAATCAAAGAAAGAAGGACAAGTAAATTTCATCGATGAAGTTATCGTTACGGTGAGCGCAATCAATGCAGTCCAAGGGAAAGTTTTGGAATGGTAGTATGACATATGTGCAATCATCTATGTTTGCTATGATAAGTCACTCTTTAAACTTATCATGATATTCATGATGGTCAAGAAATTCAAATGGGAAATGAAGGAAGATCAAATGTGATTGACAAAGGAAACGTGAAAATTCTAATTGCAAGAACAATTCCATTTGTTCTTCAAGTCGAAAATGATCCTAAAACCTATAAGGAAGTCATGTCTTCCAGAGACTGCATATTTTGGAAAGAAACAATAAATAACAAGATGCATTCTATTATTTTAAACAACACTTGGGAAATAGTTGATTTATCAAATGGTTCTAAATCCATTGGTTGTAAATGAGTGTTTAGAAGGAAATATAATTCATATGGAACACTCAATACCTATAAAGCTAGATTAGTAGTTAAAGGGTATCGTCAAAAAGAAGAAATAGATTACTTTGACACATATGCACACGTGGCTAGAATAACCTCGATAATGATATTATTTGCACTAGTATTTATATATGATTTACATATTCATCAAATGGATGTCAAAACGATATTCTTAAATGGAGATCTCGAGGAGGAGGTCTATATGGAACAACCAGAAATGGTTCTTTCTACCGGAAAATGAACATAAGGTGTGCAAACTAGTTAAATCCTTATATGGATTAAAACAAGTTCCTAAAAAGTGGCATGAGAAACTTGACTTCAAAATAATGTCAAATGCTTTTAACCACAATTCTGTAGAGAAATGTCTATATACTAAAGTTAGTGATAATATAATCACTATAATATGTCTATATGTTGATCATTAACAACAATATAGACGGTATCAAAGAAATGAAGAGTTTTCTACCCTCCATGTTCAAAATGAAAGATCTTGGACAAGTGGATACTATCTTTGATATCAAAATTAAAAAGAATAGTGGGAGTTTTACATTGAGCCAATCACAATATGTTGAGAATGTGGTAAATAAGTTCAAACATTTGAACCTTAAAGAAACTAACACCCCATTTGATCTAAGTATCAAATTAATAAAGAATGGTGGAAGGGCAATATCACAAATATAATATGCAAATAAAATTGGAAGTCTTATGTACACTGCACAATGTACTAGACTTGATGTAGCATTTGCTGTGAGTAAATTAAGTAGGTTTACTAGCAATCCAAGTTCCAAACACTGGAAGGTCGTCAGTAGGGTTCTTGGTTATTTGAAGAAAACCAAAAATCTTGGCTACAATGTACAAGATTTCCTAAAATTTTGGAAGGATATATTGACGCAAGTTGAATGGTGCAGGAGAAAATAAATCCACCACAGGTTGGATATTTACTCTTAGGGGATATACAGTTTCTTAGAAGTCTAAGAAATAAACTTACATTACTCACTCAACAATGGAGTTGAAGTTTGTTGCATTGGCCGAAGTTGGAAAAGAGGTTGAGTGGCTAAGAGATTTGTTATATGAAATACCTTTCGATATAAATGATATTTCTTTAATACCTATCTTGTGTGATAGTCAAGCTACTCTTGCTCGAGCCTATAACGAAATATATAATGGAAAGTCTAGACATATGATTCTAAGATACGAGTATGTAAAGAAATTAATCAAGTATGGAATAATTTCTTTTACATTTGTTAAGTCTAGTGAGAATTTAGCAGATCCGTTTACTAAACCTCTCACGAGAGAGTTAGTGAGATTGATATCAAGTAATATGGGATGCGACTCCTTAAATAAATCCACCAATGATAGTAATCCTACCGAAATATACTAATACTAAACAAGTATGTAAAGGTTCAAGGGGTAATACCAACTCATTTGATAAGTGGATGGATGTTAACATAATTACAATTACTAAACCCTATCGTTGATGAATAGTGTTGGTTGTTACTGTTAGAGGGTTGAGTTATAAACTCTTAATGAAATTCAGTACGTAGTACAAGTATCTCTAAAAGTAACAAAGATACTGGAAGAACTTCACCTATGTGAACTTCGAAGTGGTGCCGCCTCATTAGAGAGTTGGAGTTTTCTCTCTTTAAAAGTTCAAAGAAATATGATAGGTGTAAGACCATATTAGCACTAAGCGAGTTAGATGAACTTGTGAAAATTTAACATTTGTGTGTGTGATTTCATCTGTATTGTCACAATGAATAACTAATTTAAAGCGTTCTAGCTACCTGGAATCTCGATAATATTTTATGATATTTACACTACGATTAAATTCAAATAGAAAGATATCCAACTCTTATGCATAAGTGTTGATATTTGATTATGTGATTAACTTTGATTTTGAACAAGTGGGGGATTGTTGGAATTTGTTGTTCAAAATCACGTGGAATGATGAATGAATGAAAAAGGAAAAGAAGAAGGAAAACCAGAATTTGTGCCATATAATTGGCCTATGGCCCTATGCGAACGTATAGGCCATTTTGACTTACGGTCGCATAGACCAATTTAGAGATTTAAGGGGCTCCATTGCTATAACTATTCAACCGCATAGTTATAGCTTATGCGGTCACATAGAAGGAAAATTTGGCCGTTGGATTGAATTTTCTCGAATTTTCTAGTGGTTTTATTGTAAAGTGATGCACCTCTTCTTCTTGTATTGGAACCAATTTGTGTAGGAACTATTGAAAACTATAAAACATGTTAGTTTTCATTTTTACATACATTGTAATCATTCAATTACATCCCAAATTTCTAGCCATATAAATCGTTCTTCACATATTCATTTTCTACCATTTTTTCACTTGTTCAGTTTTGAAGAATTACTTAAGCTTTTGGTGTTCTTCAATTCTAGGCTTGAGATTTTACAAACTATTTGCCATTTAATCCTTAAAAGCTTGGTAGAGGAGGCAAATATTGAGGACACCGATATCATAATCGTGATCAAGTCTTCTTTGATATTATTATCATCGTTTACATTTTATTCTTTGAATTCCATTGTGGTATTCTCCAAATATTTTCTAACACATTGTTATGTTTCGTGCACTTAATGTGATCCACACAGGACTAACAGTGGGTATTTCGTTGTAATGAAAATTGCAGGCACTTGTTAAGTGTAAGTAAGTTGAATTGAGTCGGTTTCAAGAGACAAGTTTATGTTTGACTTAACTTTTATAAGGTTTCAGTTCACGTTGAGTGTTAAATTAGGACACTGAAACAAACAAAAATCCGATGAAATCCTAGATCATTTAACCACAATAAAGATCATTTTCGAAACTCCAAAAGTTCTATCGTTGATTGGGAATAAGAAATCCGTTGAAAAAAAATCGCCATATCTAGATACTAACAAAATTCTTTACTATAATGTAACGCTCATTGTAATTTTTGGATATTGACTAAAAGTGCCAAAATTAAAGAGCCTTTGTTGCAAATAAGGCTAAGTAATTGAGTTGATCCCTTATGAATCCCTCGTGTATTTGTATTTCTATATCCAATTAAATCCCTCATGTATTAATAAGATGAAATCACAAAGAAATTACCTTTTAACATTATAGAAACGAGTTATGTTGTGCAAGGAGCACTTGTGCCGTCTTTCCAAAATCAGTCTCTAACAACAAAATCGTTCTAAATTATAGTTAAATCATCACATAATTCTCATAGAAACATGTATCACTTCAAATTCTAGACACCAATCTAAGTTAGAAAAATCAAATCTAACTTAATACGTTGGACTTATATAAGGCCATATGACATCTTAACAAACATATAGATGGTTTTGTTGTTTGAGTATTGATTATACATGTTATAATAAAAAGGTAAAGAATATCTTGCTCTTTTTTAAAAGTTGGGAAACCAATTCGCTACTCGAGCATATGTTGAAGACCAATGGTACCTTTAAGCTCCCTCCGGATGTTACCCTGCATGAATTAAATTATTTGAACATTCAAATTGTACGTCTGTGTTAATATTGTGTGATATGTAAAAAGATTTGACCATTGATTTGAATAGGTGATATTCAAATAAATGGCCACATTACCTGTTACATCACAATATGTCAACAAAGATGTCAACAAACGTGTAAGTGTATCATGATTGTACCTTGCATTCGACAGTCCTAAATTTGAGACTGATTGCTCGCGTCTTCCTTTGCTCACCCCCACCTGACTACATCTACTTCCTTGTACATGATGTCGAGTATCCAGTTTGATTCTGTTGTTTATTCCAGTTAGGCCAAAGTCTTTGGCCATGCCTACGCATGTTTCACTCGCCTGTTAATCGATAAAAAGAAAAAAAGAAGTACAAAAGAATACGAAATCGAGTATACAAGAGCTTTAGTGCAGCTCTTGTGTCTGCTGATTTGTGTAAACATGCTCTTCATTCTTCCCCATTGAGAACATAAATTAAAGACGTGAAAAGGATAAGTTAAAACAAAATAATTATTTAAATAACTAATTTACAAAGGAAATATTATTCTGAATTGAAACTTCACAGATTTGAACATGGATGTGAAAACTGCAGTTTCTACAAGCACGAAATTTACATTTGATGCATGAAAGACCACATAACAACAATACAACACATTACTGAGTAAACCAATGTAGCATCCGGAAGCTTAACATAGACACTTGCCATTCCTACCACCGGCAAATCTTCACGGACACTTGATCTACACCCGAATATCCTTACATGAAACTCTGTACAGCATCCCTTTGCTGCACTTACAGCAATGGGTAATATTACGACTCAATGTATAGACTATTATACAGATATAACCTGTTGCTAGAGAGAGCTCGACTCCTATGCTTTTGTGGTCATTTTTGTAAGGATGGAACTAGATAAATTTACATATAGCCGTAGGGTTGCTTCCATTTTCTTGCCACGTTCCTCATAACCAAATGCCACTTAACCACAGCCAGAACCTTACACCATCTTGTTTTGTGCTTCCTGTTCCTGGGGAAACGAATTCCATGATTGGAAGAGAAAGTGCCCGTTTCTTGGGTGGTTGAACCCAGAAACAATTCATTCCCTTGGAATGCTGAGGACTTAACCAGAAGATCATCGGCACTTGGATCGTTAATTGACATATACGAGCTCACATAGTTACCTCCAGAATCCCAAGTATCTGCTCCCATATAGGATTCGCTCTCAGAATTATTCATCCCAAAATTGTTTCCGGACGTCGAATTAAATCCTTGCATTTGACAAGAACTCTCTCCAAAAGACACTTCAAATGGACTATATTCTTGTTCCACTTCGTAATCATGTAGTGAAATTGTTGGATGAGTAGGGTTCATCTGCATTTCTAGTTGATACGTGAAGAAAAAATATCTCTCAGTCAAATCCAAGATAATTTATAGGCTGAGAAGAAAAGGCAACAGAGAGAAGGGTTCGACGGCTAAGTTACCTTGTTGAACTGGGAAATTAGCATTCTGCACGTACGAAGTAGGATAGTTAGGATTGTCCACTCCCACACTAGGCAATAGCATCGGGTAGCCAACAGCTGATTGATCATTGATGGGCACCAAGTCCTTTAAGTTTCTATAAGCATGCTGCTTCAGATTTTCCACCACTTGCTATCCATAAAATAGGGATGTCAAATTAGTCTCATATTAGAATATGGAACTTCTGGACCCCAAAAAGGCTTTTCTGCAACAAATTTGCTACTGCTAAAATGGGATGCAGTACTTATTAAAACATACATACACGGGCCATTAAATTATCAAATGTTTGATCAGCAAAGTCGTAGGCAAAATAACAATTACTGAAATGACTTATTTCATGCCACTGAAACAGAAGCACTCCACTCGAGCCAGACAAAGAAAAATCAGAAAAAAAGGTTGAGGCTAAAGATACCAACCATCTGATATACATTGAGTTTATCCAAGGGAAGGTAATTTTGTCCATCAAAAGTAGCTCCTACAAGCTTGTAGACGCAGTTGAATAAAAGCCTAATTTCATGTGCACCAACATACAAGTACAATCCATAATCCAGATTGCAAGTTGTAGCATGCTCGATGATTTTATCCCACGTCTTCTTGTTTGAGATGCTGAGTATCTACACTTCAAAAATGTTGTCTTAGATGGTTCCCCTAAAGAACTTGTCAAAAACACAGATTTCTATCCATTTAATGTCTCAAAGATGATATCATGAATGAGTGTCTTACAGTGCGTAGTGAAGACTGGTCTCTGGAGTACAACCTCAAAAAGTCTCTGACAGAGGATATACCATTCTGAGCCAACCTTTTATGGGATGGACCATCTTTAGCTATCTTTACCAAGCGCCATACTTCATCGTCCAAGGATGGTGGGTGGTGTTTCTGGTATGCTAAAAACATGATATATCAATAAATAATTTGTCCATGATTAACTGCAAATATAGATCACTTAAAATTTCGAGGGTTCAACTAGAAGCATAAAATCCTAAGCAACTAAAGTTACTAAACAAATGGCTTAATTTTGTTTCCCCAAAACTTTTTCCCCAATATTAACCTCGAGGAAATTACTATAAAAAACTTTTCAAGAATAATATAAGTAATAAATCATCCTCTTCATTAATCAAACATTACTAATACGGGAAAAATGGTTCAGAAGAAACACTTACACTCTCCGCGCTGATCTTTTACTTTGAAGGCTTTGCTTATTCCTTCCCTAATAGTGGAATTAGCATTCACTGTCGCGCCCAACCTAAATCTCCCACTCCTAATCCAGCTTGAATTATCAGTGAAGTTGGCTTCACCAATAAAACCTACTCCCTCTTTCAAATGGACCGTCAATTCTCCAGTCAGCAATGGCCTTTTTCCTACTCTATTCGGAACAATTTTACTCTCAAACTCTCTCTCTGTCCAGTTGTTTTGATCATCGGGACTAAAATCACCATCAAGAACAACAACATCGACCTTTAGTGAAGATAGGGGTCCCAATGTTATTATGCTATTAGAACAAGAATCATACAGAACTATTTTGACAGGTCTTCTGTCCTCAGATAGTATCCTATTGCCCGTGAAGATGGTATCAGGCAATTCACAATCAAAGCGCAGCTGCCATGTTCTAGATCCAGAGCTCTCGATTTGATTTTGTGAGGGTCTACAAGAAACAATTATAGCTACGTTTTAGATTATATAATGCATAGAATGGTCAGACTTGAGATAATTGATAGATGTACTAACCTTAGAAATGGATTGATTGCACGTTCAACCTCTTCTTGCACCTATTAAGACAATAGAATAGGGAATACATGAAGTCAAAATATGTGCACTAACTAGCAAATTTCAGTCATTTCTTGTCCCAAAAACAATTTTTTTTTTTAAAGGTACTGAAAAACAACAAATAAATGAAGAATTCAGTATATAAACATAATTAACTGGTAAAAAGTGCAAAACCTTCCAAAATTTATGTGAAAGGATTGAGGTGGGGCAACTAACTTCAATTTCATAAAGGAATAACCAGGAGTATAAACAAAAGGGAAATATGTCAAGTCATCAAAATCTTGTCAACTCATAAGGTTCATTTATTAGCATAAAGCAACGAACGCATGATACTTCACAAATATAAAAGTAAAATCTTCTTCAATACAATAAAAATACGATGAGTGTGACTTAAAAAGAACAAACGATCATACCACATTTCGAAAGAAGGGTTCAAATTTATGCACAAATTCTTCAACAGCCTGACTATTCTCCAACTCTCCAAAAACACTGCACGTACCAAGTATAACAGAAACAAAGTCAACAAACAAATCAAGAATTCAATCATCTAACACAATTACAAACATGTCAAGTACTAATCCACCCACGTTGCAAGAAAATGCTGACGTTTAAATTCGCGAGTTGGAAGTTCAGAACCTTCCTCACCCCCTTCCCTAACTGGTCGTTTCAGCACCATCAAAAACCCAAATTCACAAGCTTAAAATAACTTATTTTAGAGATTATCTAAACTGCCAAACTTCCTCTCCTTAAATAGAAATCAGCAGTGATCAATTTACAAGAAACTACCCAGGAAGCTTCGATTTGTGATTAAAAAAACACATATCACAAAAGTCAAGCACATATGACGTACGTTTATAGCAAAAAAACAAATCCCGTTAATCATCATCTAACATTAGCCCACAAACCCAATGTGTTTGTGTGTTGGTATGTTGGTTTATGAAGGTGGGGGGTGTAGGCCTTGTGGGGTATGGTATTAAATTTCTTCGATAAGCAAGATTCAGAAAATTGATCATATAAAAGAGATTTTTGACACGCTTCATTATAGTTAACATTGTGTGTGTCTTGACTGAAACAAAATTAATTAAGATTCTACCAACTAAACATCACAATCAATTGAACAAGCGCGTAAAACCTGAAAGCTACCACTGGAATACAAATCTAGGAAAACACTAAAACAAGTATAATGAGAAAAAAATGAGGTAAGAGAGAAAAACACGATAAAACAACGCGGAGTTGCTGACTAGTTCGATAGTGAGAGATATGTGTTATACATACAAATATACATATATACCTGCGGAGTAAAACAAAAGCTCGGCGGAAAATTCGACGCGGCGAAGTTGGAGAGAGAGGGTGGCGCATTTAGGTGAATAAGCCGCGTTTGGCATTATAATTTTAATGCTTTTTTTTTTTTTTTTTTGAACCACTCATTCTTTAATAAACTTAAATTAAAGAGCAACTCTGCTAGGTGAGTCTAGGTGGCATCCAATTCTTTCAAAAATAACCATTCAAATCCCAAACCATGTAATCTTAATACTTACATCCTAAATTTTGTAATAAATGTGCATAGTAAACCCTCTAATGATTTCTCTAAAAATCCGTTGATCAAAAGTCAAATGTCTAATATTAATTTAACCAATTTTAATGAGGGCAAAAATAGTCTTTTAAAATATTTTTTTTAACTTGGAATAATGAAAATAAGTAAATAATCAAAGAAAGATTATATATTTGATTTTTTTTATTAATTGACATATTTCGAATGAAAACTGTTGAGGTCATTTCGATGCATATTTATTAAAATATTTGGGATATATGTGTTAAAATTAGAAGGTTTAGGACCTGGTTGCATATTTTAAAAATAGTTTGGAACCCCTACTCTAAATTTCCCTAAAATTAATAGCAAAAAAAAAAGACTTGCGAAGTCTCTCTCTGTGTGTGTAGGGGTGTGTGTGTGTGTGGGGTGGTCTTTTGTGGTGGTGTGGTTGGGTTGCCATATTTTGACTTCGAGGGCGTATTTGTCCAAAATTATGATTTTAAGGGTCCGTTTGTCTATTAAAAGTCAAAAGTTGATTTTGATATTAAACACATGTTTGGTACACATTAAAATTTTTATTTTTATTCTTCTATATATTTTCAACCACGCATTTTTCAATAAAATAATATTTTCTATCACATTAATAATTTTTCCTTCTTTTTCAACCACACATTCTTCATCAATTTACTATTCTAAAATACATTCTTCCAAAATAATGTGACTCAAACACACCCTAAAAACTTTTGAATTTGTTAGAATAATTTTTTGAATTAGTTTACGTAGTTAAAAGAATTTTTAAAAGAAAGATGATTTCCTCGTGAAACTTTTCAATCTTCTAACAAAAGTAAAAATATGAGCAGCAGATGTGTCGAATGGACTCTAAGTTGTGAATCTTGAGGGATCTCAAGGAATAAGTGGTTTAGAAATAGGTAAATGTCGTGAGTCCAATGAAACTCGTCAATAAAATTATAGTTTGACAAAATTAATAAGCAATTATGATTTTTTCACAAACTTAGAAGTCAAACATTGACTCGAAAAAAAAATATAATATTTAAGCAATGGAGTTTAGTTTTTATAACTATGGTTTTAAGTACCGTGTTGGTTATTTGCCTTGTTCATAAACAAGTAATATCAAGTCGGGTGAATATACTTGTAATTTTTTTTTTTTCCGAGGTTAACATTTGTTTGGTGTTTAATTACAAATTTCGAGTCGATACATGAAAGCAGAGACGGATATAGGGGGGCTGGACTGGGCTGGGCTGTAGCCCCCCCCCCCCCCCAAAGGCCCAATTTTTTTTTGTAAGGTATTTTTTTTTAACAACAGTTGTTCATGTGTAAAAAAAAAAAAATTCGCGTATTAGCCCGGTTTGAAATTTTAGCTCGATCTTGGATCCAATCTTAAATCCGTCCCTGCATGGAAGATTGCGTATACGATACTGACTATTGAAAAGTGGATGATTGCGAAAAATCTCACAAGCGACAAGTTGCAATTAGCCTTTGAATTTCAATTCAAAGTCTTTGGATACATGCATAGAGAATAGGAGGTCAATTTTCATAGAGTTCTATGCGCGTTATAAAGAACTTTCCTTTGTAAAAAAATTGAATTCTATATGAAATATTTAAAAAAAAAAAAACGTAACCACGTAATATTTTAACAAAAAAGGACACGTAACCTTTTAAATTCATTGATTTGATAGCCAAAATGTTTTTTCATTTACTTTTTATTTTTATTTTATTATGTTACTATCATCCAAGAAGTGAACGTGCATTCACATCAGTTGATCACTTTCAACGTTCCTCCAAAATTGCGTGGAAAGGAGGTTTTGTAACTTTGTTAATGTAACTATTACATCTGAAGACAATAAAAAAGCATAAGATTTGAATATTTGTCTTTACTATTGTTTGTTTAGTGGGAAAGACGAGGTAATTATCAACCACGTTTGTACCAACTTTAAGAAAAAGTAATGCTACCGTTTGTACAAACTTTAAGAAAAAGTAATGCTACTTTTAAGTAACTTCTTATTCTTAACATATAGATGACTTATTTTTATACCAACTTGTCCCGTGTTTGGTTTAGTTAAAATGGTTGATACAAAAAGTGTAAGTTAGATTTTTAACCTAATCCACAACTTTTATCAAATTTTCAGTAACACTTTTTAACGACTTATATCAAAATCTATTGAAAATATTATTTTTGGTAAAACCAAACAGAAGCTTAATGTCAAAATAAATAATTTATTGGTTTTTAACTTTGACCTTGGCCTGGACGCGATTTGGTTTGGGTCGGTTTCGACTTCAACTCGAAACCAAAATCAAATAGTCGGTTTGGGTGAGTTTCAACCCAAACCAACACAATCTAGCTCTTAAATCGAACCGAACCGACCCAAACCAAATCGATTTGGCATGGTTTGATTTGATTTGGTTCAATTAGTTGGTCTGAATTTTTTGTCCAAATTGATTTTTTTTTAAATTTAAATGTCTTAATTTTGGGTCTACTTATATCACAAGAACTAAAATGATTAAATAACTTTATATTGCAAGAACTATTGAGTAACAAATAAAATTAAATCAACAAAAGATTTTTTTTTATTTTTTATTTTTGTATTGTGTCGCCCGACTGCCTAAGGAGGAAAAAAAAGTCGAAGTATAATATAATAAGCTTGTGAAAGGAATAGATAGTGCTATTACTTACTGGCAACATCATAAATTGGAGGAAATCGAGATATAGTTATGAGATTATGGTTTATATTTGAAATTTTATTTTTTCTTTAAAAAAAAAATTAAACATGTAAGTGGGTTGAATTGGTTCGGTTAACTAGTGGTTTAAGGTTTCAAATCATGACCGAACCAACACATCATGGTTTTGAAAAAAAAAATCAATTACCTGTGTCAAACTGATCCAAATCGACTCGAGCCGGTTCAGTTTGATCGATTTTTCGGTTTTTTTTTTTTTTTGCTTAGGCCTACTTTGACCAATAGTAGAATAATTTATTTTAAAGCTTACTTTATTACATATAAGTATATTTACTTAATAGTGAATATTTTAAACTTTGCCAAACATGTATTAAGCTTGTAGGGTACAAAGTAAAAGTATTGAGCAACTTCTTGGATTATTAAACGCCAAAAATTATTGGGATATTTTCCAGGAAATAGTCGCGTTGGACATTGTCCCAATTTAGCCTTCGTTCTTTTTTGACTTCTTGTGTCTAAGAAAATTATTTGCATTGACATAGGATTAATGCTATTTATCGTCGCTATTTATCGTAGGCTATATATGTGGTGGCGATTCATGTGCCGACAAACGTCGCATACACTTTGGAATTATTCATTTTCAATAAATTCTTAGTTCAAGTCTCGTAATTTGAGCTTGTTCATTTTTCAAATTGTCATCCAAATAATAGAGTTCGTCAATTATCCTAATACAACCAATCATTTTTTTGAAATGTCGATCATGAAACCACGGTGAGAATTAAGAAATTTGACAACATAGTTAGCCCCTGTTTGATGACCATTATTTGACGGAATGATGATTTTTAAGAGAATACGTAGTTAAAAAGTAGCAAAAATTTTTGAATTTATGTTCAGAATATTTTCTAATATGAGTATCGAACCTCTTTCTGCAATCGGGGACAGACTACCATAATCGATACAAATTCTTTAACGACTAGAACAAGGAGATTATGTGCTAAATAAATAGACAAGCAGCTAATTTAGGTAATTGGCAACTGACATTAAAAAATCAGAATGTTTGGTTTGGTTTGGTCTGATTTGGTTCATTAAATTGATGCTACGGCTAAGCTTTTACAATGTAATTTTATTTTATTTTAAAAAAAACACCATCACAATTTTGATTCAATTTTAAAATGGATTTTAAATGATCGGAATCTAAATCAAAACATTAACATATGTACGTGAACCAAAATTAACTGTTTTTTAAGAACAATTTCAATACGAATTGGAATATTTTGCTTAAGGCTCGTTTGACACGATTTTTAAAAAATCAACATATTTTTTTGAGACTCGAAAGTAGCATCTGGAGTATTTTTTTAATTTTATAAAAGTGTTTCTTCAAGATAGAAGATATTTTAGTCTTTTAGAGGAAGCGAACACTCTTGGGATATGAAAGTTCTTCCAAAATTTAGTTTTTAAATAAAAATTAATGTAACTTTCTTCAAAAACTTTTTTAATGAAAGTAAAAGTAAAAGCAAAACTTATACCCGTGCACTCCTTATCTTCATGGATCGTTGATTAACTTGAGTTCAATGGCCGTCACGGGTCCTGGGGTCACGTGATCCCCCAACTTTGGGAATTTTTTCTTATAAAGTCTCGTTTGATATCGATTAAAATTTAAATCTAAATTAATAATTAATTTTAATAGTATATTTCATAAGATCTACAACTTTTCAACTTTTATCAAAATCTACTAAAAATTAATTTTAATTCCTACCAAACCGAGGCCAAATCGCAACAAAATTGAACTTTTTTCTTCTCTTACTTTCTGGCAATCCTCACACCTTTTACTAAAACCTTTACCTTTTTGATCTTTTAAATTTTGTCTATAATGTTTTTATAAATGATCACATCTATTACAAAATTTCACTTCTCAATCAAACTTTTAACTAACTAGAACCTAAATTCCCATTTTCTCCTATCAAATTGTGTATATAAAATGTGTCCGAAATGATTATGTCTAATTTGACTTATAACTAATGAATTATGTTTATTTGATTGATTATTAGTATTGAATATTGATTACATGTTTTTTTTTTTCAATTACTTGAATTGATTGTTTGTATTAAATACACTATAAATTCTTTAAATATAAATATGTATTTTCTTGTGATGGACAAAATATTAATAAAATAACTGTTCGAAATCAAATGGATGAAAACGATGGACAAAATATTAATGAACGAATGTTTTTAAAATATAAATCCGCATTTTATCGGCTCAAATATGAATCATTCGAAAATTAAGAACAAATTATTCGATCTATACAATGCTTAATTGTGCCATTAACTCAAAATGTCTACGTCCACCCTTGTTTGAGTGAGACAACCCAATCTGACACAACTTGTTGTCATAGCACAAATCTGGTTGGCCTGGCTTCAATTATTCTAAAGCACTTTTTGATGGGTAATTGGCGTAAAACGTCCCCATCTTTCATTTTTTGACACAGAACGTTCCTACCTTTCACATTTTTGGCGCGAAACGTCATTTTTCTCAATTTTTGACCATTTTACCCTCCAATTTAAATAAAACAAAAAAGAAAAATGAAGAAAAAATTACGATTTTACTCATAGACTTTTCTAAGAATGCAAATCAGTCCAAAACTTATAAAAATATTAAAAAAAAAACAAAAGAAAAACTGTCGGGAGCTCATAGTCGCCGGTTATGGACCTAATTTCCACCTCATTCCGACGACTAAAATCGTCAATTATCACTACCAACTTAATCTCCTTAACATCATCTACAATTTCCACCCAAGAACTCCTCATTTTATCCGCTTATAGCCCAAAATCATGCATCAAAACCAGCAAATCGAAATTATGCAACCTGCCAGAAATCTCTCATCCGGCCACCATCATGGTCGCGGACTACCACGAATTGTCTGTCTAGGTCCAGGCGATACATAATATGGCCCCAATTTACTCCAAACAACACACCATCAAACTGAACATTGTTGGTTAATTATTTTATCAAAATTTCAAAATGAGTTCACGGATATCCTCAAAACCTACAAAATCCCCTAACCAAGCAACCCCTTCAAGATCATCTACTGTTTCATCTTCGTCTTCTTTATCATCCCATTTAACCATGGTTGAATTGAAGTAGAAAATCATCAACTCTCTATCTAAACTTTCAATGATTTGAAACCCTCGGTGAAGAAGGAGAGCCTCCTCAAATTGCATTCGGTGCTCATCAACTACCTCTACGACGTTGGCAATTATTCGAAACTTGCCATGAAGAAGGAGAGCCTCCATCTCCTTGTTGTTCTCTGCGCCGCGCATTCGGATCCCTACACTACCCACTTGACAAAAATAATTGCCCACATTGTGAAGAAGCTCAAGGACTCAGATTCACCTTTACCTACGTTTCAAAAGCTCTACCCGAGGGTCTGCAAATACTCGAATAGCCCCAAGAATGAATGTGAAGTGAATGGGCTTTTTTTGGACTGATTTGCATTTTTAGAAAAGTCTAGGGGTAAGATTGTAATTTTTTAAAATTTAAATTGGAGGGTAAAATGATCAAATATTGGGGAAAATGACGTTATGCGTAAAAAATGTGAAAGGTAGGGACGTTCTGCATTAAAAAACGAAAGGTAGGGACGTTTTGAGACAATTACCCCTTTTTAATTATTATCAACGTACATGGAATTTTTTACGAAACTCTTTTTGATGTCGATGTGATCGCGTGATTGGTGTTGCAAAAATATTATTCATTTAAAATACCGCAAGTCCACGATTCGTTAATCAGTAAAATAGATTTTGAGTCCAAATATCGTTCTCACGGAGATTGTACTAGTTTAAATTCGAATTAACTTAGTATTAATTGAAACAATTGAAATTTGTGATTTTTTTTATAACTAAATTGTCATCTAATAATTTATTTATGAATGCGAGATTTAATTTAATTAAAATAAATGCATGATTATAAATAAATGCACGTTTTATAAAAATATGATCATAAAAATCGTACTAGGATCACGAATTTGCTTTAACCAAGAACTTATAATTTCGACAACAATATTCAATTGTAAAGATCAATATTCCTAATTTATTTAAAAATTTCTCTCGAGTAGAATTAAACCTATTTTTATATGTGATCCGTCTATATTTTTACGATGGATGCGAACATGTAAAAATGCATTAAAGATCACATAAAGTATGGTGATATATTTATATTCCCTATTGAATTCTATGACAATTATTAATATGCCTAACTTATTATCAATCTCTCGAAAGTAAAACAAATCACAAGATTCATACAATTAGTGATTAAGTAATTGTAGAAAAAATAAATCTTATCATAATTGTTCAAAACTAAAAACGTGCTTCAATATAAAAAAAAATCTCGAGTTAAATATTTATGATACAAGCTTTATCAAAAATCCTAGTACAAAAATAATTTAGCCTAGCATAATGTTGGACTTAAACAAATAAAAGTGAAAGGGCATTACCAAAATTTGACTAAACGTAATTAATTCCCTATGCGTGTAAAAATATCTTACCCTTCTGCTTTGATTTCCCATGTGTAATGTGTATATATAATTATGGACGACTTAAAAAAATACCCTTAAAATTAAGGATCTTTTGAAAAATCACATGAAAAAATATTTTAGAAGCAGAACGTACCGTGTAAAATTATTTGTCACTTTTTAATTGAAAAACGACACAATAAAAAAAAGTGACAATGAAAAAGTGATATTGTGTCATTTTTTAAAGTTAAGTGTCACTTTTCAGAAATTCCATTTGTACAGAGAGAAATGCACAGAATTCCATCAAAATAGAGATATCAGTGGGTCCCACCATATATTTAAAAAAAGGTTTGTAGGTCCCACCACTGTGTATGAGTGTTCTGCTGCATTCTTGTGGACTTTTCTTCAGCACTTTTGATCACTTTTTTTTTAATTAAAAAATGATATACAATATCACTTTTATTAAAAAAATGATGTTTGTCACTCAAAAATGATAGAAATTTTAAAGAATTGACAAAAAAAAGTAACAAACACTAAAAAAGTAATAAAAACTTAATAAAAAGTGACAAACACTAAAAAAAGTGATCAAAATTCAAAAAAGTGATAAAACACCAATTGAAACATTAGAATCAATTCAATAGAGTGACAAAAATTTTAAAAAATGACAACCATAGTCTCTCCTCTTCCTCTATTCACCAACAAACATTTTTAAGTTAGTTTACTGACAAAACATAAATCAAAACGCCAAGCATCTTTAAGTCAATTCATCATCGTCATCATCTACCAACTCAACCAACCCATTAATCATATAAATTTTTTTTTTTTTAAATATTGTATAAAATTATGTGTATACAACGTCACTTTTATTAAAAAGTGATGTTTGCCACTCAAAAAAGTGACACACGATATTAAAAAAAAAAAGTGACAAAATGTCATTCAAAACTTTAGAATATATCATTTTACCCCCATCACCACTCTCCACCTCCATCAGGCACATATATGCCGTTTATTTGTAGAATAAAATCTGAAAACATGATAATCAATTTATAATCAGTGCAACTTTATTTATAGCTCTATGATAGTCCCAACTAGAAAGCAACAAAGTGTAGCCTAATAACCAGTGCAACCTTATCCCATTAGTTCCACCAAGTTCTCTTACACCATATATCAAATATGACAAATGTGATAACATCCCAATTCAGCTGGGAAATCCCATAATTTGCAATAATTAATAGTATGTTTAGTTTAAACTAATTTATGCTTATGGTTCCAAATTCAAATCCCATCCTCCCATCATTTTCCCAAAAAACAAGTAAATCCAAATAGTTGCCATTTCAGTCCCATTTAAACTTTCACATCAATTTTTACAGACATTACACATAAAGAAAATAACAAAAAACTCAATTTACTTCCAAATCATTGTATTTAATGCAGAAAGAAGATCACCATTTGGCACGAACAACGAGTTTCAACGCGAATGGTTAGGGAGTAATATACGGTCTCTCGTTGCAATTTTATACAATACAGAGTTGGAACTACAAATCATTCAACACTTTCTAAGTTGCCTTATTGGCTGCAATAGTCACCACAAACGTAGTTGCCGCACTAAATTCCTCATCCAACTAAGCACTCCCCATTCCTTCCGAGCCATCATCATGCTCACTATGATCCCCAACAATTGAGCTTCCATAACCTAATTCCTTACTTTCACGAATTAACGACTCTTTTTCCTTCAAAACCTAAGGCAACGAAGTCCGAAATTATTCGGGTTTGAATTTCGATTCGGGTGTAGCAGAACGGGTGATTTGGAGCTCTGTATTCATAATCCCTCCACTAATTTTAAAGCTCTGCATTCTTGTAGTATTCACGGAAGAACCATTTACCAAAACTTGCATTATTTGTCGCTAATTCAAAGGTGCTACTGAATATTGTTGAGTTCTTACCCAAAGTGAAGTTTTTAGTAACATTAATTGTAATGTAACAACATGAAAACGAGCAATCTATACTGATATTGAGTGAGTGAGTTTCCTTTGTGAGCTTTCTAGAATTGGCATTGATACGAGTTTTTGGGGTTTCGAGGGTTTTAGAACGTATTAAATATGTGGTTAAATGATTTAATTAGTTAATAAGATATTAATCAAATTAGTTAAATTTTAGGGTATTCGACCAAATTTGCCCTATAATTATTTCAGCCATCCGATTGTTTTGTCAAATTGGGATTCTAAATCTTCCAAATATGATGAAGTCCAAGCCCAATTAAATTTGAGTCACAATCCAAGTCTAAGTGTCAAAGCCCATTTTGATAACAAATTCCACCTTTTTTCCTGCCATATTAAATTGTAATTTGCACCAATGTCCAACAGTATTTTAGAATGTGCATTGAAGCCCTCAAACCTAATTAATCGGGCAACCAACGTCCTTCTTTAGTTCAATTCAAGCACTTCAATTTCCAAAGTATGAAATATTATCTCCAAATTTCTATACAACTACCAACTGACTATTCTTTCTTTCCAATTATTTCGAAACAGATCCGCAACTAAAAACAAAATAAAATTTGAGGAATGATATTCATCCCCACTGGGGTTACAATCTCAATCTAGATGAAGTTAATGTGTGATTAAATGATAAGTGAAATTAAATAAGTCATTTAATTTCACATTTCATTTAGAGTAATGTTATTCATCCCCAGTGGGGTTACAAATACAATTTAGGCGGCGTTAAATGATATGTTAAATGAAATGTGAAATTAAATGACTTCACCTTATTTAATTTTACATATCATTTAATGTCATATTAACACCACCTAGATTGTGTTTGTAATCCCAATGAGTATGAATATCATTACTCTTTCATTTGACCTATCATTTAGAGCAATTTAGATTGATGTTGTAATCTCAGTTGGGATGAATATTATTTTTGATAAAATTAACGCCAATTAAGTAAAATTCAATACTTCGAACGAAAAAGCTTATTAATTTGACTCATACTTTGACGAAGAAAAAGCTTACCAATTTGACTCCAACAAGAACAATGGTATAAGATGCACTTACCAATTGAATTATTTTTGTCTGTCCATCTTTCAATCAATTCACTGTTTCAAAGTTTTCTGTCAAAATTTTCCGAATTTTTTGTAGAAGAGAGCCAAACACGTGCAAAGTAATTTCCAGGTGAAGAAAATGTCGACCAGTCTCCCACCTCCTCCACCGGCCACCACGAAGAGCAACCTTTTCGCCGCTGTGGATATGGGCACAAACTCCTTCAAGCTCCTGATAGTTAGCGCCGATCCCTACTCCGGCCGCTTCCTCATTCTAAACCGCATCAAAGAACCCGTACTCCTTGGCCTTGACACCACTACAACCACCGCTAGGTCCACCATCTCCGCCCCCTCAATCCACCGGGCAATCTTCGCCCTCCTGAAGTTTCAGCAAATTCTTCACTCCCACCGCCTTCCCTCCTCCAATATCCGCTTCGTAGCCACCTCTGCCGTACGCGAAGCCTCAAACCAGACCCAGTTCCTCGATTCAGTCCGCGCGACACTTGGACGTCCGATAGAAACCCTCTCTGGCATCGAAGAGGCCAGCCTCATTTACCTTGGAGTTCTCCAGTTCTACTCGGTTTTCCACTCTACGGTTCTTACAATTGATATCGGTGGGGGCTCTACTGAATTCACAGTGGGTTTTAAGGGAAAAGTGCTGTTCTCTAAATCATTGAAATTAGGTCATGTAACTTTAACCCAAAATTTCACCCCAATTACGAGAATGCGAGAACACATTCAGAAAGAGATCGAAAATTCTGGTTTAATCAAGAAAATTAAGGAGTTTAAGATAGATGTAGTGATAGGTTCCTCGGGTACAATCAAGGCAATTGAGAAAGCTGTTTGTAAAGGGTATACCGGCAATGTAGATGAAAATGTTGGAGTATTTGAGGAGTATTACAAAAGAGAATGGAGATTCAGTAGGATGGAGTTGAAGGGTTTAGTTGAGAGGTTGTGTGGAGAAGAGACGGAAATGGGAGGGAGGAGAAGGAGGGATGGTTTTTTTAAGAGCCGAGCTGGGTTCATTTTGGCCGGAACAATTTTATTGGATGAAATATTCGAAAGGCTTGAGATTGAGGAGATGGAGGTATCTGGATATGCATTAGGGGAGGGTGTAATTACAGAGATGGTAGGACAAGTTTTTGAGGGATTTGATCTGAATGCGAATGCTCGGTGGAGGTCGGTGGTCAGACTGGCATCGAGATTTAATAATAAGAAAAGGATGAAGGCTGCTGCTACATGTGCGGGCATTGCACGGGTATGGATGTTCTGAACCTTTTTATGGATTTGTGTTTGGAACATGTGCCATTGTTTATTAAGTTGGTTTCTGCAGGAGATGTTTGAAGGCTTAAGAAAATGGAATGAGCTTCATTACGATGGTGATAATGGCAGCAATAAGGTTTTAGTACGGTTGGATGAAGTTGATCTTGAGTATCTGGAAGCTGCTTGTTTGCTTCACAATATTGGGTTATGTACTGGCAAGAAGGGTTACCACAAGCAATCTTATCGTGTTATTATGGTATGAACTCTTTTAATTATTGCTTTTGATTGATCATATGGCATATGGAATTGGATTTTTAGTTGACGTTTCATCATACCATAGATAAAACAAGAGAATGGAAGATTAACATGAATTGATTTCCTCAAAGTTCCAAATTGTCCATCATAGTATTCCTTGACTATGATTCAGAATCAGCTGAGGATGATCATTACTCATGCATTGCATGAAATATAATACTTACTTTTCAATTAAACTAATTTTGGCTGTTGTGCTTTTACTATGCAGAATGGGGATCACCTCCATGGTTATAATCATGAAGAGGTTGAGGTATTAAGCTTACTTAAGTTTCGTCTGTCCTCCATGTTAATTTTTTCAAGTTTTCTAGATGCTACCGACATCTCAAAACATTTCAGTTAATAGCATTGCTGGTGAGACACCATAGAAAAAAGTATCCAAAATCTAATTCTCTTGAAGGATCTGCTGAAGAGGTATCCTAATGTCTGTATTCCAAGCTTGTGTGTCTGTGCATGCCCACTTCTTGTTGACGCGTTGATCTTTTCTCTCGAGTGTTAGGTAAAACAGAAATTTAGAATCCTCTGTACAATTATACGTGTATCTACAGCAGCGCAGCAATGCCTTCCGATGGGTTTTCAGGACATGGAATTTACACATTCTCCTGAAGGTTTTGAATTGGTAAAATATTCTCTTTGTAGAAGAGCTTTTGTTTTCCTTTCATTTATTATCTATTTCAAATTGTCCAAATGCCAGTTGAAAGTTATCATCCATAATCTCCGCAGTTGGCAACTTGGCATTTAGGTGATTCCAGATATAGGATATGAAAAATTCCTCTTGCATTTATGCATGTTATTTCAGCCATTTATTGCTTAGATTAGTAACAGATTTTTTTGATGATAAGGTATAAAGTTCTATATTTAGCATAAGCCTTAAAGTTTATGGTGAGAAATCTCTAGTTTATTACTGATCAGGATCCCATTGTTTTTGCTTTGGATCTGCTTGTGAAACTTGTCAAAGACCTAGCTACAGGATATAACTGTTAGTCTATTTGGTGGGTTCTACAGCTCGATGGAATGATCTGGTCTTTGTGTAAATATTCAGAAGAAACCATATGAACATCGTGAATTGCAGGGAAGCAGCACCTGTTTTCCATATATCAAATTGTATACAACCATGGTTTAAAACCTGAACTAAAGAATTGCCCAAATAAATAAAAGAAGAAGGTTAAATGTTTAGAAGACAATTCTACCTTACAAATATATACTAACACTCTGTTGTGCTACCGAAATAAAATTTGGCATTTCTGCATTTCTGCGAAGATTGGGCGATTCTACAGGCAAATATAGTGAGATATCATTAGATATTGTGAAACTGAGTTCGGTTAGTTATTTGACTTCAGTTCCCATGTGTAAAGAGTGTGCGCATGAGACAATTGGTTGGTACTTTGACAAGAGGGGATTACAAAGTTTTCTCCAAGTCCTGGAATTTCTTGGATCTTCAAAAAGACGACTTTGTAAATTTCACTAAGATGACCCATACTTCATACTTCTTGTGAGGCAGACTTCTTGTTTTAGCTAGTTTGATGACTTTTTACACTTGTATAAGAATGATGCTCCGATTCCAGTGTGTTTGATTGACAGAAGGGACTTGTTGAAGGTGTATGGCTCAACTGCTCAAGTTGAAGATTGCCGGAGGGAGGTGAGGACGGAGAAAAACTTCTAAAATACAGTGCTTATAAGTGAAGAGTATGCCTTAAATAAAAAAAAAAAAAAAAAAGAAAGAAAGGAAGGAAGAAAAAAGTGAGAGAGTATGGAGTTGGGGGTTTCTAGAACCCTTAAGATGGTTCTTGTTGCTTGGCAGAGCAGTTGCTCTATTCAATTTGTGTTGGCTTATTGTTTAACTTTGTGATTTTGTTTTAAGCTTTGCAATTTTTACTTAGGACTGCTCATGATTTTGCAGTGCTAAATAATCAAGTCAATATGCTAGACAGGGTTTTGTTTCTACCTTCTATTTTGTCTTCCACTTATTTCTTTTGTTATTTTGTTCTACGTTTGGGGTTTTGAGTGAGATCATATGCATTTTGTGAGCTCTTCTAAATGCATTGATATACCTATGATGGATATTTAACCCTTGGCAACAGAGGGGAACATTCTGAGTTCAACTTGCATGCATTAAAGAAATGGTCATTCTATTATTAAAATTTTCATCAGTTCCTGCAAATCCATAAAATTGCTCTGAAGGAAAGATAAGATAAGGTGTATTGATTTGCTGTTGGTGTTGAATTTATATGATGTGATTTTCAGGTACTCAGTGAAGCAAGATACGAGTCTCTATCCCCTAATAATATGGAGCCATTAGCAGGAGACATCAATGCTTTACTGGAGAAAGAGTTGGAGCACTTCAGAATGGTAAGGCCTATGACCTTCAAAATGATTCCAATTGAAAATATATTATTATCATCAAATCATATTTTTATGCAGGTTTTCAAAGAAAGATTGGCAATTGTAGTCACTACAAGTATCTCTTAATGGTCAGAATGCAAAATTAATGTATGGCAATTTCCTTTATTTTTCATACACTGTTTTCAATTGATTATACAGTAGAATATGAATCCAGTGGCTCCTCCATGTTGTCAGCTTTAAAATTGTTTCTTTGGGCTAAAAATTATTATTCTTTTATGTTCGTAAATGTAATCATAATGTAATTATGATGCTTAAAAATACTATTATTCGTTATGTTTGTAAATATAACCATAATGTAGTTATGATGCTTAACATATACACTCAATCTATTTTTACTGGTACTATTTATTGATGGTCCTAGTCTTTTTTCATGGTCTGTGACCTAACATTGCATGAGCTCATGTGAGTGCACACACACGAAGTGGCTTGTCTATTTGGATAATTTTTCTTAACTGTGCTACGATTAGTTGGGTTATTATAAATTGATTAGTTCAGACAATAACTGTCATTTAGTGCATGTTAATCTATCCATAGACGAGAGTTCATGATGCCGACTACCTATGGAAAACATATTCTTTTGGATATTTCTTATCATGGTCATTCTGTGTACCATTCTATTTCTTGGCGGACTTGTGAATTCTCTCGTGCCACTGTTCGTGTGCATTGCATATATATGATCATAGCTGCTCATGGATTTGGATTATCTTCATCAAGTCTACCATGTACTTCTGCTTTTGACTAATCATCAAGGACTTGGAATGAATAGTATGGTTTCTCTTTTAATGTTAAAAAAATTTGAGTACCTTGGTATCCCGGTAAGTGTAAAGTTTGGTATCTCATTTCGTGTAGCAGGGTTATGTAGATTTTTAACTTTTGAAAACAACCTTCACAACCTTTATTTATTGAAACTCTGTATGGGCTAAATGACGAAGGTCACCCAACTTCACTTTTTTCTATGCAATTCAGTTTCTCTTTTTCTGTGCTATGTGGAAAATGTGATGTAATTGTTATATTGAATTCTATCATACGTTATTCCCTCCTGATAATTTCCTATTTTGTCTACTAGAACATATTTGATCCCCTGTTGGCGGAAGTCGAGCCAACGAGAGTGTCGACTACAAGTGTAAGTAGCAAGCTTACATTGTATGTGCCGTAATGTGTTATATGTTAATGTTTTTGATGTTAGTGCGTTCTACTTCATGGGGAAAGTTATTTGCAAGAAGGGGAAAACGTCCATCGACGAGCCGGGCACCAGCTGTAGACCCTTTGGAGGACAGAAATGAGGAACCGTGGGCAGATAATTTGGATGAAATGGTGGACAGCTTTGAAGAGATACAAGCTGATGAATGTTGTGGAGTGCTGGAGTTTATGGCCGACGACGTGCGAAGATGGCTGCAGCTGCATCTCGCATACGCTGACAAGTGGATGTAGCTTGCATTGAAATCTCTTTGGCTGCTTGACCATGGATGGGTGGACAACTTTTTGTGTAGCTTTTGGAACGTTTGTAACTTTTTGTATGTAACAACTATTTCACATGCTTTTGGGACCGTGTAATGAACAATTTATTATCTTATCTTTTGCCTTCAGTGAACTATGAATTCTGCTTTCATTCATGTATTTTAGGAACCATGGGAAAATTACATGTAACCGGAAGTGGAATATGCGGTTTGCCGTCGCATTGTTGACGTGAGCGAACGTCTGGGTTTATGAAGATAAGCCTGTCAATTCTAGAATTTTTTTTTCCAACTCAAAAACGTTTTTTGGAATACAAATGGCACGCATGTTACGCTGATTAGGTCGCCTAAGGTGTTTTGACATGATTTTACTAGCTATGTCAACGAGTCGAGGCGAAAAAAAGCTCAAATCGAGCTCGAGCTTTTTTGGGTCGAGCTCAGCCAAAAAAAATGAGACTCGGCCCGAGCCTTTGCGAGTCGAGCCGGCTTGGTTTCTTCTTTTTCTTTTTTTCTTTGTTCACATTTTTTACTTAAAGAATTAAATTTTACATAGTTTATACGTGTTATAAATTAAATAAATTTTAAAAATGTAAACCCTCTTCCTTTATTCGGGTTTGGAACCAGCTACTATTATTGTAGGCGGAGTTAAAATTGTACACGAATAAAATATTTCGTGCACAATTTTTCTTGATACAAAAAAAATTTAAAAATTACGTTTTTTTAAACTAATCAATTTAAAAACTTACAATATCATATATGTTTGGATTTGTTGTAACTCTTCGGCCATTATATTATCAACTTGTTCTCGAAAGCGTAATTTCACACATTCCCAATGCTATCGTAGACACCGGAGGTGTTAATAGATCACGATCAATTTTTGATACAATTGGATATTGCCTTTCGTTACACCTCCACCATGATAAAATATTAAATTCCTCTAATTCTCGTGGTTGTAACATACTACGAACGTCCACACACATATACCTAACTAACTCAGAGGTAATTTCAAGATTTGTACCACTGACATCTATTTCTCTAAATATTGACAAACTGGAACTAAATGAGGGAACACTAATATTGGTCTCTAAATAATTTCAAAAAATTTCTGCATTTATTGAAGTATTTTTTTTTAAAAAAAAACTTTGGATAGTAGAACTACACTGACCATTTTTTTCAGCGTAATAGTTATACATTTCACATAACATAGATTCTATATGCACATGTGATAATTCTATATTCATGAAATTTGAAATTCCCTTTATGGTAGTTTTTGTGCTAGTTAAATTAAGTCGATGGTCCATTACAGAAACTAATAAAAATAAAGAGGGTATATTTTTCCAATATTTATGAAATTTTACCTCTATAGAATAAATTACGTCAACAAAAATTAATAAACTCCTATATTTTTGAAATACTTGTGAAATATAGAAAAAATGTTGTAAAACACGTGAAGATGTAGGATAATAAACACCGCTACATTCCTTCATGGCATCGAAAAAAGGTTTTAAGAATTTTTTCACGACAAATGCAAGAGACCATTCCCAATTTTCTAAATTATGTTCGGGTCCATATGTATATCTACCATTATAATACATTGAAATAACGTTATCATAACTTTCACACGAATGTAACATAAGATATGTAGAATTCCATCTATGTGATACATCAATGACAAATGATTTATCTTCTAAGCCATACTCCGCACATAAACTGTTAAATGCTTACTTTCTTGTTGGTGATATAGTAATAAAATTAATTGCTTGCTTAATTTTATCTAAAGGTGATTTTATATATTCCAAGTCATCTTTTACAATCAAATTAATAATGTGACATACACAACGCTGATGAAAAAATAAACCTCCAAATGTAGGGTTCAAATCATCAATAAAATTTTCGACGACAACAACTTTGTTTACACTAACGTTATCAAAAGTAAAACTTCGAACCATTTCTTGCATACCATATTCTTGTATAATATCTTTTAAAACCATGTATGTGTTAATCGTATTATGAGAATATTCTACACATCTGAATACAATAATTTTTTTATTCATAATCCATAGGTGATCAATGTAATAAGCTGTAGCAACAAGATATCCTTTTTTTATTAACACCAGCCTATAAATCATAGGTAAATGATATAACACAATTAAAAGTTTTTAGACTTTCAACAGCAGTTTGTTTTCTTCTGTTATATAATTTTATAGCATCCGAACGAATAATATTTCTACAATAAGAATTATACACGGGTTGGAGATAAATTCTACACAAGACGAGTAAAGTGTTCTGACTCGATCATCATTAGCGGCATCTCTGCTGTCTGTTGTAGCCCCATATGTGGCCATTCATTCACGAAATCTTTCCTGTGAATATATAAAAGTGGAAAAAGTGGAACCGAAACTGGAATCGGTAAATGTTAGTTCGGTCTGTTTCGAGTCAAGACCGACTGGTTTCGCTTTGCAACTTCTTAAAATGTGTCTATTTAAATGCGATGCGTTCGAATTGGGCTTCCAACAAAGTTCTTTACCAAAATAATTGCTACATGCTTTCCAAATATCAACTCCATTTTGAACCTCAACTTTTTTAGGAGTCATATGTTGCCAACAATCAGCAGACTCTTTTTTCGACATTTTAACCTCGACTACTTCCTCCTCTTCGATATCTTCCAAATTAATTGAAATATTTTGAGATGCATCGTTCACCTTTAAAATGATTAATCTCATCACTGGTAAAATCTATGTGTAAGTATTATAATATAGGGAAATTGTAGTAAAAAATATAGCCAAATGTGTAAAAGAAATGAGAGAGTAGAATAAAAAATATTGTAGTAAAGAATATAGCCAAATGTGTAAATTGAAAATAAGAGTTAAGCAATTGAAGAGTAGAATATTGAATATTGCGTAAAGAGTTAAAACAATTGAAGAGTGATGAAATTATAAAATTTTTCTTGTATTTATAAACAAAAAAAATATATATATTCAATTTTTAAAAATCATTTTTTTTTTTGTTGCGTACACGCAAGATGATATGCCGCTACAGGCAGAAATCTGCATGTAGCGGCAGATAGCAATCATAGCAGGCTGAAATTCAAAGTTTTTAATTTTTTTTTCTTCATATACACGGGCGGGCCCGGGCTCGGGCCAAGGCCACGAAATGGGGCTCGGCCCTAACGTCTGGGTTTATGAAGATAAGCTTGTCGATTTTAGATTTTAGGGGAAAATTGATTTGTCATTTTGGGAAGAAGACGACTTCTGATTGTTGAAGAAGGAAGAATGGTTTTTTTTTTTTTCCAACTCAATTTTGGAATACAAATGGCATGCATGTTACGCCGATTAGGATGCCTAAGGTGTTTTGACATGATTTTATCGGGCGTTTTTGTCATGTCAAATTTTCGTTTGTCGCGTCGATGAAAGTTGGTAACGGAATTTAAAAGGTGATGGATGAAGTGCAAACGAAGAAAGTTCAATGAGCAAAGAAAATCATATTAAAGTTCAGTGAACAGTTTGTGATCATGGTATAAGTTGGACTCGTGCTTCGTGTACATCCTTTTTTACATAATGTCACATGACATTATCTTATTTGATAGTTTAAAAAAACTATTACGAGTTTTTTCACAACAATATAGTTGTCAACAAGTGTGTACTAATTGGGTGTACAAATAGCGAATTCCTATGAGTATAGCAACTTTTTTTTCTTAATTTTCACGTGTTTTGTAACTTGTAACGTCTAGGTCAAATGTCAATTAAGTCCCTGCCTCGACCCCGTCCGCTTGAGGTAATTTGGAGATGGATGTGTACGTGTCTATACAACACGAATGGAAGCCATATGCATCAGTTGGCTACGTAACAAACAGTGATCCCATCTTCCACATGCCTCTGTCAACCAAACCAACCGCCATTGTTTTCCCGTAACAGCCATAAAAATCCATTTATTAAATATCTACAGTGATATTTTTCGCTGGTAGTTTAGGCAAACGAAACCCATTTAATCGAAACAAAAAGTAATCTCTCGTTCTTTACTCAGAACCTTACTTATGCATGTGAATTGGAAGAATTATAGGCAAACATTTTGTTAGAATGGGATATGAAACTTCTTTCTATGGTGAGTTCAATGCAAATTTGTTTGTACGTTTATCGCCGACTGTAATAATGCCTGTTCGACTGTTGTATTGTTTTTGAGTTCATTTTCTTATTCTCTTTCTTTTGCTCTGCATCTTTAACAATTATGATAGTTATTAGTGATTTGTGATCAATTTCGTGTTTTAGTTCAGTTAGTAGTTGAGTAGATGCATTCGTTTAGTTTAACTGAATGTGTGTAGTTGGCCGACTAATGGATTTTGAACTGCGGTGTGGTTTCTTTTCCCAATTTGAGTTGTGGAGTTTTGAAGAACTTGGATCGAAATTGATATAACTCTTGATTACAAATTTCAATTGAATTCTATGATTATGAGGTGAAAAAGGAAGTGATTGCTAATTCAAGTGTTTAATTCCTCTCATAAGTATCTGTCTTTTTTCTAAAGTTTCCTTCACCCTTCCATAGTCCATAAACGGAAAAACCAAATATGTTCTCAGATTATGTTTGAAGCATGAGATTGCTAACTCAACTCTCAGATGTATTATACATTTATACTTTGACTGTGGTCAAAGGATAGGTCTGTTGGATGTCTTGCAAATCCTTCCCTGACATCTGTAACTTTGCTCTAATTTGTAGTTGTTTCAATGTGAAATCATATTCTCCATCTTTCTGATTTTGTCTTGCTTCAGAAATCTTTGATTAGTCAAAGATTAATGATGATAAGGTTGACATGAATAATATGTCATCACCTGTCCCTTTCTGGGATAGGTGGGGGTAGGGGGTTGAATCTCAAAATGCAAAGTAGAGACTATGGACATTTTAACTGAGCTCTTCAGGGGCTGCAGGTTCCTCCCCACATTTTCAAAATTTCTGAAGGATTAAATGCTGAATATCCGTTGATAGGCATGGAAGTAGAGGCGAAGTTTCTCTTACTCTGTATTGCTTTGGAGAATGTTATAGGAAAGACTCCTAGAATTCCTAACCTAGCACATGGTTCACCTCAAATTGGGAAATTGAGTTCTATGTGCCAGAAGTAAATCTAAAGACTAGGTTTCACACTACAAACTTAATAAATGTCAATTGAGACACAAATATTATAATCTAGGTGCACATTCATATCTTCATCTAGTGCCTTTTTCTTTTTCTCTTTCTTTTATTTACCTATTGTTGTATGTGAAAATTAGCCGTGCATCTGCAGATAAATAAGACAGCTATTGACCTATTGTTCAAAACTTGACCATTAAGAATCAAATTGCCATACTAATTCAACCTGCATCAAAATCAAAGATCTTAGAAACAAATCATAAGTGTTGTTTAGGATCTTCAAAATGGATGCCTTTAGTCACATCATAACCTTTTTCTCAAACCCTCAGTAGAAATGTATATATCAGTAGAGTTGTCCCCGGTTATTATTAACTAGGAAAAAAGGGATAGATTTTTTTTTTCCTTTTTGGTTCATTAGCTAATGGTTACTGGTTATCAGTGGTGTTGGTTTATCTGACCCTAGAAAGATGCCCTTGTTTCATCTCGCTTCCATTTGAAATTTATTTTGAATTTCAAGTGAATTTGTGCTTTTTAAGTTATGCATTATGGGCATCAATTTGAACTTAGAAGGTATCTGTTTGTTAGTTGTACACATAGTGTTTTACAAACAGCCCAATGATGTTGAAAATTGAAATCAGAATGCATAATTTCAAATCTGTTTTTCCTTCTTACTGACTTCCAAGATACTAAACTTCCAATCCCGACTTCACCTTAGAATATATAGGGTCTATGCAACAGAGAACTAAATATCAGAACTTTTCACAAGTGTAAGTACCATTTTCATTGATTTCTGCTTTGGTATCACTAACTGATATTTCTGAACTTTAGTGTGATATTTTGATGATGTTCCTAGAAAACTGCTGGTATTTTAATGATTGAAGGTGGATAAGTTTTTTTTTCTTTTAATTTATTTAATTGCTGTAAATACTAGTGTATATATCGTGTCAAGTTTCACTCAACATGTCTATTTTATTTCTTGTGTAGGCTTTTCGCCTTATTAACCTAGGGAATGGGTGAAAGACTCGCATGGTCGCTAAGGAGGCATGATTTTTATGATCTCTCCCACATGCCTCCTTTGGTATTTGTGTATCTCTTAAAGAAATACTATGCATATGGTATTATTCTCACTCTTTCATTCTAAACTGTTATAGGCTCTACAAGAATGCTCACTAGGTACTTATTTTGGGGGTTTGGGGTGGCGGATCCAGTAAGGCTATGATTGAAAAATCTAGTATTTAGGATATGTATATGGCAAAATCCAAGCTTATATTTTAGCCAGCTTGAAGCATTTATCATTTATTTAGCTTTTTGAATTGTTGACTATAATCTATGTTATTTGTGATTTTGAAATTGATCTCAGACGAACAGACTCCTTTAGAATTATTACCTTTACTATTCCTTATTCTGTGGCAAGTGTTTTTTGTATTAAAACTGTGATATTCAGTTTCTCTTTTCTTACTATAAGCATTTCAGAATATGTTCAGAAAACTTCAGGGGATATGTATTGCTAGTCATGGAGAGTAATTATGCTTACCAATTGAGCACATACCAACGAGAGAATTACAACTACGGCCCTCATTCTTCGGGTGGATTGGCACTTGAATCCCTGTTCCAAATTTTGGCAGATGTGTCGTCAATCACCAATTTGTAGTAAAAAGTCCCTTCTGACAGTTTCCTCCTAAACAGGTGTTAAATGTGAAAAGATAATTTCACCCTCATGTTCAAATAAAGAAATAAACATAAAGCAAAGAAACTGAAAAATGAAAGAAATCGAAAGACCCCTTCCCTCCTCCCACCTTCCAACTTCCCTCACCGCTTTTGCTACTATTACTAGCACTAAGCACCATAAAAAGTTGAGAGAGCTTGAAATGAGTGCTGCAAAACAATATCAGCTCCTTACCAGTCCTTAGCACGTGTCAGTTTCATTGACTCACTGTCCTTCTTAGGCACTTTAATTTACTAGTTACTATAAAGGAAATAAAAAACACAATTTTGAAACTGCAGCTTGTGAGATATATTGCATTATGATAGTAATTAGGAATAAATGATTTCCTCTTCTGGAGCAATGATAATCCCCCTTTTTAGAACCAACTTCGCATTATGTTCTGTTCTAATTCTTACAGACTATCTCCAATAGTAATAGCTGTAATTAACCCTAGGAATTGTTCATGCGCTTATTGTCTGAATTCTTGTACCTACAGTTTGGTCTTAGAGAGGAATTGATGTGAGTTTCAAGGTTACTCACTTGGATTTAAAGTTCACTTTCTAGAATTTCCTAGAATACTAAGTGTATCTTTATTTCTTACAAAAATAGTGGCCATTATCAATTTTTTCTCTCAATGTGGCAAAACGGCATCACTAAGTAAACTGACAATATCTTTCACACTCTTGTATCTTTGCATTATTAATTTAAATGCTAGTAAGACTTTGTGGTTGTGTATGTTCAAAATGACAAAGTCTCATATGGTATTGAAGTCTTGACAACAAAGTCAACATAACAAGATTTTTTTTGATTGCCTGGTTTAACAATGATATTTATCTGATTTTTACATTTGACAGGAACGTGCAAGGCAATTGCGAAGTTCCGTGCATTACAAGACCAAGTGCATCAAGTTCTATACAATGATCCACAACCTGGCCCTGCTACTTTCATTGCTCACTGTCTCTGTATTCTGCCCCTGTTTGAAATACACAGAAGGGGCTTCAGTCATTTGATGATATCTGCTCTTCGTCGATTTCTGAAAACGGGATCCACTGCTGAAGATATACTCAGAGCGCAACTTTTTGCTGCCAAATTATTTCTGGACTTTACTGGTGGAAGTATGGTACTTGACGAAAGGATTCTAATTAAGATTCTTCAGGTTTTCGATGTCAGTTTGGAAAATATACAGGTAGTTATTCATGATTCTAACAAGAAGAGGAGTATTATAATAAACAAAGCAAAAGAATTAGTGGAGCGCTATATTTTTGAGCTGATAGAATCCCAATCATACATGAATTCTGTTTCTCTGTTGGAACACTTCTCTATTCATAAGTCCAGAGAACCATTTCTACTTCAAATGATGGAATGCGGACAATACAAAGCAGCAGAAAAGTGGGCCACGTTCATGGGAAAATCTATGTTGTGCACACTTGTCCAGGAATATGTTGACAAGAAGCTTGTAAAACGTGCTTACACTATTATAAAGAAAAATAATATGAGCCAGGAATTCCCAGAACTATATCATCAGTATATGGAAAGGCAAGTTCATTCAGTGTAACTCGCTGGGTCCACTCTGTTCTTTTATATTCCATTCCTATCAGGATCTCACTTGATTTTATATGAAATTGCAGCTTACTGAAGAAACTAGCAGAAAAAGGTGTATGGGATGTAGCGGAAGCAAGAGCAAATGCTGATAAACAACTTCTCGAGTATTTGGTAGGTCATTAAAGCTCTAATTTTTCTTTTCATGACACCCGTGTGAAAAAATAATTTGGGGGTAAAAGTACATTGATTATGCTCAAGTTTCAAATCACGTGTTATTGAGGCAAATTGGTGATGAGCAATCCAATTTTCCTATCTCCATATACTGAATTGGCATTGAGGATGGACTCACACCAACATACCATTGCCAAGTCAGTATTTGACACGACGACAACACGTGCCAAAAATGTTGATGGTGTGTTCAAATTATTTTTGGTTTTGTACAGTTGGACACGTCGTTGACACATTGTCAACATGTCAAGAGATTCCAGCACAAAACCAACACGTCAAAAACTCCAAGTGGAGTGTCTCAATTATTTTTTAATTTTGTAGAGTTGGACGTGTTACCGACATGTTGGAGATACATTTCCAACACATCGGAAAATATTTTCAACACGTCTGAGATACATTTTTGACACACGCTAGAGATATACAACTTACAAACACATTATACATTGTAGACACCCTCACAGTGTTGTTTGACACGTTGGACATCGGCACCAAGCCAACACATGTTGAAAATGTCAGATGCTGTGTCCAAATTATTTTAGATTTTGTCCAGTTGAACATGTCGTCGACACATTGTCAACATGTCAAGTGAACTCAACACGAAACCAATATATCAAAAACTTCAGGTAGTGTGTCCAAATTATTATTTTTACTTTGTAGAGCTGGACATGATATCGACAGTGGAGATATATTGTCGACATGATGGAGATGCATTGTCGACACATGCTAGAGATACACATTACCAACATGTTGTACAATTTTGACACCCTCATAGAGCGCTATGAGTTAGTATTTGACACCGATACGAAGTGACACATGTTTGAAATGCCAAATGGTGTGTGCAAATTATTTTTAGTTTCATACAGTAGACATGTCGACACATTATCCATATATAGAGAGATCCCAATACGAAACCAACACGTGTCAAAAATTACAAGTGACTTGTCCATAATAGTTTTTGGTTTCAGAGAGTTGGGCACGGTAGTGACACGAGGAGATACATTACTGACACACCGAGATACACAAAAATAAATTTACTTCAAATTTTTAAAAATGAAAACCAAAAACATAAAAATATAGACAAATTATTATTTTTATTAGCATGTGCACGTGTTGTGTCAATACTTTGAAAAATTGTGTCAGCATGTCCACGTCGGTGCTTCCTAGATTGGCGTTGCAGCAAAACCTTTCTTTCTATACCAGATTCACTTATCAAAGAAATTCAAGATCCCAGTTATAATAAACATGATTATTGCGACAATTTCATTTTTTTTTTTTCTATTATTACCGGCTCACTGGAAGTTTAGGGGGTTCGAAATATTGTTACCCATTTAGTGGTTAAGATGATTTTAGGTTAATAATTTAACATTTGCCCTTAACTGCAGTGCAGTTGTAATAAATCTGCATGCACAAAATAAAGCTCCAAAAGAACTAAATGAAATTTTTTCCAGAATAAAAATTATGTCAAAGAAATTCCTTTGCATTCTTCCAAGTCAAGAAATTTTCCATGATATATGTTGCAATATGGAGTATTTAAATGGTCACAACCCAATCTGAAATTGATAATTGGACTTTCTCTTGAACATTTTGTCACTCTTATGTCTTCAAATATTTAAATACACTGAAAAACATAGAGTATGAACACCATCATTTTTATTTTTATTTTTATTTTTTTGGGAAATTTGAGGTTTATATGGCAATGGAAGCTGGCTACTCAGAAAAGGTAGAAGAAATTTGCGATCGCTATTCCCTCAAAGGTTTCACGAGTATCAAAGGTATGCTTGAGAAGACATTACACTTTATCTTCCACATTGATATCTTTTCTTGCTTACTCATGATTAACTGCCCCAGGGTAATTTGGTAAGTAATAGAGATATCCGCATGGTAGGAATTCTATAATATTGTGGGGTCATTTAAGTTAACCATCAAATGTTTGTTGCTTCGTGAATTCCTTGTGCTGAAGTGTGATTCTTTTAATAACCTGTGTTAAAAAATATTTCTCCATGTAAAAGGATCTCAATTACAAGAACTTAAACTTTGCTAAGTGGGTGCATTCTGGTATTGGAGTCGAGAGAGAATGCAGAAATATGTCTTCAGTAAGGACAGATATTTAAATTTAACTAGGGCATTTTCATTTTCATAGGCTTTCAGGCAGTTCCCCTAACATGATACTGATTTTTGATGCTTGAGGATTCTGCTTGATGTCAGAGTTTTATTTCAGGTTGCTCATTCCGCCCCATCCATAACCATGTTTCTGATGAAGTTATGGATGGAAATACAATTAGATTCCTTCTCTTTTTGGGTGCATGGAATGCCAATTAAATTGACACACTCCATCAAATGGTTTCCTTGTATTTAGTTTGTAAATGAAACACGCTAAGTTCCATCTAGGGAGTCTAAAATTCAATAAAATTTGAGAACCATTACATAATGTTTGCTAGTCTGATGAAGTTCTCTTGTAGAGAAGAACTAAGCTTTCAGATGAGATGTTTAACATAGTACTGGAACCAAGCATAGGACCTGAGTTGAAGTCTCATAACTTGAGCTTGTCCACTTTTGAAGAAGTTGTCATCAAAATATAGTCTGTCAATCATCCTAACACAGCCAATCATCTTCCCTGAAAGGCGGACCTGAAATCACAGTGAGAGTAAAGAAATTTGAGGACACAGTTAAGAGTCCTTGGTGAATTTAGATTGCTAGAATATTCGGCACATGAAGAACGGATCTTAAAACTAAATCTTCTGATATGATTATCGAACCTGTTCATGCAATCGGAGACAAACTACCATCAGCAATTATATTTTTTAAATGACCAGAGCAACGAGATATGCGCTAAATAAATATGACAAACAGGTCATGTGATGAGATGCACCTGAATCAATGATTTAAGTTGCTGGATTCAATGAGCTAGTGAGGGCACTTAAAGGGCTACCTTTTTGGGAAAGAGAACTAGAGAGGACTCGTGGAGGATGAGTTTAGTTTAGCATCTTGTAGAGATGATCAAGTTACTCCCAGTTGAAAGGAGTTGTTTCAGTTTGATGTCCACTCTTGTCTATAAATATGCATACTGCTGGCTTTCCATGTGACTTCAGCATGTTCTCTTGTACCTCTGCTTATTACAAAAAGCACACCAAACTTTACTTTCTCTTCAAACTTCCATTGTGGTTTATTAGCTAGTTTTTTATTAAACATAATTGCTGCATTAATAAGAAACATTGTAAATCAAGCATGAGATTGTCAGGAAACATTAATAAGATTTAGAAGAATAATTCTTCTGTAATTTTTGTGTAAATAACCGCAACAAGTAATAAAAAAAAACTTGCTGATATTATCAAAATACAGCAGCGGAGTAAGATAATGTGTAAATAAATTAGACCCAACTATTTTATTTAGATTGGTCCCACCGGTATCATTTAAACCTCGTCTTCAACAATTTCCTTTATAACAGTGGACATCTAAGAGTTGTTTAAGAGGAGATTTGTCTCCTTTTCAACTGCATTAGTTTCTATTTTTATTAATTTCGTTTGGTTAGTCATCGTTTTCTGAAAATTAGCTTCTTATGTTCCACTATTGTGAATGGCCAATGGGTTGTGAGAAGTGAAAGTGGCTAATTTTGGGGTTCCAATAACATTGTTATCTCACAAGTTTAAATTTTGGATTTGATTTGGTAGTAGTACTTTTTCTCCATCTATTGGTGACATAAATAGGAGGGTTCATCATAGTTGTTTTGGTATATCTCTTTTCATTTCGTTTCAATAGTATATTTAGCAAGAAACAGAAACATTGATTCAAGATTTTTTTTATTTACTTTTTTCTAACCCAAGTTCTTTCAATCATTTTGCATAGAGCTCGACAGGAATGTTGTCCACAGCGGCTATTTGCACCTTAATGAATTGTTAATTGAAGATGTTATCTGGGTTGATGAAGTCATTGGTTTGCGTGAAGCAACATTGTACATCGAGGATTGCAAAATTATAGGCCTTGATTGTGAATGGAAACCAACTTATGAAAAGTGCAGCAAAGCCAGTAAGGTACTTTCTTATCCATTGCCACTGCAATAGCAAGTTCATTTCTATCAATATATTGTTCTCCTTTTGGTTTCATTAAGAGCAAGTTCTTACAGAAGAACCCATTTTTTCTGTTTCGTATTGTGCTTGACCGTTAGAGAATGGCATTCCTAATACAAATGACCCAAAAACACTTGCATTGTTTTTCTCTTTTTTACTTTTTAGATAAAAAAAAAAAAAACGTGGGAGGCATTATTGAAGAATATGATTATTTCATTCTGGCGAAAATAAAAAGATCCCATACATATTCTGATGCATAACACAAGTCCCTTCTTGTTCTCTAATTCCGAAAAATTGATTCCTCATGCTACAGGTTTCTATCATGCAAATTTCTTCTGATAAGAAGGTTTATATATTTGACTTGATAAAGCTACATGAAGACGTTCCAACTGTACTAGATGAATGCTTTGCCCGCATGTTGCACTCTCCAAGTATTCTGAAGCTTGGTAAGTTTAACGTCATGGATAAAATTATTTGGACTATTGGAATGTAATAATTGGATTCTAAATTGTTTTTCGTCCAATGTCCTTAAAAGACAATTAATATAACTATAATAAAGCAGATTGGATGAAAGCAGGAAAACTTGATTCTTGCTGCATTATTGTCAAAGTCTTAAGTCTTTTTATTTTATTATGGAAGATGCTATGTGTACAAAATAGATTTCACTTGATAAAGCTACATGAAGACGTTCCAACTGTACTAGATGAATGCTTTGCCCGCATGTTGCACTCTCCAAGTATTCTGAAGCTTGGTAAGTTTAACGTCATGGATAAAATTATTTGGACTTTTGGAATGTAATAATTGGATTCTAAATTGTTTTTCGTCCAATGTCCTTAAAAGACAATTAAAACTATAATAAAGCAGATTGGATGAAAACACGAAAACTTGATTCTTACTGCATTATTGTCAAAGTCTTAAGTCCTTTTATTTTATTATGGAAGATGCTATGTGTACAAAATAGACAGCCCCTCCCCCTCCCCTTCCCCCCCACATAGGGGGCTGTCACGTGTTGATTATATAAAAGATTATGTAATCTATTTTGTACAACTAGATTTTTCCTTTTATTATTATGCCCTAGACCACAAGATATTCTCTCGGTTCAATGTTTGAAAGTAGCATTTTTCTTTAGTTTGTCTCCATTGCCAAACAATGTGAACGTTAAAGGAATTTTCCATATTCTGTAAGGTTTACATTCGGTCTTTTTATGATTAAATAAACTAAATTTTGCAAGAGAGTTACTTGAGCCATGATTTTGTTATCTACAGGCTACAATTTTCAATGTGATGCATATCAGCTTGCTCATTCTTATGGAGAACTGAATTGTTTCAAGCATTGTGAGATGCTTCTTGACATTCAAAATGTCTTCAAAGAGCAGCGAGGTGGTCTTTCTGGTTTAACAAAGGTATTATATAATTGTAGCCACCAACTATACTGTTTTCTCACAATGTGATACTTCATCGACCATTATGAGTTTGTATGTCATTTTTGTTTAGTTTATTCATTTTTCGTTTCCATTGTGGTCAAGTGGTTATCAAATTAAAGCCTCTCTTGGCCTCTTGGGCATTGTGTTCATGGAAACAGAAGATACTGGGTAATGGTTTGAACAAAACAACACGAAACAGCAACTGGGAGCAACGACCTTTGACTCAGTATCAGGCAAGTGCTTTATGTTCTGTATTGAGTAAACTATCAGCCACAACTAGAGGGTCAAATCTTTGCCGGACAGCCTAGTGCTGGGCAGTACGCACAGAAAAAGCCCAGCTCAGGCACAGAACAGCACAAACTGGTCTGTGCTGTGCAGCGGGCCGGCCTGCCGCCCCTTGGCCCATCCGGCACTGCACGAGTTGGTGTTGGGCCCCTAGTTAGGGTCCATTACCCACTTGGGCCGTACTGGGCAGGCCTCCAATTTTTATTTTTTATTTTTTTGAAAAAAGAAGATGGTGTTAAAATATTAATTGCAGAGAAGGACTCTGTTTAATGCAGTGTGTTAGACTATGCAGTGGACTCTGCATCCCAAGGAAAAAATATACTATTCTTTGTTTTTACTGAAAAATTTGCAAATAAATAAACGAAATATGTTAGGCCCAGCCATGTTGGTGCACCTAAAAACTCGACATAACCCAATTTACACCTCTTGCCAACAACTGTGATAAATATTGTGAGCTTATAGTAAATCAGGGATGCTCTAGAGCATGTATGGAAAATATGTGGCTTTCTTAGAAGCCTTGGAACCTACAGTTGTGTGGATTTTGGTTGAGCTTAATCACACGGTTTAATCTTTCCAGAAGAAACTTATGAAGCGGCTATTTCATTAGTTGGAGTTGCATTTTTTTTGAACTCTCTATATTCGGTCTCTTTGTGCAGCTGGAATATGCTGCTCTTGATGCTGCTGTCCTCCTTCACATATTTCAGCATGTACGAAACCACTCGTTGCAAACTGTCTCCCTAGATGAGCATTCCAAAATAGAATGGAAATCATGCATTGTAAGGATTCTTGATCTGGTGTAATTCTCTCTGTATTTTTATATTATATCTATCTATTTCTCCATACGCGTGAGTGTGCTTCTGCATGTTCTACTCTGTATGTAGCACATAATGTTTGGTCATACTTCAATTGCATGCACTGTCCCAAACCTATATCCCCTTTTGCACTATTATCGCCAACCTTTTTTTTTTCTTTTTTTGCATTGTTGGCTCAAATGTTCCTCACTTGTAGTGATTTTTGTCCAAAATAATCTACCTAAAAAGACAATTACCTACAACCTTAAATAAGCGAAATTAAATATAAATAGAGAAACAGAAAAGAAAAGAAATGAATCTTTCTTCTTCATCCCGTGGCAGGACCCCCTTCCCACCTTAGCCCCCCAGATCTCATTCCGCCTCTTCTTCTCCTCCCCTTGTCTATGTAACCTCAAGGCAAAAAAAAAAACAAAAAAACTGCTTGAATGAAACTCAATTAATTGAAAACAGGTGGAGGAAGAAGGAGGAGAGCCACGGAAGCGGGGCTTGGGCTATAGGCTAGTTAAGGTGGAGTTTGGGAGCGGTGATGATGGTTGAGGACCTGAGGTGGAAGGAGATGATTCGTTTCTCTTCTTTTTTTGTCACTTTTGTCTTTTGAAGTCAGCACAGGATTTATTTATTTTTTTTGCATGGGAACTTTCAGTTAGGACCATTTTGTTGTGGACAGAGTCCGCAATTTATCCAAATTTCTTTTGCCTATATACTTTTAGTGATTGATTTTTCTAATTTGTAAAATTCTAACTAATTCCGGGAATCAATACAGGTTTCTCACATGGACAACACCAGAACGCCAAAACCGAAAAGGAGGTGTGATGCTGGGACGAAGAATGAGTCCTGAGAAAACATTGCGACGCATGAGCCTCGTCCACAGATGTAAAGTGAGGCTGCACATTACCTTTTTTCTCAATGCTTTTAATCACTGTACTGGAAATTGGAGTATTCTCCTAACACTAATCCTCTAGTAGTCCCTTAGGTTATCTTCGGGAAGAAATAGCAATACCGTACTGTTGAATTCGTTCCTTTCGGTACTATTGGTGGGTTCATTTCAGTTTTCGTTCTTCCATCAGATGGTCTATTCAAATCATTATAGGAAGTTGCTGAGTTCTCAATGGCTTGCTTATTGTGCCGAAATTATGGACAGCTTTGTTTTTGTAGGCCCATCCGCTCTATCTTTATTTCCGTGTGTATATATATATCGCTTTTTAGGGGATCGGTTCACAGGTACAAAGTAGAATGCCTTACAGTACTAAAAGTCTATCCGTATAATACAAAAAAATGTACCGTTCAATTAAAATATACATATTTAAGAAAACAAAACAGGCATAATTTTAAGGTTTATAAATTAATCCTATAAAACTCAATAGTCATATTAACTCGAGAGGAAAAAAAAACCATAAAGTGGAAGAATTTCTCGATCATGGGAAAAATTTGTAAATGATTAAACACAATATTTTATTGGGTATAAATTTCACAAATGTAAGAGAAATTTTTAAGTTCTATAATTGACCGCTACGATACCACGGTTAAAAATTTGATTTACTTGTACATATTACATGCATATTCTCATAACTTGGCTAGAAATAATCCTAAAATAGCATTGTCTTTAGAGATTGACGGTGATAATCGCTTTAAGTACTTTTTTATGGCCTCGGACCTTGCATTCATAGATTTCGTTTTTCAACGCGGAAGGTAGTTGTTGTTGATGAAACATTTTTGACCGAGAAATATAAAGGTATGATGATTATTGCTACTTGTGAAAATGCAAATATTCAGATTTGTTCTCTTACTTGGGGCATAGTTGATTTTGAGAACGATGCATCGTATACTTTATTTTTTACGAAGTTGAAAGAAGTAACAAAGGATAATAAAGATCTTGCTGTTATATCTAATCGATATCCAAGTATTATCAATGAAGTTCAAGTTGTCTATCAAAATGCCCATCACGATCATTGCATCTATCATATAAAAGGCAATTTAAGGACTTTAACTCAAAAAATCGAGATTTTCATACTTGTTAAGAAAGCAATAGAGGCATACACTTTAGAAAAGTTTGAAAATTATATGAGTGAAATTAAGAGAACTGATATTAATGCTTGGGATTATTTGATCAAAGCACACTTCCGTACTTGGAAGAAAAGTAGCTTTCTATGTCATATAATTACTTGTTGATTTGATACTGATGTAGTGGTATAAAATGGGCTGGCCAATCTATGAAAATGGACAACGGCATCAGCATAGCCTGTGTTGGGCCGAATGCACAAATAGTTTTATTATTGTTATAGTTATTACGACATGTCGACTATTACACCTATATATATACGTGTATATGCAAGGGAAAATTACATAATTCCAGGTGTTTAAAGTTTGGAATTCAAAATTCAAGGACTAAGTTTTATCATTCAAAAATCAGGTACTATATAATAAAACCTAACCTAATTCTCAATTTCCCTCACCTCTCTCCCTCTCACCTCCCCTCCCCTCACCTCTCCTTCCCCCTCTCTCCACTCCCTCCCTCTACATCCCCTAGCAGCGTTGAGGAGCTGCTGAGCAGCACCTCGACACTGCTGTGAATCGCAGCTGCCGGTGGCACGTCAGGAGAGCACAACGGTGGAAGCGGCAGTGTGGTGGTTCATGGTTGGCAGTGATTTTGTGATTTTGTGGTGGTGGTTCATGGTTGGCAGTGTGGTGATGGTTCAGTTCAGTATATATTCCATAGGGGCAGAGTTCATTGAGACGGTTTCAGTTGCTAAACTTGCTAATGTCGTTGTGGGTGATGTGTTAGCGGTTCTGTATCTGATTTTTTGGCAGATCTGACGGGTGTTGGTGGTGGAGGTGGTGGCGGTGCCGGATTTTTGGGGTTTTTTTTTTTTTTTTTTATGTTTGTGAGTTTCAGATTAGAGATGGTGTTGGTGGTGTGGCGATTGGGTGCTGGTGGTTGTGAACTTGGCTGCGGGTATTGGTGGTGGAGGCGGTGGCGGTGCCGGATTTTTTGGGGGTTTTTTTTTAAATGTTTGTGAGTTTCAGATTAGAGACGGTGTTGGTGGTGTGGCGGGTTGGGTGCGATGGTTGTGAACTTGGTTGCGGGTGGTGGTGGTTGATGGTCGACAGTGTTTTGTGTGACCTATTATTTGGTTAACTGTGACTAAGGATTTAACTGCGAGTCACAAATTTGAAAATTTGTGACCGGATATTTTGGTCATGTGACTAAAATTATAATCTGTGACCGTATTCGATAATATGTGACTAACCATTTTGTTATCTGTGACCTAAAAATTATATAATCTGTGACCGTGAAAAAATTTGTGACCATGTGACCTATAAATTTTGATACGTGACCAATTAATTTTGAAATATGTGACTAACGAAATAATTGTGACCTACAAAATTTTTGATCTGTGACCATAAAATAATTTTCGACGTATAAATATTATTATCCGTGACTGAAAATTAATATGTGACTAACTAAATTGTAAATCTGTGACCGGAATGGTCGTCGAAATAGTCATCGGGGCGGTATGGGTGGTGCAGATGGGGGTGGGTTAATTATATTATATTAAAAAAAACCTGATTTTTGAATTTTCAAACTATATACCTGATTTTTGAATTGGTGTAAAGTACACACCTTATTTTTGATTTTTTCCCTATATGCACGCTAGTTTTAATTAGTTTCGGATTTGAAAAGGCCGAAGTCACACGATATTAAAACAAGATTTAAAAGAATCAATCTCAAACAGAAAGTAAATTGCAGAAATTAAAAGAATTGAACACAAGATTTCTTTCGGCCTAAGCCTCGGAGGTTCGACGACCAAATCTAACGCCAACATTCCTCGTTGAGCATCCAAATAAAAGGATATTGCTCGGTTGCACTAATAGCCAAAAATATGGTAGCCAACAATTACAAACAGTTCAAGAATACAAAATCAAAGCCACAGAGACTTATCGTTACACAAGGCTTTGGATCGAACACACCATTAGGGCATAAAACAAGACAGATCACAAAGTTCTGTCAAACACCTCACTAGCCACTCAAACCACAAAGATTTAGAGTACAAAACACTCAAAGAACCTTTACTTCTCAACAATCAGAAGTAGATCTAAAAGATTATACAGTTTACACGATCTAAACACTCAAGAATGTGAAACCCTAAATAAGAATGTTCTCTCTCTAAAGGAAGACGAACAAACGCCATAACCCAAAAGCCAGAGAGAATGACCTGAATGTGCCAAACAAAACGCAAGTGTGAAGATATAAATCAGAAGCCTCTAAATCCATGATCCAACGGTGATCAGGATTCCAAATGTCAACAATCCAGCCAATGACTTCAATTAACAAAAGTGCTATTTCATAAACACGCATTTCATTACAGAATTGTTGGAAGCACACTTTTAATAGGCAACTCACAGGTTCGAGTTACAACATTCTCCACCTTGCTTTCAACAATGTGGTTATAATGTAGCCAAGAGCAAATATCACAGATTATTTTTCATTCGCTCCAAGTACTTGTAAAACATTACGTAGCATCAATAAATAACAACTTCAAACTGTTAAGAAACTTATTTAAAGATATTATCTTAGTTTCCATATCTGAAGGATTAAACTGAGTGGGAATTTTATCAATCTTCATGATTCATTTTGATATTACATCTCTAATAAAATGATATTTAATGTCTATATGCTTAGTCCTATCATGAAACATGAGATTTTTGCTTAAGTGTATAGCACTTTGGTTATCAGAGTACAAATTGCATTTTCATCAATAAACCCAAGTTCATTTAACAATCTACTCAGTCATATTTCTTCTTTAACAGCATCTGAAGCAGCAACATATTCTACTTCAGTTGAAGATAGAACAACAACTTTTTGTAATTGGAATTTCCAGCTTATAACAGTATCACACAAAGTAAATAAATAAGCAGAAGTAGACTTTCTATTGTCTCTATCTCCAGCAAAATTCGAATCAGTAAACCCTTTCAACATAATTCCTCTTTTATCCAATTTAAACACAAGTCCTAAATTTAAAGTACCTCTAAGGTATCTTAAAAAGTAAAAACCATTTTAATGCATGCCAATATTCTTCACCATGATTGCTCATAAACTAATTAAGTATACTAAGACTATGTGCAAGGCCTGGTCTGGTAAAAACCATAAGATACATCAATGAACCAATGACATTTACATAGGAAATTTTTGACATTCTAACAAACTCTTCATCAGTTTTAGGACAGAATTTAGATGACAGTTTAAAATGATTAGAAAGAGGCAATGTGACAGGTTTATAGTCAAACATGTTAAACATTTTCAAAAGTTTAACCATATTATCATGTTGATGCAAAAATAACATATCATTATCTCTATTTCTCAAAATTTGTATGCCAAGAATCTTTTTAGTTGGACCAAGATCCTTCATATCAAGTTCAGATTTCAATATATATTTGATATCATCAATTTTAGATTTATTGCAATCTGTAGGTAACATGTCATCAACATAAAGTACTAAGTACAGAGAACTCTTACCTCCATTACCTTTATAGTACAAACACATATCATAATTGCTTATTTGAAAACCACGTTTCAAAACAAAAGTATCAAACCTTTTATACCACTGTCTTGGGGGCTTGTTCTAGCACATAAAGTGATTTCTTTAACAAACACACAACGTTTTTAGGATTTTCCTTAACAAAGCAAATAGGTTATCTCATGTATATCTTTTCATCTAAATCACCATAGAGAAAAACAGTTTTAACATATAATTGATCAAGTTCCCATTTAAATTGAACAACAAGAGCAAGTATGCATCTAATGGTGGTATATTTAACAATATGAGAAAATATTTCAGTATGGTCAACACCCTCTTTTTGAGTAAAACCTTTAGCTACCAATCTAGTTGTATACCTTACATTTTCCCCCCTTCATCTTCTTTTATCTTAAAGATCCACTTAAAATCAATTAGCTTTTGGTCTTTAGGTCTTTTAACCAATTCCCAGGTTTTATTTTTAAGAAGTGAATTCATTTCATCGTCCATAGTAGCTTTCAAAGACATGGAATCTTTACAGTTTTTAACTTCATCATATGAGTCATGTTCATTTTCAAATTTATCTTGAAAAGTAAATAATGAAACAAAATCATCATTATCAAACCTTGCAGGTGGTCTAATCTGTCTTCTTTCTCTATTTTTTGTAAGTTGATATTCATCAAGAGGTAGATTATGTAAATCTGTTTGTTCTTTAGATTTAGAAATATTGTCAATTTCAACATGCTGATTATTATCATCAAGATTAGAATCATCAACAGCAAGTTTAGATGGTGCAAGTGTGTCATTATCAGTTAATGAAGACTCCACCTCAATTTGAACTAGGGATGACAAAAAAGTTCGACAGCTCGGACCGCTAGGGCTCGACTCGGAAAAGCCCGAGCCGGGCCCGCCCTTAAAAAAAAATCGACAACTTATTCTTCTCATCATGAAACCAATAAACTAATTATAAGTGACAATTTTATCTCATAATTTAAGAGATAGATTATTTTGGAAAATGGGTGATGTTTGTTTAATATTTATTACATTATTAGTTTATTACTGTTTTCGAAGTGTGAACCAGTAATAAATTAATATAAATCAGAAGCCTCTAGAACCATGATCCAACGGTGATCAGATTTTCAAGTGTCAACAATCCAGCTAGTGACTTGAATTAAGAAAAGTGCTATTTTAGAAACACGCCTTTCATTACATAATTGTTGAAAGTACACTTTTAATAGGCAAGTCACAGGTTCGAATCACAACATGATTCATTCCTCGAGTATTGGTTGGTTCGCCATTGCTGGTCTATCACACCTTTACACCGATGCATACATGTACCTTGCGACATGGGTCATTTGCGGATCCATTCCTTTCGGTACTGGCTGGTTCTCTATTGCTCGGTTCTCTTCTGTTTGCATTCTTCCATCTTGCTTGTTTCTTACTATATCTGTGTCAAGTGCATATTCTATTTCGTTTTTGTGGGCGGTCGGCTCACAAGTACAATTAGAATGCATTCTCGAACTCTAACACGAAGACGCATTATTCAAAATAGAAAATCATTTTTTCCACTTTCCAAAATTAAAACATAAAAGGGATACATGTGGGGATTTCATTATTCAATATCTTCAATTAAAAATAAATATGCATTTCGCTTTAAATATGTACTATAAATAAAGGCCTTTATTACTTTCGTAGAACTTATATTTAAACTAAAACATACATATATTGAAATCTATATACATGCCTTTTTTTTAAATATATAAGAAGATAAAACATGCAATTTATAATTTTCTCATAACTTAATCTAATAAAATTAAATTATGCAATTAATCATTTTAACCCAAGGAAACAAAAATATAAGCGGTAGAAATCCTCGATTATGGGGAAAATCATGAATTAGACACACTAATTTATCGGGGATAAATTTCATAAATTCGAAATAATTGAAATGAATAGGCCCACTCTAATATCACATGTTACTTGTTAGTAATTTAGTTTGATTGAACCAGTTACGTACAAAATTAATAATCTCGAGAACTTCCTTTTTGTAGGCCTTCCGGATGCACATTCATTACCTCCATTCATTAATGTATGATAAGTGTTCTCTACTACGTTCAAATATAACATGTACGTTAGTCGTAATAAGTAACAGGGTGATGATGAGTGTTGTAACTAGGAGTAGATTAAAGATCGGACTAAAAACTTTTTTTAAGCTAAGTTAATATGTAAAAAAAATTGACAAAAGTTTTACAGAATGACATTTGACAATTTTTCATTGATTTTTGATACAGCAAACATAGAAAATACATCATACAAATGCTGCCAATGCAGTACCCATATTATTTCTGTCAATAATTTCCGGTACCTATGAAATTATTCTATATATATACCCTTGAAATGGGCTCCCCTAAATCCGCCCATGGTCATACCATGAGGATTGGTTTACAAGTTAGCGAGTGATGACGAGTGTTGTAATCATAATGTTATATTTTTGGAAGATATTAGAAGACTTCGATTAGAATGATTATGGGTTAATTTCACAAACAGTCACTGAAGTTACCTGAAAATTTCAAAACGGTTACTAAAGTTTCAAAGTTTCAGAAACGATCACTGAAATTTGAAATTTATTTCACAAACGGTCACTGAATTTTCAGATTTTTTGTCCAAATTTGAAGCAAGTTTTCAGCAACTTTCGACCACAAAAATCGTCGATTTCGGATACCGTTGAAAAGCCCACGATGTCCTCTTCAATTACAACCAAAAATCTCCCCCAAAACTCCAAGTGATTCGGTCGGAATAAACTCACGAAGTCGACAACCGAAAATTGTGAAAATTTGCCCAGATTTTCAGATTTTTTGGGCAATTTTGAGGTAATTTTTGGCAACTTTTGACCACCAAAACCGCCGATTTCGGATTCCGTCGGAAAGCTCACAATGTCCTCTTCAATTACCACCAAAAATCTCCCCAAAACTTCAAGTGATTCGGCCGGAATAAACCCACGAAGTTAGCTACCCAAACTGGGGAGAGTTTTGGTGATAATTGAAGAGGACATTGTGGGCTTTCCAATGGTATTTGAAATGGCAGTTTTGGTGGTCGGAAGTTGCCGAAAAAATGCCGCAAACTCATCCAAAAAAATCTGAAAATCTGGGTAGATTTTCACAATTTTTGGTTGCCGACTTCGTGAGTTTATTCTGGCCAAATCACTTGGAGTTTTGGGAAAATTTTTGGTGGTAATTGAAGATGACATCTTGAGATTTCCAACGGTATCCGAAATCGGCAGTTTTGGTGGTCGAAAGTTGCCGAAAAATTGCTTCAAAGTTGCCCAAAAAATCTGAAAATTCAGTGACCGTCTATGAAAGAAATTTCAAACTTCAGTGACCGTTTCTGAAACTTTGAAACTTCAGTGACCGTTTTGAAATTTTCAGATAACTTCAATGACCATTTGTGAAATTAACCCGAATGATTATGTTCTATTGATCTTAATATTGAAATAAGTTATAGTCATTTACTTATAAATTTACGGTAACACTAACTGGAAATAATAATTAAAGAGGTTTGTTGGGACAAAATATGATAAAAGTATTGGTAATAATAAAAAGGTAACCATAAAATAAATATAAAATATTTATATTGTAAAGTTTTTGTGAAAGGAACTATTTGTTATTGAGATCTTTCATATTCATGACTTTTCTAAGTTAAAATGTATTTACTTTGCCACATTAAAATTGTCCCACTTTAAATTTATAGACATCACTCAAGATGAGAAACAAAACAAAACAAAACTTAGTGATGATCTAAAGAAGATCTAATATATATACAAGCAACTATAACTAAAAGGTTAGAAATCAAACTGTTTTTATACAATAGGACTTTTCTCGATGGCTCAACTCACCACCACAAGAGGAAACAAAATGAGAAATAATGAAACAAAGGCATCGAAATGAACTTAGCAACCCTAAGTGAAGTGTTCTTCAATCGTGATAGTTCGCAGAAGTAGTGTTCATTTGTCCAATGTCAACTGTTATTAATGCAGCGAGGTCTAGTATTAAGGTAAAATCTTACATCAGTTAAATAATAATATAATAATAAATAACGTAAAAGTTTGAATTAGTATTTTTAAGAAAGTATAAGTTCTCATGGGACTTACAAGAAAATAATTTTTTTTTATGGATTTTTCTTTGAATCACCCGATTTCTTGATTTTAACCCATAAATAAAATATTCATTTAAGTAAAAATAAAATAAAAATGAAAGACCGAAATTCACCTCAAATGCTGCGGGTGAGCGGTATGGGCTTGGAGTGGTCCGAGTGGAGATTGGAGTGTCCACAATTTTCGGAGGAGAGATCAGATTTGGGTCTTAATTCTGGGCCATCTTAATTGGGCCTATTTCGATCTCTAAAGCCCAAAGTGCAGTCTAAAAATGTCACCGTCCGGGCCCCCAGTAGAGGATATACGTGTGAATAGCCTGTTGAAATGACCAAAATTCCATTTTGGCCTTTGACCAATAAATAACATAAAAAAAAAAAGGAAAATCCGAAAATGATGGTTATAAGGTAACTTGCCAAAAATACCCTCATTGGAAGGAGAAGAAAAAGTCTACAAACGTGAAAACCGTCCAAAATTTTTCCAAAACCGACCATTATTCACAAAAACCGACCACTATTCACAAAGGAGCTAGCCACCCACCGACAAAGATGACCCACGCAGAACAAAGGTTAGTTTTTTTTTTTTTGATTTGAAAACGGACTCCTCGTGATACACATGTGTTAAAACTCGAATTTTTTTGTGATTTATGAAATGTATGAGTAGATCTAGGCTATAGGGCAATTTTTTTGAGGAATGTGGTCATTTTGGGACCTTGAATCGCCGGAAATGACGATTTTCAGGCGCCATTTCCGACGACCTGCACGCTGCCATTTTTGACGGTTAACCGCCGGTCCATTTCTGGACCGACGGTTAAAAGCCGGTCCATTTCTGGACCGGCGGTTAACAGCCGGTCCAGAAATGGACCGGCTTTTAACCGTCCATTTGGGGGCCCAATTGGCCTCCCCAATTGGGCTGTTGAGGCCAATTGGGCCCCCAACAAACAGCCGGTCCATTTCGAAATGGACCGGCTGTTAACAATTTTTTTTTTTATATATATAATTTAATAAATTTATAATTAATATATATAAATATATATATATAATTTGATAATATATAAAAATTTATATTATTAATTTTAATTTGAATATGATAATTATTAATATAATGAAATTAATAATTGTAATTGTTAATAAATAATTATATATTATTTATTTAATTGTTTTTTTCCTTGTAATTAAATAAAATTTATATTATTTAATTTTAATTTGAATATGATAATTATTAATATAATGAAATTAATAATTGTGATTGTTAATAAATAATTATATATTATTTATTTAATTGGTTTTTTCCTTTTAATTAAATAACATTTATATTATTTAATTTTAATTTGAATATGATAATTATTAATATAATGAAATTAATAATTGTAATTGTTAATAAATAATTATATATTATTTATTTAATTGTTTTTTTCCTTTTAATTAAATAAAATTTATATTATTTAATTTTAATTTGAATATGATAATTATTAATATAATGAAATTAATAATTGTAATTGTTAATAAATAATTGTATATTATTTATTTAATTGGTTTTTTCCGTTTAATTAATAAAAATTTATGATTATATTAATTTTAATTTGAGACTATGACAATATTAAAATTTAATGAAATTTAATAAATTGTAATTTATTAATAAATAAATTATAATATTATCTTATTTTAGATATTTTGTATTGTTTTCCTTTTAACTTAATGTAAAATTTATATTATTTAATGTTTAATATTGAATATTGATAATTATTAATATAATGAAATTAATAATTGTAATTGATAATAAATAATTATATATTATTTATTTAATTGTTTTTTTCCTTTTAATTACATGAAATTTATATTATTTAATTTTAATTTGAATATGATAATTATTAATATAATGAAATTAATAATTGTAATTGTTAATAAATAAATATATATTATTTATTTAATTGGTTTTTTCCGTTTAATTAAATAAAATTTATATTATTTAATTTTAATTTGAATATGATAATTATTAATATAATGAAATTAATAATTGTAATTGTTAATAAATAATTATATATTATTAATTTAATTGGTTTTTTCCTTTTAATTAAATAAAATTTATATTATTTAATTTAAATTTGAATATGATAATTATGTATATAATGAAATTAATAATTGTAATTGTTAATAAATAATTATATATTATTTATTTAATTTTTTTTCCTTTTAATTAAATAAA